>CM070771.1:38313050-38875550 GCA_036346955.1 Dipus sagitta
CCACTTTGTGCATCTGGCTTTACATGGGTGCTGGGGAATCAAACCCCCATTGTCGGGCTTGGAAAGCAAGCAAGTGCTTTTAACTGCTGAGCTCTCTCTCCAGCCCTGTACCTCAAGCTCTTTTTAAATGTCTCGTAAATTTCTATTCTTCCCCATGCCCTATTTGGTGATCAAATCAAATACTGCCCAAGGGCGTGGGCGAGGGTAGGTGGACTTGCTGGTGATATTAGCTTGAAAGAACGATTTCTGGAGTGTTCTCACCATCACCGAGAGGCTCAGCTAAGCCATAGATCCTCCGAGTAGATGACGCAAGGTGAAGGGCTGGGAGGGGAGTTCAGGCATATCTTCCAGAGGAAGCTCGGGTCTGAAGTGTTCATTTGTTTGGACAAATCTTTTCTTTATAATTATCTGTAATGAGACCATAGTACATTGTGCCATGTGTATGATATATTCTGGAAAGGTAATGAAGTCTGGGAAGTAGGTAGCATAACTCGGCTCCCAGATATTAAATCCCTACTTAGAAGTCATATAAAGTCAGAGATTTGTTTGTATGTGCATGTGTATAAAAATTACAAGGCAGGCACATTAGCAGGGGCAAAAATTAGCCAGGTTCTATTGAGATTTAGAGCATCAGAGTACAGTGACTATATTTTCCTTAGAGATCTTTACAGCTATTTGGAATTATGAACCCATAATATGCAAATGCACGGGGCTAAGAAATACACATTCTTGGCAGAGACTGAAGATGTTATAATGTGTGCTGTAAACGGCGCCGTGTATGTGTATAAAATCAGTACGCACATACTAACTGGTCGATTATCCCCTCTAAAACCACACATAAATTCTCCTGACAGGAATTGGAATTTTTGCACACATCCCGAGAACGAACAGGCTCTTAATGTGCTGTGTGTATGTGAAGGATGGAGTATTAAAAATCAACAAGAATGGGTCACCCAGCTAAGTAAGCGAGCCTTCCGACTCTGGAGCGTGACTACAAAGGGTTGGGAGCTACATTTTCCTTCTGAGCATGATGATTGTAATATTAGCAGTAGTCGATAATAGTTATTGAATTCTGGGCTCTAAGACAAGCAGCCACTGGGCTGGGTGCTTCCCACCTATGCTTAAAGAGAGAGAGGTGAATATGTGCTCAGACGCGTGGATGTGTGTGTGTCGGTGCGTGTTTTATTCAAATGCCTTAGCCCCTGGCAAATGGCTACTTCCCCAAGGGATGTAGCAATTTATTATGGTGAAAATGTTAGTTTGTTCATGGGGCAGGGAAGTCCACACGTACCCAGGGACAGGGGAGGAGAGACCTCCTACAAAGATGTCTTTTGGTGGGGAGACTACTTCAGACCTGGAGCCAAAATCTAGGAAATTGCCATTTCTGAGCAAAGAGTAGTGCAGCCCAGAATCTGAGAAGAGGTAACAAATTCCCAAAATAGAGCAGTGCTGAGTCAGGTCTGCACAAATGCAGGGGCTGTGAGGAAGGAAAAGAAAAGCTTTTAGTTAAACAATGGCTTTTAATGACTTGTGCAAATAGGTGACTCTTTGTAAGGAGGCTGAACCCGGTGCACCAGATCCTGAAGAAGGAAGAAACTGCTGGCAAAGCTATGAAGGGAGAACATAGCATGATTTAGTTTTCTATAATGTAAGCAGAAATATTATTTTATCAAATAATTCACTTTTACAACCCCTCCCTCCTTCCTCTCTCTCTTCTCTCTCCCTCTCTCTCTGTCTACCTCTCCAATCCTACCTCCTGGCAAGGTAGTTTAGGGGGGAAAATCCAAGGACCCGGGTATAGAAAGACAAGCACATGCATACTTTTTCCCAGTGGCTGGCAAACAGAGGAACTGGGCTTGCCCCTCTGCCTTCTTGCCTGCACTGCTCAGCTTATGAACAAGATTTCTGAGCTCTCACAGATGAGCTGAAATATGAATTAGGAAACGCTCCGCAAAATGGACACCAGCAAATCTATTATGAAAGCTAAACTACAAAGAGGAATCATCTTCCTTGCCCCCCGTAAATATTCCGCAAAACTCAAGGTAAGAAGCCGGGGCTGAACATAAACTCACCAGCTACCTGCAGACCTGCCACTTCCTAATCCCTCATTAAGACACATCCCCATGGACTGGAGACCAACAGAAAAATAACAGGCACTTGTGTTTTCTTAAGTGGTTGGTTTTATTTGTAAGTTAGTACTAGGACAGAGAAACCTTGAGATTACAAAGATGGCTATAAATTCACTGAAGGAAGCTTATGCAAACGGGGACCTTGGAATGGGGACCTTGAATCTCTGCACCACGTCTCACAGCCTACCCACACCACAGAGTAATGGTAATGACAAAGGAATTCTTACCCTACATCATGGGCCACGACACTGGTGGTCAGCAAATTATATGACCCCCCCAGACTTCCCTGGAGTAGAAGGACAGGCTTGTCCTTCTGTCATCAGAAAAACCTCTGAAATGTCTTAACTCCTGGATTTGGCAGCCTGGTATTTCTTTGTGCTGAAAGTTGCATTTTTACAATAGGGCTTTACATGGCTCCAAAAAGAATTTCCAAAATTCTATGTGAAAGAGATACTGACCATTGAATAATAATGATAATAAAACATCACCCATGTGGTGCTGGAGTAAAATACATAGCTTTACCTCTTGTTATCAAGTGGTTTCCTCATGTGTTCTCACCACTTAAGGTACCGCTAAAACCAAGCTACTCCCTGAAACATGTCCGTATTCAGTGAAACACACAGAGAAGACCCAGCCTGGGGTTCAGTGACTTCCACAAACCCGATCTCCTTAACTAAATGCAATTCCTCATTCTTCACACATACCTTTCCGCTAACGGGACACATCTTCACTGAGGTTGGCCCATGCCATGTTGCTCTCACTATCACCCATTTGCCCAAGACTGCCACACCAGCCTGAACATTCTCTGGGAACCTCAGTGTCGATTTCAGTGTGACAAAGAAAATATGTGCTCTGGAATCAGAGCTCCGTCATTTGCTGCCAGGTATGCCAACTCAAGCAAATTAACCTTAATTCTTCATTTGCTAAATGGGAATGGTGAATTGAAAGTCACTGAGAGATTTAATGAACATGTCTCACTCAGAAGGGCCTGAAACACAGCACTTGCCTGGTAATGCCAGTTCGTTCTCCCCGCCCACCCCCACCTCTCTCTCTCTCTCTCTGTGTGTGTGTGTGTGTGTGTGTGTGTGTGTGTGTGTATAGGCACGTGTTCCACAGAACATGTGTGGAAGTCAAAGGACAACTTCAAGGTACCTGTTCTCTCCCTTCTCTGAGACAAGGTGTCTTGCCACTGCAAAGAAAGAAACGGCACACTAGCTGGCCCACAAGCTTTGGAATCTTCTGGCTCTGCCTCCCGTTGTTGTAGGTACAGTTGGGATCAAACATGCATGTGCCACTTTGCATCTGGCTTTATGTGGGTGCTAGAGAATTAAGCCCAAGCTAGTAGGCTTTACAAGGTGGCACCTGTAACTACTGAGCCATCCCCCAAGCCCAGTAATGTCAATTCTTTTCCCAGCTCCTTTCCAGAGATCATGTCTCGGAGCATACAGGCTGGAGGACACACAATTGCTCCTTCTGTAAAATTTTATATTCCTTCTAAGCTACAATACATTGTGCAGCCCCTCTGCACAAGGCTTGTATATGTCTTGTATATATATATATCATCATCATCTTGCAAAAAGATTTTTGGATCCTTGAAAGCAAGACCATGTCTTGGGCCTCTCCTGATTCCCTGAAGAGTTTAGCCCAAGACCAAAGCACAAATGCACTTGGGATCCCTGTGACAACACAGCTTCCCTCCCTGTACACATGACAGAAGCAAAGATTTTTCAGAGCCACGTGGTCTCAGAGCCATGGTAACTTCAGCTTGTCTGACGGGGGTCCACTCTTATCAGCCCAGGCTGCTTCACAGGGCAGGGTGCCGGGACTGTGGTCTGCATTCATGAGAAGTAGACCACCCTCAACTAGAGAGGGAAGCAGCAAGCTGCTCACACGAGGGGAGGAGCCCCACAATCCCCGGATCAGACCTTCCCTCTCCCATGCAGTAGACTTCGTTCCAACAACAACTCCAACAACAACTATTCACTTGCTGTCAAGGGATTGGCCCAAGTGACAGACTTGCACTCCTTGGGATACACAGGGGTTTCAAAGGCCTTCGAGGCCAAAAGGAATGTGCCAAGGTTACAGAGCCCCTGACTCTGCCCTCCGGAAGGACTGAGAAGCGGCTGAGGCAGGGGAAGGACATGTTGGCAAGAGCTGCTCACAAACAGCCAGTCAGCTCGGAGGCCCCTCCCAGCACCCTGCACCCCACCTTCCATCCCAGGAGCCTAACACCCACCCTGCGTCTTTCATTTGCTTTCGCCAGGGCGGCAGCCAATGCCATTTTAGCTCCCCTTTCCTAGCATGCAGCCAGGACTGTTCTCGGCTCCAGTCAGAGTTGTCATTGCTGTCTAATATTAAAACGTGAGCGCTGCCGGGCGTGGTGGCGCACGCCTCTAATCCCAGCACTCGCCAGGCAGAGGTAGCAGGATCGCTGTGAGTTTGAGGCCACCCTGAGACTACAGAGTGAATTCCAGGTCAGCCTGAGCAAGAGTGAGACCCTACCTTGAAGAACCAAAACAAACAAACAAACAAACAAAAAACCAACAACAACAAAAAAAGGTGAGCACGCCTTTTTCTCCTTTGACCCCACCCCCACCCAGCACACAGTAGGAATTGGAGTTCCTTAAAGTTTAAGTTCACTAAGGTTGACTGTATGATTTACTTTACAGGAACTTCAGCCCAAAGTTTATTCTCCTCACAATCCATAAACAATTAAGCAATTTTATCCTTCGAAATATCTTGTGTGCAACAGCAGCAAACATATTCTTGCAATGCTGAAAATATGTGTGTATTCAGAAAAATCAGGGCTATTTTCATTAAAAACATAACTGGCGGGGCTGGAGAGATGGCTTAGCAGTTAAGCGCTTGCCTGTGAAGTCTAAGGACCCCGGCTTGAGGCTTGATTCCCCATGACCCACGTAAGCCAGATGTACAAGGTGATACATGCATCTGGAGTTCGTTTGCAGTGGCTGCAGGCTCTGATGCACCCATTCTCTCTCTCTCTCTCTCTCTATCACTGTCAAATTAATAAATAAAAATAAACAAAAAATTTTTTAAATAAATAATAAAATAAAATAAATAACTGGCTGTTGTATCAGCAAGACTGGAAGCCAACATAGTCACATGTCAGGTAGTCAAGTTATCCCAGTCAGATCTTAAGATAGTTCCCAGCATGGAAAGCAAGAAGTGCAACACAAGGTGCCTGGGCTGGTTCCATGTGGATGAAAGCACTGGAAAAGCACATGCTGGTGTATATGCCGCTCATGCTCACCTGCATGGATCACGGCGGACTACACCGTGCCTGATCTAGATGATGGCAAAGACCCAGGACCCACCAGGATGACAAGAGGAGAAGGCTGAATGACTAGCAGGAAACAAGTCATCTCTATGACACCCACTAGGAAGCATTACAGAGCTAGCCAGAGAACCTCCTCCAGGGAGATGACAGTAGACACTGAAGAGACTCAAAACTGATCAAAGTAGAAAATAAGAGGCTGCTGAGAGCTCAAGACTGAAGGAGATTTATAACATACCCTCCAAGGCTCAGGGAACATTGCGGGAAAGGAGGTGGAACGAACGTAAGAGCCACAGAATATACTCTAAGGCACTGTCCTACCCGCAGGAACCGACTGGTAAAACCATGACCCCACAAATGACCACCAATATCCCACCGAAGAAAGCCCTTGGGATGGTGGGGGCTGGAGGCCAGCATGGCTTTGATACCAGATTCTCAGTTGCCTGTTAGGGTGATCTTAAAGAGTGTCCTCATTTGGGGCTGGAGAGATGGCTTGTTAAGGCACTTGCTTGTGAAGCCCAAGGACCCAGTTCGATTCTCCAGGTCCCATGTAAGCCAGATGCACATGGTGGTGCATATGCATCTGGAGTTTTGCATTTGCAGTGCTAGAAGCCATAGGTGTGCCCATTCTCTCTCTCTTTTCCTCCCTCTCTCTCTGTTTCTCTCTGTCTCTAATAAATAAATAAAAATAAAACTTAAAAAAAGTTTCCTCGGCCGGGCGTGGTGGAGCACGCCTTTAATCCCAGCACTCGGGAGGCAGAGGTAGGAGGATCGCCGTGAGTTCGAGGCCACCCTGAGACTCCATAGTGAATTCCAGGTCAGCCTGGGATAGAGTGAAACCCTACCTTGAAAAAAAAAAAAAAAAAGTTTCCTCATTTATACAAGCTCTTAGGGTGCACAGACCCATTTCCCATTTGGGACATGGGAGTTCCTCGGGAATACACAAGCTAGGTACTTGAGGCCGGGCATGGTGGCACACGCCTTTAATCCCAGCACTTGGGAGGCAGAGGTAGGAGGATCGCCGTGAGTTCAAGGCCACCCTAAGGCTACATAGTGAATTCCAGGTCAGCCTGGGCTAGAGTGAGAACCTATCTCAAAAAACAACAACAAACAAACAACAACAACAAAAAAACAAGCTAGTTACTTGATGATAACATGATTTTAAAAAAAGGAAGTGAGTTTCAGGCAGACCGGGGCTAGACTAAGTTCCAGATCAGCCTGGGCTACAGTATGATTCTTTGTCTCCCTCCCTCCCCCCTCTCCCCCCCCCTCACACACACACACACAAATAAAAAGGGGTAGGGCTTAAGAAGATGGCTCAGGTTAAAGGTGCTTGTTTGCAAAGCCTGCTAGCCTAGGCTTGAATCCCCAGGACCCACATAAAACCGATGCACAAAGTGGTGCAAGCATCTGAAGTTCATTTGCAGCTGCAGCGGGACCATTCATCATATCCACTCAACCCCCCCCCAGCCCCCCCCATGTCTTTCTCTCCTTCCCTCTCAAATAAATAAATAGAAGTCAAGCTTTGCACCAGAGACAGAGAAAGTTTTGCACCCTCTGGTCTGCTTGCCTGAGATGCTCTTCCTCCCAATGGCCCTACTGCCTTGCTTCACAGTGCAGCTCCCCCACCCCCAAGTAGCTCTGGCTGGCCCTGCCAACCTGTGTCTCAGGCTCCCTGTGCTGTCCGCCATGGCAGCCACCAGCCTGGGAGTTAGAATCCCATGTTGAAGTGATAGTGTTTTAGCTACGTTGGGTTAAATATATTGCTAAACTTCATGTATCCTTTTTTTTTTTTAATTAAAAAAAAATGTGGCTACCAGAAATTTTCAATGTCCACTGATGATTCACATGGAACCTCTGTTGGACTGTGTTTCTCCAGGTCATTTGCTGCTTCCTCTCATTCAGTCTCCACTCAGCAAAGCTGGCCTGCCCATGCACATCACTAAAGCCAGATGTTCTCTACTCTAAGGACCGGCCCAGGTGCAGGAGGCAGCAGTGCGCGCACCCCCAGTGGGCAGGAGATTAAGCTCTGGATGTCAGTAAATGCATTTCTCTCTGCGTGCAAGGTGGGGAAGAGGGAGGGGCGCCAGCACTGCTTAGGCGATGTTAAATCTGCCCATGTGTGAGAAGTTGCTCCTAGCTGTTAGCTTTCTTGCAGACTAGGTTTTGTCCCATGAAACAGCAGCTTGGGGTGGGGGGAAGAAAAGTGACAAAGTCTTGAATGTTTGGGAGCAACAATTGGGTCTTTTCTCCCCTTCTCCCCTGTAGGTTAGAAATAAATTTACAAAATGCATGAGTCAAGGTCGCTTCCATACAAAGATGCCTAGTTCTTTGTCCAGCTGCTACTCTGAGAGGGGTGTGTGTGTGTGTGTGAGAGAGAGAGAGAGAGTGTGTGTGTGTTTCAAGTTGGTACTACCACTACACAGGCATGGAAACCAGAGCTGAGCAGAGTTAAATAATGTGCCTTGCATGATGAATAAAAGTGTCCAAGCTATGGACAGGATAGAGGTCTGACCAGCTTCCAAAGCTATGCACCTCATCATTCCCTAACTTCTCAGGCTCAGTTCCCTTGTCGGGCAGACGAAGGGCAGGGAGTGGCCGCACACAGACCCACCCACTGCTGGGACTAGGGTCCGAGCCCTGACAAGTCCCGGGTTGAAGAGGCTTTTGCCATGCCTATGAGCTCTCTGAGACTCCACCATTCATCTTGCCTGGGTCCCTCGAGTTCAGGTCTTCAGGGAAGTCATTACTTCGAGACTCATTATATAAGACTTCACCTAACCCTCACCTCTTCCAAAAACCCACTGAAATGAAGTCAGGGTTCTGACTTGAAGGTCAGCCTTCCCGTGTGATGGCTCTCCCCTCTTCCGTCTCTTCACACAGCAGCCAAACACACTCTCAAATGAGGCCTTGACATCCATGACCCTAGCCAGAGTCTCAGCCTCCCAGGAAGGATATTGTATTTTACCTGTTCCGCAAAGTAGTTTCCAGGGCCCTTATTGTTTGCCAGGCATGCTTACAGGCCCTGGGACACAACCGTGAAAGACACACGGTCCCGGCTCCTGAAAGAATAAGCATATTTCCCAACAGCAACGACCTAAAACACTCAGGGAACGAGATGGGTTCAAATTCTTGAGTTCTTCCTACCTCTCTTATTTTTAGGTCAAAGAACGATCAGTTCGTGGGCACCGCTGATTTTTCTGTTGTTATGGACAAGCATGTACCTGAAAGGATATTACACGTCCATGACAAATATGTTTCCGAAGAATGTGACAACATTGGGCAAATGTTCTAGAATGCTCTTGCAACACCATGGACCCCTTGTCCTTCACATGATGGTGCCACGTGGTGGGCACAAGAGGCATGTCTCTAAGCACGCCACAATGTGCTGGGATACTTTCCTTATTCAAAGTACAGAAGATAAAGTCACCTGAGTTCTCCTCAGAGGCCGAGGAGCCTTATTTCTTCCAGCGCCAGCGATTCTCAGTCAGAATATGACTACTAGGTTCCCAGGGGAGAGAAACGTTTCTCTTTAAGTGGATGATGGCATGGGCTGTAAATGTTTGCAAAAATCACTTATATGTGTTGTAGTTCAGCGGGTATGGAGAATCTGTATGTGTGTGGCGTGGTGTGTGAGACGTGTGGTATACGCACATGTACGTGCAGATACATGTGCCCCATGAGAAGGCAGAGGTCAGGGGAGAATGTCAGGTGTCCTTCTTTTATCACTCTTCTGTGTATTTTCTTGAGATGAGGGTCTCTCGCCACCCGCAGCTGCTGTCTGTCAGAGAACCCCAGCGATTGTCCAGTCCCCATCATCCAGCCAACTAGGATTACTGACAAACATGGCTTCCATGGGTTCTGGAGAGAACTTGGTAGTCACGGCCTGAGAGGCCCTTATGCTTAAGCCGCAAGCACTCTTAACCATCTCCCCAGCCCTGATTTTATTTTTTTTTGTAAATGTATATCTTATGTGTGCGCTTCTGTGTCCATGTAAGTATTTGTGCATAGGGGAAAGGATGACTGGGGCTAGGGAGACGGTTCATCGGGTAAAGTGCCTGCCTCACAAACACGGAGACCTGAGTCCAATCCCCAGAACCCGCATAAAGATGCCAGACATAGCCGGGCGTGGTGGCGCACGCCTTTAATCCCAGCACTCGGGAGGCAGAGGTAGGAGGATCGCCGTGAGTTCGAGGCCACCCTGAGACTCCATAGTGAGTTCCAGGTCAGCCTGAGCTAGAGTGAGACTCTACCTCGAAAAACCAAAAAAAAAAAAAAAAAAAAGATGCCAGACATGGTGGTGTGCACGGGCACAGTGTTGGGCACAGACATGGTGGTACGCACCTATAACACCAGCGCCAAGCAGACAGACAAGATGATGCCTGCAGCTTGCTGGCCAGCTAGTCTCACCTAATGGGTGAGCTGCAGGCCAGTGAAAACCCCTGTCTCCAGAAAAGGTAACGGACATTCCTGAGGATGACACCTGAGGTTGTCATAGGTACACACACACACACACACACACACAAAATAATAAATTTTACAAAATTAAAAGATTGGAAGAGAACGTACCAATATCGGGGTGTCAGAAAAAGTTTTTGTTTTACGTTTCCACATTTTCCAAATTTTCTGTCATGATTCTTACCGCTTTTATAATCGGAAAATAAGCAGTAAGCAGAATGCTAATAGTTTTTTAATTTCCTCATGAATCTGTTTTTACAGGCACCATTTCAGTGGGGTTTGGAAGTCAGCAGGGTGTGAAACACAAATGAAATGCCCTACTCCTGTGGGGGCTGAGTGTACCCCTTGGCCCTGGAGAGAAACCCTCCCTACATCCATGCTGGCACACAGCTGTCCACAGCTGTCCTGAGGATGCTGCCAGCGAATGGCGCTGTGGAAAAACACAACATTCCTGACTCTCCAAGGATGGTATTATCCTTGGAGTACTTACCCACCAAAGGAGGAGAGGAGAGGAGAGGAGAGGAGAGGAGAGGAGAGGAGAGGAGAGGAGAGGAGAGGAGACACAGGCAAGTTAGTGGAAGGTCAACCCTAGGGTAGGGTCAGCTACCACTGACAGAGACCGCCTGCACCACCTAAGCCAATCTTGGCAATGGCCCCCCTTGGCTGTACCTCGTGAATGCCACTTTCCCTTCCTGCCATACCCTAAAATATGTATGACACGCTTTAGTTCTGTCCCCAGGCTGAAGAGCCACCAAGCACAGCGTTCCTGGCTGCCTAGTCTTCACACACCTCAATGGCTCTAACTGGCACATCCCGCCGCGATTCACCCAGGCACTGCCATGTGGCAGCATGGTTCTGGTGTGGAGGAAACAATGGGTGTAACAAAACATGCAAGGGTGCTGACCTGCTGGAGCTTATACCCTGCTGGAGAAGACAGGTGATAGGAGTAGAACAAAGGTTCTGCCCTGGCAGCACTGGCTGCTGTAAGGTATATTACTATAGTGTGGTTTTCCAGCTGAGCCCCAAATGACAAGACAAAGCCAGCAAGAAGGATCAGAGGGTGTTCCAGAGAAAAAGAATGGTCAGCCAGGACACAGAAGTTCCTTCCAGAAATAAGGAGTCGGGGGGTGGGGGGTAGGGAGTAAGGGAAATCAGAAGGCCAGGCCCCCGTGGCTACTGAGGCTAGCCTGCCTGCCTTCCTACAGGAACCCCACTGCCTGGCTGTTGGGTGAGTTCGGCCTGGCAACAGAGAAGGGCTTCATCCCCAGCCACTGAATCAATGAGGATGGCTCTCAGCATGCCTGCTGGGGTGGAGTGGTCATTCAGCTTGGCACCAGGGCTCTCACGATGACTGTGGGACTGTCTCCTTTCTCATCTACACTCTGCTGTCATGTCCGTGTCCTCCCAGCACTCCCTTCTGAATGCCACAGAGCACAGAGATGGCAACGAGGAAACCAATCTGACTGCTGTCCACCATGCACAGCCCACGGCACTGGCTCAACAAGCCTCTTCTGTGCCCAGCCCTGTGCTGGGCACTGAGCAGGTGCAGCGGGACTGACAAGCCTCACTCTGGAAAGTGCCAGCCATCCCCAGCTGCTGCCACCACCTTCGCCTTCCCACCCAGCGGCTCCTACTTAAGTCTTCTCCTTTGGGTGAACCCACTGTGAGGCCCTGAAATGGTTCTTCCGGGCGGGTCAACTCAGATAAAGCAAAGCTGCCTCTCCACCCGGCTTCCTTCATCCACCAACGCGGGCAGAAAACCTATCCAGCCCCGGGAATGAAGTTGTGACCAGTAGCATGGCAGGCGCTATTGACTCCAAGACAAAGGAGGACTGTGGGGTTGGCTAGAAGGGTGGGCGGGTGAGGGGGTCCTCAGAGACTGCTCTATGGCAAAGCTGGCGAAGGAGCGTGCACGGCTCTAACTTCCTCCACCAGCACCACACAGAAAATGCCTCTGCCTGGAGTCAGAGAGGGCCACGTCTAATCCGCCACTTCCAGAACCTCCTGCATGAAAACCAATGCCGGCATTACTGGAAAAGCCAACCAGACTCCTTTCAGCAGGTTTGTGGGTGCTGCCCGGGGAGGTTTCTGAGACATCCTTCACTGCAACAGGGGACAGTGCTTGAGAAAAAGGTATACCTGCTCACACTGGGAAGTCCTTGTAGCCAGAATCTCTATCTAGAGCAGCAACGTTTCACAAAGCCCTACAGGGGTCCTTCCACATAGATCAGGATTCACCTCTGTGTGGCTGGGTAGCAGGGCTTTTCTCCAAGAGGACACAGTCATCCTGGGAGAAGTCAGCCCTGCGGATGGTTCCAGACGCTTGAGCCTCTCCGTCCCCGGAGGAACGGAAAGGAGGGGTTATAAATAGCCCAGACTCCTTGGGTCTTCCACAGGCACACATCCCACACCCCCGCCCCAGCTTCAGCCAGCTGCTCCCTCAGCACCCAAGTTCCCACAGCCTGCTGCAGGAGGGGGGGGGACAACTGCCCACCCTCGGCGGGGGCAGGGAACGAGATGCAGGGATGAGCAGCCTTGGATTAAGTGTAACTGTAAACCTCATGCCACTGTAACTGCAGTGCAGGGGAAAACCAAGGTCCAGAAACTCTGCTAGCTCTCTTACACCCTGGTTTGCTCAGGAAGCCCAAGGGGCATGCCTAAGAGTATGGCAATGCCCTAGAAGAAGTTAGGTGACAACCACTGTCCCCTCATTTGGCCTCAGTTTCTCCATCTATAAGGTGAACAAAGAGCTGGGCTATTTCATTCTGATAGGTGCCTATGAGATTAGCATTCAACGAAAGTGAAAGTCACTGGTGGAATATCACATCCTTTTACCATCAGAATACCAAATTTTGGTTTCTTCTACAAGTTCCTAATATAGGTATAAGGACATTGATTCTTGTCTGTACATGACAGAAAGCAGAGGGATTCCATACTCCACAGCACTGCATTTGGCCTTGAATTCTTGATACTTCATGTTCTTGAGAGCAATAAAACTTATAAAATGCTCCTCTTACAAGTCATTTCTGACTAATACAGATTGACACACACCACACCCAGTCTTATTTTGACTTAATAAGGTTCCGCCGGCCATACGTAACCTTACAGACTGAAGGCTAAGCCTTGCCCTAGAATATCTACTTTGAGGAATGAAGCATTCTCTTAATCATTGTTTATCACTCAAACCCCCTCCCCATGCACACTGGTAAGACAGAAGTTGTGAGATCTAAGTGGCCAATGCACATCTCTTTTTAATTAAGACACTCTGTTTGCGCAATAAAATACAGAGTAAAAAAAAAACATTTACTGAGAACCCATTCATTGACGCTTAATAGCTGTGTCAAATACTCATAACAACATTTGTTCCAACACCCCCAGATAATTGCTCATCTTTCTCATTTGGTATCCACAACAGCACAGCATTTGTGTCCAAATGTAATTGATCCAAAATTGGGCTCCCTTTCAAAAATATCTGTAAAACCTAATTACCAGGAAAACAGCTCTGGCATCCGATGGAAAGTGGGTGATTCAGTGAGACAAGCTGCACACTCATCTTAACTAATCAAGCCACATTATGTTACCCAAGGAATGTGAGGGATCCGGGATAATAAGGGAACAGGAAAAGTTAGAACAATGTCAGAGTGAACTTTGTAGGGACAGTCTTGATTTGGTTGTGCCAAGGGCAGGGGACAGCAAATGCAACGTGCATGCATGGCAAGCATGGGTTTAGAAAGTACCAGATAAAAAGCGTATAAGGCTCTTAGGATCTGGGGGGTGACATTTCTGTTGTTAGACCCACAAGGCCTCGCCCAGGGAACTCCGTGCACACTGGCCTGGGATGCTGATGTCATTTCTAGTTTCCTTTGGTTCTTACCACTGTGGGAGGTAGGTCTCATATTTCCTTGGGCCCGGGACTGCTCATTGGTAAAATAATGAGTTCTCCTAAAATCTAGGATATTTTTTCGGTCCCTGAATTGGTGACCTCTAAAGCAAAGATGCCCCCTTTCTGCTCATGGGCTCTGTGGGGGCAGGGGGCTAGCCGGAGCAGGACCAAGGAGAATGAAGGGCTGAGTGTTTCCAGCTCTTGGCAGAATCGTACCTACTTGTAACACCCGGGTATCAGACCCACTCTGGGAATAATGATTTCTTTCAGTCCGTGATCGACCTACCCGGGTGGTTCTACCTGGCTGCCCTAGATCGTCAACCCAGCCAAAAAGGCACGAGGCCAAGCCAATGGGACCTCACAACCTCTCTCCCAAAGCTGGACAGTTCACATCCTCCTCTTTCAGAGTTCTGCCCAGCCCCCACCTCTCTCTCTGCCCCAGGAGCCCCGGCCCTTGCTCTGCAAGGCTCGACAAGCAGACAGCGCATGCCACTGATCCCAGTTTCCTCTGCCCCATGCCATGGCCACCGAGGCTTGGGTACTTCCACTGCCATAGAGATTTCAAAGGTAACAGGAGCGGCTTAGTTTTTCTTTGGCTGCTGGGGGGGGGGGGGGGAGTGTCCTTTCTGGTGGTGAAACCAGATCAACAGCAAGGACAGCAATACAGCCCAGCGGCCAGAGGCAATTCCGCTTTAAAACCAGACAAGAGATGCGCGCACGAGCAAAGATGCGCGAGGTTTCTGTGTGTATCGCTAG
This sequence comes from Dipus sagitta, assembly GCA_036346955.1. NCBI lineage: Eukaryota > Metazoa > Chordata > Mammalia > Rodentia > Dipodidae > Dipus > Dipus sagitta. Next base: position 38,327,572 of record CM070771.1, read on the forward strand.
AGAGTGACCTCCGGCAGCCTGGAGCGGGTGACAGGTGCCGAGGATGCTATGCCTAACTTTGTCAGGGCTTGGGAAAATAGTATGTGTGAGCCCGTTTTCCCATCTTCCCAATTCGTGGACAGCAAAGATAGGAGATTTACTATCTGAGCGCCGCTAGGGTCGGGGACGCCAGGCAACCCTCAAGTCTCTTTGCAAGGTGCGGGATTCCCCCCCGCCCCGACACACACACACACACACACACACACACACACACACAAGCACATGCCAGCCCCTTTTCTAATCTTCAAGCAAGGGCGATGGGAGATGCGGAAGCCCAAGTCCCAGAAAACTCTCAGTTTGCCCCAAACGCTCTCGCGCTTTCCCAACAGAAGTGCGACTAAAACTTTTGGCAGGAACCACCTGTGGCTGTGGACTAGGCCCGCCCCGCCCGGACCCCCGGTAGACACCGCCCCCTAGCCCCGAGCCGCAGGCGCCCGCAGAAGTCCCCTTCAAACCCCCCGCGCGCCACTTCGCTCGGGGGCCCCGGTGCCAGCCAAGAGGCGCGGCGCCCGCTCGCTGGCTCGCTCTCCGCTGGCTCGCCCTCTCTCTCTCCCTCTCTTTTTCTCTCTCTCCTCCCGCCTCCTTCGGCTGCATGGCTGCCGCACGCACCGAGCCCCTGAATAGCCACCGCAGCTCCCCGCCTCCTGGCCGGCGAGCAGAGCGCGCCCCCTCCCCTCTTTCCCCCCCCCCCCGCTGGCGCACCCCACCCCCGGGGGCGCGCGGACCTCCCGCCTAGCAGCCTTCCGGACCCCGCCGCCGCCGCCGCACAGTCGAGCCCCGCTCGGCGTCCCCGCGACCTCCCGACCCGCCGAGGCAGCCGAAGGTGGCTGCGGACGCCCCGGACCGCCTGCGCGCAAAGCCGGCTCACCTCGGCGCGCGCCGCCGCCGGGCCGCGATGCTCGCGCTCTTCCCTCCTCCTGGTTCCCTGCGCTCCGGAGCCCCGAGCCGCGCCGCTGTCAAGGAGTCTCGTGGCCGGGCTGTGCCGGCGGGCGTGTTGGAGCCGAGCGGCCGCGGCCAGGCGCGCGGGCAGCTCCTCCCTCTCTCCCTCTCTCCCTCTTTCTCCCTCTCTCTTCTCCCGGTGCCGCGCCTCCGCCCTCCCCGCGCCCCGCCTCCCGCGCCGCCGCTGCCCGTCAGCCCCGCGCCCCGCGCCCGGCGCCCGCGCCACCGGCTCCGGGGGGCGCACGGGGCTAAAGGGCCCGGATGTCTCCGGTCGCCTCTCCCCAGCTCGCTCGCGCCCGCCCCCTCCCCGCCTCGCCACACACATGCACTTGCCGCTTTGCTCCCAGCCTCCTCCAGGCTCGGCTAATTTCTATTTTGACAGCAACTGCGGCGAGTGGGCGGGCGCGGAGGGGACGCCCCGGGACCCGCGGAGGCGGCGGGCAGCAGTCGGGTCGTTGCGCGTGGGGGGCGGAGTAGGGGGTCGGGCAGAGCCAGCCGGCGCTGGGGGCTCCGGGTCTTTCTCTTCTTTCTTTTTCTTTTGTTTTTTTCTCTCTTTGCCTCCTCCAGGATTTAAAGGGACAGCCCTGGCCGTGGCCAGGGGGGAGCCAAGTGGCCGCGGTTTCTCCGGTCTCCAGACGCCCTCTGCGGCCCGGCCGGACCCGCTAGCTGTCCGAGAGCCGGGGGGATTTCTACGTGCGTCCCCAGCCCCGGGCAGCTGTATGGCACCGCTTGGGCTCAGCTGCCCCGGCGCACGGTGATTTTTTTGTTTGTTTGTTTGTTTCAAAAGAGTCTGACTGTGGTGGGAAATCAAACTAAGCTGAGACTGCTTTCCCAGCCGAAAGTGGGGAGCAAGAAATGGGGTGTGAGAAGTTTTCCAAAGGCTCTTGGAAGCCGCCCTGCAGCCCGGAGACAACGAAAGCCTGCTGCAAATATCCAGGGAGCAAGCCCACCTTAGAGGATGCTGGACCGCGGAACCCCATCAGTCCTCCCCGGCTGAAGCACCCAGCCCTCCACACCTCCGTGCGCCCTTGCACCCCGAAACTATCTGGCAGCGTCCAATCACAGGCGAGGGCTTGCTCCTCCCACTTCCACAAAGCCCCGCCCCCGCGGTTACTGTAAGGGTAATAAGAGTGATGGGCCCACGGGAGGGAAGGTGGGGTAGGGGAGCTCTTGGCCTAGGAGATTAAGGCGAGGTGACACTGGGGTAGAAGTTCTGGCCAGCGGCCGGCTGAGTTACCCTCGAATTGGGTTTCCCTGTACCATTTTGCAAGCTACCCGCGCTCCAGCAGACGTACATTCCCACCTTAGGCTGTAACCCCGAGAGGTCAGCAAATCCTCGGCGGGGCTCTCTGTTCTTAGAAGCGGTAAGGTTTGCTGTTCTCAGATTCTTGCAAGCTGTTTATTTGAGCGGCGTGAGGCGCCAGACAGAGGCGCGAGAATGAACTGCCATCACCTTGCCTCCTCTGACCACCCACCAATAAAGGACAGTGGCTTTGGGACTCTATGGTAGTCTCTCAAAGCCTCAAACCTTCCATAATACCCTTTGCTAATGAACACTGATGTTTGCTTACAGACTTATCCCAGTCGCTGGAATTTTTTTTTCATTTCATTATTTCACATAATAAATGCACAATGCCAATTATGTGTTGGGAATAGAGAAGACAGACGTGCCTGGAATAGGGTGTGATGGGAAAACTAGAGACCAGCATGCGAAGGGGGCATCTGGAGCATAGGGTTGGTTCCAGTTACATGGTATTAATGAGCCAAAGAGGCCTGGCTCGTCATACTAAGTGACTGTCGCTCATGCATGCTCGGACAACTGCCCTGTTCAAACTGCTCAAAGGCCATAGAAGTATAGAGAAGTCTCTTGTGGAAGCAAAGAGATGTTCAGATCCCAGGCTGTCAGGCTTCCAAGTTGCTAGAGCTTCCAGAGTGTCAACAAAGAATCTTCCTTGCTTTAAGTAACGCTGGGAGTCACTGCTTTCCCAAACTAGCCTGTGTGTCGCTCGGCTAAATTGGGTTGTCTGTCTGGCTTCTTTTCATTAAAGGGTCTTCAGCCATGTAGAATACTGCTGAGCCAGCTGAATGCAGGCTTCGGAGCCATAAATCTGGCTGTGTCTCTGCCAAGTGTGGGGGTGCGTTCGGGAGTACCTGGAGGATCAGCCCTGGAATGGCAAAAATGCAGTGTGGGGGGGGTGGAGAGAGACTGCAACCAGGGGAAGGGTGTCCTGTTTGAGAAAAGTGGACACAGGCATTCATCTAGAAATGGGTCTGAATTGCAAAAGTTTCTCCGCCTTCAGAGTAGACGTTTCAGCTCCAAGACTTACTAAACAGCTGGCCCAGCCGCCGGCTACAGAGGATGCATGCATCATGCTCTAGGGCAGTAAGCCTCAGGGTGGCGGGACCTAAGCACCCAGAAAAATGTTCACAACTGTAAGTGCAATCAAGATGTTACTTTTGTTGTTTACCTAGGACCCCCAGCATTCTAAGCAAGTGCTAGCACTGAGCTACATCCACAGACGTCCTTTATTACCTTGTATTTTGAGACATAGTCTTACTAAGTTACTCAAGCTGGCCTAGAGCTCACCCTAAAGACCAAGCTGCCCTTGAGTTTGCAGTAGTCCTTCCTTAGCTTCCAAAGTAGCCAGGATTACAGGCATGCCCTACCATGCCTGGGGCATTTTATTTCTATTTGTTTGTTTCTATTTAATTCATTAGTGCATATGGCAAGGGGAAAATTCAAAAACTCACTTTAGAATCTGGATTCTAAATCCATCAGGACATAGGCCCAGTGAACATTGGGAGGTTTGTTTTGTAATGTTCTTTTTTTTTAAATTTTTTATTGACGACTTATGTAACTAACTAGAGACAATAAGCGATGGTAATTCCTTTCTCCCTATATTGCCCTTCACAGCTCTGCTGTCCATCAAATCTGCTCCCCCTTTCAGTCTCTCTTTTATTTTAATGTTATCATCTTTTCCTCTTATTGTGATGGTCTCGTGTAGGTAGTGTTAGGCACTGCGAGGTCATGGATATCCAGGCCATTTTGTGTCTGGAAGAGTGCACTGTAATGAGTCGTACCCTCCCTTTGACTCACATTCTGTCCACCACCTCTTCTGCAATGGGCCCTGAGCTTTGGAAGGTGTGATTGTATTGTTCTTGCTTAGATATAAGTGCAACAGTAAACTTTACTTGCCATCATTGACAGGATTCACTGACAGACTTGACTACTCGTCAGCCGACCTAGAAAGGCATATAATTCAGCTTCTGAGCACTTCCATTAGCAAATCTATAAAAAGGGGGATGATACTGAAGGTCTTTTTCCTCCACAGGGATACTGGCAGATCAGACAAAATGTGGACCAGTGTTGCCCGAAGAAATCACCATTGTATCACACGCTGTATTAGGCTATGTGAATAGTCAGTGTTAGTGTAATAAATTTTCAAGAAATTTTCTGAGAATCGGGTTTCAATATTCACCAGTTTCCAGAGGATGTTGAGAGGCTGTGTCGTGGAAAGGGAAAGGGAGAAGTAACATGTGCCGAGCTCCTTCCAGAATTGGGGTTCATGAATGTATTTCTGCACGTTCCTCATGGCACTGGGGTACATTCTGTTGTAACCATTATATACAAGGGAACTCTGTTGTCAGTCGCAGTGATGATAGGTAGAGTCACACAGCTGAGGACTGACACACCTGAACCCAGGTTTGTGAGGTCAGAAGCTCGGGATCACCCGACCCTGCCCTAGTGTCCCTAGAGGAGAAGAGCAAGGTGGCTTTACTATAGTGCAGCTGCGGAGAATCCCAGGAAAAGGAAGCTGAAGACATGATGCTGCTTTACTGAAAGATGCTTCAGTGAATGTTTTCTAACATGAAAGACATTCTCTAACATAATTAGGAAAATCAGAGCTCAAGCATCAATAAAACCCTATCAACTGAACATTTCACCAACTGTCTCACTAATGACAAAAAAAAAAAAAAAAATAGGGCTGGAGAGATGGTTTAGCGGTTAAGAGCTTGCCGGTGAAGCCTAAGGACCCCAGTTCGAGGCTCAACTCCCCAGGACCCACGTTAGCCAGATGCACAAGGGGGCACACGCGTCTGGAATTCATTTGCATTGGCTGGAGGCCCTGGTGTGCCCATTCTCTCACCCTCTCTCTATCTGCCTCTTTCTCTCTCTGTCCGTCGCTCTCAAATAAATAAACAAAAATAACAAAAAAATTAAATAAATAAATTCTGGTCAGGATCTAACCCAGGCTTACATACTGCATTCAGTTTTCGTATCTCACAAGAACATACTTTTATTATTGTTGTTCCTAATTTTAATGACCATAGTTACAACCTATATTTGTATTTATTTTAACATTTGTAACAAAGACTGTCTCGTTGACCAAACTTTAGATAGACTCATTTTTTTCCAAGGAGGCTCGCCCCCTTGGGCGCTCTCTTCAGTCTGTTTGGTCCAGATTTGCAAGAAGCCGGTATGCTCCTTGCCCTTGATATCTTGATATTTGATCATTTCAATATCTAACCAAATTCTTCATGCCCTACATTTGACCTGAATTCTCTGCTTCTCTCTTTAGCAAGAATACCACTCGCTCAGTTTATTTAAAAGCTGCCTGCCCTTGATTTTGCCTCTTAGTAATTTTCCATCCACTTACCCACCCACCTACTCTGCTCCTTGGATCTAAGTTGCTGGTTCTTTTTGTCCCATCTCTCCCCCATTGCAATAACCTTAATGAATCCTACCTATCCTTTTGTTTTGTTTTGTTTTGTTTGAGGTAGAGTTTCACTCTAGCCCGGGCTGACCTGGAATTCACTACATAGTCTCAGGGCGGCCTCAAACTCACAGTGATCCTCCTACCTCTGCCTCCCGAGTGCTGGGATTAAAGATGTGTGACACCACACTCGGCCTACCTATCATTTTAATAAATATCAGAATGATTTTTTTTCTCTGCCAAAGAAGGAAGCAAAGATAGGAGATTGTTCTACTGCCCTGGGTCCAAAGCAAGCCTGATCTACACAGCAAATTCCAGACCACCACCAGAGCTTTTTTGAGAAATCCTGTTTCAACTACCCCCATCCAAAAACTATAGAGTCAAATATAGAAAAACTAAAACCCACATAACCCACCAGCTACAGCCAGCATTGTGTAATCCAAGTGTAACTCCACTGCCACTCAGGGGCCAGCTTCCCCTACAAAACACTATGCATCTGGAAGTCCCACTTCTAGCTCCTTCTGCATTCTTTTTTTTTTTTTTTTTCATTTTAAAAGTATTTTCTTATTTTTTAAAAGATTTGTTTTTATTTATTTATTAGAGACACACACAGAGAGAATGGGTGCACCAGGGCCTCTATCCACTGCAAACAAACTCCAGACACGTGCGCCACCATGTGCATCCAGCTTACATGGGACCTGGAGAATTGAACCTGTGTCCTTAGGCTTTGCAGGCAAGCACCTTAACCACTAAACCATCTCTCCAGCCCTCCTCCTGCGTTCTTCTTCAGTATCCTCGTGACTCTTACCACTCCCAGTAGGGCCACAACCCACCTGACCCTCTTATCACTCACCGAACTCCAGTTACCATTTCCTAGAGAGGATGCAACGCTCTCCTCCCCCACCCCCACCCCCGTGGAGAAGCTGCTATGAGCAGGCTGTGATCCTACACCCACCTGCTCTTCTGTTTGCCACAGCGCCCACAAAGGCTATGCACATCAGATTTTGTTAAAGGTTGAGGTAGCTCAAGAGAATTTGAATGGAAGCCTAGACAGCATGAAGCTGTACACAAGATATGACTTCCTCTGCATTCCAAGGGAGAGTGACCAGGGAGTTACAGTAGCAGTAACCCTCCATAGTGGGTCCCTGTGTGGCACCTCTATTTTCTTGTCTGGATCCCCAGCTTTCAGGATTCCTTCTTGCTCCACGTGCAGCTTGTGAACCCTCTGATTTGAGTCTCTGAAGAAGAACCAACCCCTAACCTTAAGGAAGACTTTTTCTCAGAAGTCCCTCCCTTCCTCTCCAAACATACATTTTTTTTTCCCACCCTGAGTCAGCCAAGCTACCTAAAATAACTCCCAGAGGTAGTTGGATGGTCACCAACAGACTGTTCACTGATGCCCACTGACATCCCCACTGTGGCAGGACCACTGAGCCAGCCAGGGGAGGGCAGGGGAGGTTTTCCATGAAGCACAGCCCTAAACATCTCCCAGCAGTCTGAGCTGCGGTTGTGTTTCCGGACTCTCCACTGTTCAGTGAGTAATGGTTGCCCCGAGTGTGGAGACGTGTAGACTTCCCACACGCCTTCCACAACCATTCTCAGAGAATGATTCCGTCTAAGCCCATGATGATTAGAGAAACAACTTGAGAACTGACACAGTGTTTTGTAGAATATCATCCTAGTAACTCCATTCCTTCACCCCCCCCCCCACACACACACTATGTTTATTGTCTCATTGCCCCCACCCTCTCCCCAAGAATGTGGCATGAGAATCACTGATGCCCAGGTCAGAGCTGTGAAATTAGGGGGGGTGTGACACACCTCCCGTGGAGAGCCCCCACTCTGTTCAGAGGCTGGCAGAAGAGCACTGCTTTTAATCAGGAACTTCTGGGCACCAGACAAAAATTTATATTGCATGGCTGACGAGATGGCTTAGACACTAAGGCGCTTGCCTGCAAGGCCTAATGACCCAAGTTCGATCCTCCAGTACCCAGGTAAAGCCAGATGTACAAAGTAATGCATGCATCTGGAGTTCAGTTGCAGTGGCTGGAGGCCCTGATGTACCCATTCTCTCTGTCTGTCTCTCTCCTCTCTCTCTCTCTCTCTCTCTCCTTGCAAATAAATAAATAAATTTTTTTTTTAAAAAAGTTGTGTTGCAAAGTACCTGACTTTATAAGCAATGTGATGTGAAAATTCAATGCAAAACTCTTGGCCGTGTGAAGTATAGGGATGTAATGATGAAGATTTGGAGCAATGTGTAGAGGAAATGGCTATTTATTTATTTATTTATTTATCAGACCTTCAGTTTGTGATAAAGATGCTTCATAGTATCCAGGCACTATGTCTTCCTGTTCAAATTCAAAAACCATCTTTTGGTACTGGAGAGATGGCTCGGCAGTTAAGGCACTTGCCTGCAAAGCCCAATGACCTGGTTCGAGTTCCCAGTACCCACTTAAAGCCAGATGCACAAAGTGGCACATATACCCGGAGTTCGTTTGTACCGGCCCTGGGACCACCCACACTCTGTGTGTCTCTGTCTCTATGTCTCTGCTTACAAATAAATAAAATTAAATTAAAAAAAAAAAACACATCTTTTCAGCCAAGCATGGTGGCACATGCCTTTAATCCCAGCACTCAGGAGGCAGAGGTAGGAGGATCGTCATTAGTTCGAGGCCGCCCTGACACTACATAGTGAATTCCAGATCAGCCTAGGCTAGAGGGAGACCATGCCTCGACAAAAAAAAAAAAAAAAAAAAAAAAATCTTTTCATTTGCTTGCTTGCTTGCTTGATCAAACATGCCATCTTTTATTAGGTTCATATCTTCCTTAAGAAGAGATAGCAAATTGGTCACTGGTGTCAATGCTGTGGCCTCTTCAGAACCAGCTTGTACTGAACCATAGAACCCTTCTGGCCTCTGCAGTTCCTAAGTGCTGCTTTGACACTGCATCATCTGTCCCTGTGCCCAGGCTCCCAAGCACTCTGTCAAAGGTTGTTACTCCATTTTGCCAATGAGGCCCTCAGATGCAGTCTTTCCCACGGCCTATGTAGGAAAATGTGAGCAACTACACTATTTCCAGTCATGTTAAATTTAACGTGTGTAATTATATTGCATAAACATAAGCAACACATATTTCCCACATCTTCTCCTCAGGCCATAATTACTAAAATACCGGAACGTGATCTCCTTCAGAATTGACCAGATCCTTAGGTTGAATAGCACCCCCCAAACACCCAAAAAGAAAATCACATCTACCTGGAATTTATAAATATGGCTGACCTTCTTGTAAATATTTAGAGTTTTAATTAATTTAACAAAACTCATGCTGAATTAGAATAGGCCCTAAATCCACTGAGTGCTGTCTGTTATGATTAATTTTTTTTTTTTGGTTTATCAAGGTAGGGTTTTCCTCTAGTCTAGGCTGACCTGGAATTCACTATGTAGTCTGAGGCTAGCCTTGAACTCACGGTGATTCTCCTAACTCTACCTCCTGAGTGCTGGGATTAAAGGTGTGCGCCACCATGCCCGACTTGTTATGGTTAATTATTAAATGTCTCTCATTACCTCATGTACTGGGGGCTTGGTTACCAACTGATGGGCTTGGAAGAAATGACTGGATCCTGAGAGCTCTGACCTAACAGATGGATTAACACCTTGATGGCTCTTAAGTCTTTAGAATTGGTGTGTGGAAAGGATTTTGAGAAACAGCGATGGTTCTGCTAAGAGCACAGAAGACCAAACTGCTAATGGAAATGTGGACACTAATTGCTATGCTCATCAAAGTTCTAGTGGAATGAAGACTATGTTGGAAATTGGACCAGAGGTTACCCATGTTACATTCTGGTAAGGAAATTGTCTATATTTTATACTTATCCTGAGTTTTGAAACCAAGTTAAAAGTAATGGACTAATTATTTTCATGAAGGAAAATTTAAGAAAGTATAGCATTCAGGCTTCAGCATAGTTATTGCTGTCTGCTTTTAGCCAGGTTCATAGCAAGGTTAGGAGAGGGAAAGCAAAGTAGAAAAGTCTATGAAACATAACGACTTATCAGGAAAGCCCTTGTAAAGTGAGGACTCAGAATGTCATGGTTCCTAAAGAGATTACTGCCAACATTTTTTAAAAAATTACAATGGAGGTTAAAAAGCCCCAAGGAAAAAAGCCCCAAGAAAATAAAACTATTTTCAGTCAGGAAAGAAGCGGAAATAGGAATAACAGGAGCTGATTGTGGTGGTACACACCTTTAATCCCAGCACTCAGAAGGCAGAGGTAGGAGGATCGAGGCCACCCTGAGACTACATAGTGAATTCCAGGTCAGCCTGAACTAGAGTAGACCTTACCTTGAAAAACTGAGCCCTACTTTTGGGTGCCAGTTGCCCCGGCCAGCGGGGCTTCAACGGGAACACGGACCCCAGAAAACCTGAAATGAAAGGGACAAGAGACACAAGGAACCAACAGCAAGACAGGAGTCTGATCAAGCTGCAATTTTTATTTTTCTCAGGGTGCCTTTTATACAGCAGAACAGGGAAGTTTGTCAGCAGTTTAGGTATTGCTACAGTTCTGTTTCAATAGGATAAAGTCCAGGCCCCAAAGTCACAAGATGTTCCACAGGATAAGGCCCCAGCCCCAAAGCCACAAGATAACGACTCCCTCATTCTTTATGGGTTACATTGTTCTTTCTCCCGTGCATGGGTTAACAAACAACCACAGACCTTGTGACTTTCCAAAACAGACAACTTATCACAAAATGGAGTCATTATTCAAGATGGAGGCACTTTTGGTTTCCTAATGCCCAATGGTTCCCCACATCCAGGTCAGCCTGAGCTAGAGCAGACCTTACCTTGAAAAACCAGAAAAAAAGAAAAAGAAAAAAAGAAATAGGAATAGCAGGAAGATGCCTTGAGGGCATCTGAAGAATTGACCATCACAGGTTCAAAGATATGAAAGGATGGACTCATTCAAAAGCCTTTCCCTTGAGAAGCGAGAGAGCCTCCAGGAAGCTGTACTGACAAAAGGCAGTCTAGGAAAGTGTTTCCCCAGTACTCACTTCACTGTGTTCGTTGCCCAGACACTTAAGAGGATGCTGCAGTCGTGGTCCAAGGGATCCCGACTATTACTCGAGCTGATAGCGGCAGACAGTGTGTCATCCATGTGATGCTGACTTTATAGGCACACAGAACACAAGAAGGACAAGCCGACTAGGGGCTTCCACCAGGATTTCAAAGGAAAGCTTCGGAGACCAGGCAATTACGACAGGATCTTAGTCCCTGTAGGCATCCCTGAAGACAGTGCTGCGTAAAGCTGTGAGGGTGGAGCCTAAACTGTGATGGAGTGTGTTGGAGACGCCAGGAACACAGGCATCTGCTGGGTTCTGCTGGGGCTATGTCTGCTAAGGAAAGCTTCAGGCAATGAGTGGAGGCAGCCCAAGTCAGGCCCAGCGGATGCACGCAGCCAGATGACAGAGGTGAGGCTGCCAAGCCAACTGGAAGCTAAATCTACTACATGCCCCAGTTACCGGACATGGAGCTGCAGGATGTGATGTTTTGGTCTTGCTTTTGTCCATTCTCTGTTATCCTGTCATTATTCCCCTTTAGAATGGGAAGGTATATAACTTGTTCTTTTTTTTTTTTTAATAAGTTGCCTTGAACTTCAGAGGAAGGAGACTTGGAACTTGGGCTTTTGAACAATGTTGGAACTAGCAAGATTATGGGGATTTGTGGAGATGGAATAAATGCATTCTGCATTACGAGATGGACATGAGCTTTTGGGCCAGGGGCAGAACATTATGGCTTGAATATGAGATGAGCCTCATAATAACCTCATGTGTTTAGCATTTGGTGCCCACTGTTTTGCAGGAGGGGGGTAGTGTTAGAACCTTTAGGAGCTGGGACCTAGTTGGAAGAAGGAGGTCACCAGAGACATGACTTTAAGGCTGCCCTTGGTCCCCAATCCCTTCCTTGAGCTCTGCTTCGTGACTACCATGAGGTGAACAGCCTCCTTCACATCTTCCTACCACCATGATAATTTGCCTCACCCCCAGGCCCAGGACTATAGACTGAAATCTCTGAAATTGTTAACGTAAAAGTCCTTCCTCTTTTAAGAAAGCTGTTTTATGTCAGGTAGTTTTCTCACAGAGAAGAGAAAAGTAACTTATAAATGTTCTCATGAATTAATTACCTTCCTTGTTGCTGTCACCAAATGCCTGATTAAGAAGCAACTTAAGCCTGGCGTGGTGACACACACCTTTTACCCCAGAACTCGGGAGGCAGAGGTAGGAGGATCACTGAGAGTTCAAGGCCACCCTGAGACTACATAATGAATTCCATGTCAGCCTGTGCTAGAGTGAGACCCTACCTCGAAAAAAGAAGAAGAAGCAACTTAAGAAAGGAGAGGTTAATTGTGGCTTACAGTTCAAAAGGATTCAGTCATCAAGGCAAGGGAGGCAGGACCCTGAGGCAGCTGGTCACACTGAGAACACAAGCAGGAAGTTGGGGAGAACAGACAGGAAGTAGGGCCAGGCTAGGAAAGCTCAAGGCCCACCATCAGTGACTCATTTGTTTCAGCAAGGATTCACATCCCAATGGTTCCACTGCTTTCCAAAGTAGCACAGCCTGCTGGGGTCTAAGTCTTCCAGCGCGTAAGCCTATAGAGAACATTGCACATCTGAATGACAACACTTTGTAAGGAGAGGGAAATTTGGAGACAGAGATTCATAGGGGTGAAATTCAAGTGAAGATGGACTCAGAGATCAAAGCGATGCAGCTACAAGTTAAGGTATACCAAAGACCACCAGAAAACCTCAAGAGCCAGCAGAGAACCACAGAACAGATCCTCACTCAGATCCTCCAGAAAGGACTGGTCCTTCTGACATCTTGACTTGGGGCTTTCCGACCCCAGAACCATAAGGTGATAAATGCCTGCTAAAAGCACCAAGTTAGTGGTAAGATTTTTAAAAAAAATATTTATTTTTTTATTTATTTATGAAGAGAGGAGGAGAGAAAATTGGTGCACCAGGTCCTCTAGCCACTGCAAAGGAACTCCAGACTCATGTGAAACCTTGTACATCTGGCTTATGTGGGTTCTAGGGAGTCAAATCTGGGGTCCTTAGACTTTGCAGGCAGGTGCCTTAACTGCTAACCCATCTCTCCAACCCAAGTTTGTGCTAATTTGCTGTTGCAGTCCTAGAAAGCCAATATGCTTTCTACAACTACCATCATGGGAAGAATGACCTAGGAGACCAAGGGGATAGAGAGGAGAAAGGTCCAGTTTTGATCTAGTATGCTAAAGATCAGCCTCGAAAAGCATGACATCAACACATCAGTGACAGATAGAGACATTGATGAGAAAGACTCATAGACATTAGGGATCAGTGGTCTCAAAGAAGGCTGAGGAAGCAGCTCCTACCATCTCTGCAGGATGAACTGGCCCATGACATAAGACTTCTGAGGTCTTAGGCATAGTGTGACAGCCAAACACTGGCATCTGCCGTTGCTAAAAATCTTATTTTGTTTTGCTTATTTGCTTGTTTTGATTTGTTTCATCTAGTTTGATTTTTGAGACCAACTCTAGTGATGTAGACTATGGCTGGCCTGGAACTCACCATGTGGGTCAAGATGGCCTAAAAGTTATGACAATTCTTCTCCCTCAGCTTCCCTATTGCTGATGTTACAGATGTGCATACCACACTTGGCTACATAATCTTTTTAATTTAAAAAAATATTATTTATTTTATTTGAGAGAGAAAGAGAGAGTGGGCACACCAGGGCTCTAGACATAGCAAATGAACTCCAGTCAACATGTGCCATCTTGTGCATCTGGCTTACATGGATCCTGGGGAATTGAACCTGGGTGCTTTGGTTTTACAGGCAAGCACCTTAATCTCTCGAGCCCCATTATCTTTTATAAATAAGAACTCGTTGATCCACAGAACAATTTTATGATGTAGGCACTATTATTCCAACATTTTTTATTGTTGTTTTGTTTTTCGAGGTAGGCTCTCAATCTAGCCTAGGCTGACCTGGAATTCATCTGGAGTCTCAGGGTCGCCTTGAACTCACAGCAATCCTCCTACCTCTGCCTCCCAAGTGCTGGGATTAAAGGCATGCACCACCACACCCAGCTCATTCCAACATTTTAATTTAATTTAATTTTATTTTATTTATTTATTTTATTTTATTTTTTGGTTTTTCAAGGTAGAGTCTCACTCTGGGTCAGGCTGACCTGGAATTAACTATGTAGTCTCAGGGTGGCCTCAAACTCATGGTGACCCTCCTACCTCTGCCTCCCGAGTGCTGGGATTAAAGGCGTGTGCCACCACACCTGGCTTATTCTAACATTTAAAAAAAAAATTATGTACTTATTTGCAAGGAGAGAAAGAGAAGAGAGATACACACAGAGAGAAAGAATGGGCCACCACGGACAAACTCTTGTGCATCTGGCTTTATTTGGGTACTGGGGAATGGGTCATCAGGTTTTGCAAGCAAGATCCTTAACTGCTGAGCCACCTCTCCAGCACTCAGCCCAACATTTTATAGCTGGAGAGTCTAGGACTTTTTCAAGGTCACTGGCAGTAAGGGGCAAAGCTGGTGACAGGTCTATTACCAGGTCATCTGAGCCTCTTTCTGTCCAGCAGGTAAAAACTCTTTGGGGTGAGGGAGCCCAGAAAGGCCTGTCTACCAATTCCCAGAGGCCATACCAGGAGACCACAATGCCTACAAACTTTTTATTCCTCACACTTACCCAAAGTGTGCTCTCTCATGGGAGCAAGTGGCCAACCCTTATCAAAGGCCAGCAAAGAACCCAAGTGTCCTGAGCCATTGGGAGACCAAGGTTGAACACAGCCTGTTCTGGGATTATACTTTGAAAAAGTTCAAACTTCCTGTTTTAATTACATTTTAAGGTTATTAATGTGGCTGACATTTTTTCATATGCTCTCTGGCCATTTCACTTTTTTGTAATTGCTTGTGACCTTTTGCTCATTTTCAAATTGGCTGTTCACCTTGTTTCTTACTTATTTATAAGATCTCTTCACAGTGTGAGGATATTAACCCTTTGTCTGCCACATATGTTGCAAATATGCCTGAACATTAGATTTTTAAATTCTGTTTTTACTGATGCTTTTAATATTCTAAATTACATAAGCAACATTAAATCACTATGAACGTGTAATATATAGTATATAGGGTTCTTAAAAATTAGACTTCCGGGCTGGAGAAATGGTTTAGCAGTTAAGGCACTTGCCTGAGAAGCCTAAGGACTCAGGTTCGATGCCCCAGTACCAGATGCAGAGGTGGCACATGTGTCTGGGGTTCACTTGCAATGACTAGAGGCCCTAACATGTTCATTCTCTCTCCTCTCCTCTCTCTCTCTCTCCCTCTTTCTCTCTCTCTCTTAAATAAATAAATAAAATATTTTTTAAAAAATTAGACTTCCATCCATACCCATAAAACACACAAAGTTTCCTTTTGTCCCCAAAAATAACCACCTTTAACCACTTGTTTAGCTTCTTTCTAATCACTTTCCTATACATTTCTATTGTGATTCTCCTTGATGTACACAGCATCAAACTTTGCTGGGGGGCTGGAGAGATGGCTTAGTGGTTAAGGTGTTTGCCTACAAAGCCAAAGGACCTTGGTTCAATTCCCCCAGGACCCACGTTAGCCAGGTGCACAAGGGGGCACACGCATCTGGAGTTCGTTTGCAGTGGCTGGAGGCCCTGGCACGCCCATTCTCTTTCTCTCTCCATCTTTCTCTCAAATAAATAAATAATAAAATATTTTTTTAATTGCTTGGTTACATTATTCACCTCTTAAAGCTTGATCCAGGTGTCTTCCATTCTGTGACTTGTGTCCTATTAGAAACACCTTCCAATGGGTGTCTTCTAGTATGTTTTATGGTTTCATTTGGTTTCTTTCATACTTAACCCAGGATTGATGTAGAGTGTGGCTAGAGGTCAGGAGCCTTCTCTAGTGTTTTAGCAAAGAGTTCCGTAGATCTGATGAGTATTGGGGAGAAGCACAGCCCAAAACAAAGGAAGGACACATGCACGAAGGCAGCGTGAGTTCACGATCCAGCGGTCTAGAAGGCTGCACTCTGGGAGACAGATGCGGGAAAGAAGCCAATCAGACTGGAAGGGCACCGAGCGCCCCTCAGAGAGGAGTCTGATGGAGTGCCATTTCTACCCACTGGCAGCGGGATCTGAGGTTTAAGGAGAGGCATCTCTGGCCAGAGCCACTCCTTAGTCAGCTCTGGAGTCTAGAGAAGAAGGTATCTGCTGGGACCTCAGAACTCTCCAGCCTGGATGGTTGCTCTAAGAAACCACTCATCACACGGATGCAGATGTTCCGGTCCTTTACAGGTAGAAGATTGAAATAGCTTTCCTCCTTTATTTTACAGATGGGGAAAGTGAGGTTCTTCACATCAGTGACTTACCAAAGAGCAGCAGGAAAGCTAGGTCTTCTCCTGTGGCACTGGTGGGCATACAGGTGGCTAGGCTCTGGATACAGAGAGCTCACCTGTGTGGAGTAGGACAGTGGTATAAGCACTCATTGAACTCTCTCCAGAGGTAGTGATGGGCACCCTTGCCCCTTGCATGGTTTCCTCCTTCCCAATAAGCAATCATATGACACAGTGTCTGAAAGCCCAGAATATTTCCTGTCTGCCTTGGCCTGGTGCCCTACCTACTGCAAACCTGGGGCCATTAGAGCCACCCCCAGCCCTTCTCTCCCTCCCTCCCCCTCAGCGCCAGGACCCATGGAGTGCTGTGAGCTCACTACACTGGCCTGCTTGGCACCACCTACATGAAGAGCTGAACCTTCTTCTGCCAAAGAAAACCCAGTGGCTGGGCCAGCGCCCTGGACTTCCTCCAGCAGGCTGACTCAGCATGCTCTCCACCTGGAGGCTCTGTCCCCCTCCAAGATCTCCACTGAGGTGGTCCCCCACCTGAGGGTCCACCAACAGCAAGAAGGAAATTATGTTGTTCTCCAAGAGTCAAGTCCTTCTTTCCAAGCTGTCAATAAGCCAACGACAGTATAAGCCAAGAGAGGAAACCTGGAAGTTTCCACGGAAACCTGCTCATCCTTTGGGACCCAATTCAGAGGTCATCTGCTGATAAAGCACTACAATGTGTGTTGGTTGCTATAATTCTATACTCTGAGAAGCTGTTGGTTCTGTCTTCTGGGCTGCCAGAAGTGAAGTAAACACAGTTTGAGTTTGTTTAACCCAATATTTCCCTCGTTGTGGTGAGAACAAAACACATGGAATGTTCGAGGTACAAAAAAAAATCAACTATGTTACTTTGATAATCAACAGATGAGTTTGATGATTTTAAATTTGTATTTAAAACTGTCATGGAGGGCTGGAGAGATGGCTTAGCGGTTAAGCACTTGCCTGTGAAGCCTAAGGACCCTGGTTCAAGGCTCAATTCCCCAGGACCCACGTTAGCCAGATGCACAAGGGGGCGCATGCATCTGGAGTTCATTTGCAGTGGCTGGAAGCCCTGGCGTGCCCATTCTCTCTCTCTCTCTCTCTCTCTCTCTCTGTCACTCTCAAATAAATAAATAAAAATGAACAAAAAAATTTAAAAAAACAACTGTCATGGAGCCAGATGTAGTGGCACATGCCTTTAGTCCCACCATTCAAGAGGCAGAGGTAGGAGAATCGCCATGAGTTTGAGGCCACCCTGAGACTATATAGTGAATTCCAGGTCAGCCTGGGCTAGAGTGAGACCCTACCTTGATGAAAAAAAAAAAAACAAAAGCTGTCATGCCTTGGCTAAGTGAAGAAGTACACAGCTGAAATCCAGGCTCCTGGGAGTCTGGGCAAGGAAGATCATTAGTTTATAGGAAAAGGGGAAAGTGGGACCTCCAGTAGTCCATGCCCCGGGTGAGGAATCAGAATGTCAGATGTCACCTGTCCCATGGTTTTCTATGTGACCTTGGGCCGGGCACAGACGCTCTCTGTGCTCTAGTTCCACTTCTGAGAATGGAGACCCTTGATCCTGCCTGCTTCTCAGCACTATGGTAGACGAGTGAGGCTCCTCCGGGCTGACAGGGCTCTGAAAAGCTGTAAGACAGCAGGTGTGCTGGAGAGATACCCAGCGATCAGCCCGCCCTTACGTCCTTTTTCTCCAGTGCCCTCCTGTAATGATGTGATGGTTGGCCTCTGGTTGCCAGTTTGACAGGATTTACAATCGCCATGGAAACCAATCCATGGGAATGCCCGTGACGAATTTTTTTTGATTATGTTAGTTGAGGTAGGCAGACCCACCCTGACTGTAGGCAGGGCCATCTGGTGGGCTAAGGTCACAAACTGAATAAAAAGGATAAAGCCAGGCATGGTGGTGCACGCCTTTGATCCAAGGACTCCGGGAGGCAGAGGCAGGAGGATCGCTGTGAGTCAAAGCCACCCTGAGATTACATAGTGAGTTCCAGATCAGCCGGGCCTAGAGTGAAAGCCTTGAAAAACCAGGAAAAAAAAAAAAACAAGGATAAAGCAAACTATATCAGTTACTTTCTCATTGGTGGGACAAAATACCCAACCAGAAGCCGATGAGGGAAGGGAAGAAGTTATTTCGGTTTTCAGTTCCACAGTACAGTGGGCATCATCGTACGAAAAGCATGGCCCCAGCAGGAGCCAGCATCACAAAGCAGGGAGGAAGTAGAGAGAGAACCAGGAGCCCTGGACTATAACACCTCAAGGTCTGCTCCCAGTGACTCGGCGACGCCCTTCCCCCAGCAAACCTCCACCTCCTAAAGCGCCGCCTGCTAGGGGTGAAGTGTTCAAACACATGAGTCTGCGGGCCACGTTTTACATTCAAACCACACCACACAAGCTGAGTACCAGCGTTCATCACTCTTTCCTCCCTGACTGTGGATTCAATGTGACCAGCTGCCCCACTATGATGGACTGTAACCTTGAACTATAAGCCAAAATAAATTCTTCCTCCTTTGCTACTTGCCATGGATTTGGGGACAGAAATGAGAAAATAACTAATACAGATAGTTAATATTGCTTTTCAGTTTGACAAGGATATAGACTCACCTCAGAAGCACAGTTAGGAAAAGCCTGAGACTTATCCCCAGTAGAATGGATAAACATGGTGAGGTCTATTCACATAACAGAATAAAATACAAATATATAATAATAACACAAATAAGTACACGGCAGCCCCAAGCAGCGTCATGGGAGAGTCTCACATACATAATGATGAGTGAAAGAAGTCAGACTTGAAAGAATATACTGAAAGCACGGGCTGGAGGGATGGCTTAGTGGTTAAGGTGATTGCCTGCAAAGCCAAAGGACCCCAGGTTCAATTCTCCAGGACCCACGTTAGCCAGATGCACAAGGGGGTGCATGTGTCTGGAGTTCATTTGCAGTAGCTGGAAGCCCTGGTGCTCCCATTCTCTCTCTCTCTAATAAATAAATAAGAATAAAATTTAAAAAAAAACGAATATACTGGAAGCAAGCACCTTAAACCACTGAGCCACAGAGCTGCCGTGGACATTTTTTTTTTTTTTTTTTTTTTTTTTTTTTTTGGTTTTACGAGGTAGGGTCTCACTTTAGTTCAGGCTGACCTGGAATTCACTATGTAGTCTCAAGGTGGCCTCGAACTCATGGTGATCCTCCTACCTCTGCCTCCCGAGTGCTGGGATTAAAGGCGTGCGCCACCACGCCCGGCTTGCCGTGGACATTCTTGCACGTACATGTGGGCTCACAGCTCTGTTGCATGTGTGATTAGGTTGGCCTCAATGTGAATGTGGGGGACTTGTGGGAGGAAGGACTAGGGGCTGTTCAACCAGAGAAGCCTCTCTGGGTGCCCATGATATACCATAGGCACTTCACATTCCAGTATTATAAACAGTGCAACAATAAGGAAATCTGTGTAATTTGTCTGTGTTGCCACAGCTAATGACAGTAAACAGAAATTTACCCTCTCACGGTTCTGGAGACCAGAAGTACTGAACTAAGGTTTAGGCAGTGTTGATTGTTTCTTGGGGTGCTGCACATGTAGCACCCGGCCCCTGCCCCTCCCTTCTTACTCTTATAGGATACTTGTCCTTGGATTAGAGCCCATCATAACCCAAAATGATGGATGTCATCTTGAGATCATCAGTTATATCTGCAGAGGCACTTTCCAAAATAAGTTCATATTTGGCTTCTGGGGTCAAGTGTCAAACTATTATAGGATCAAAGAAGTTGGAGTTTGCTACTCCCTAAGAGTTTAACTCATCAATCAGGGCACAATGAAGGAGCCGCGACCACAGGAAGACATGTCCCAAACCCAAGCAGACATTAACCAAACTCACTTACAAGTGCTCTTTAAGGTTCTTCCATTTTGCAGAAAGGTCCCAGAAGAAGCAAAGCACTCCTGGACCAGACCTGCTCACCGTGTGACCCTGCCGGGAGCCATCCACCACTTCCGTGATCTCAATCCTCTCAAAGAAAAGAGGAGATGACACAAGGGACTCTGGGCAGAGGAGGAGAGTCAGGATGCTGCGGGAGAGAAAAATCTCTGAGGATAAACTCCTTCTGTTGGAGAAACGATTCTGCAGCTGAGGGAAACACACACAGACAGGCGCACGCATGTACGTACATGGGGGATAAACATAAGCTTTGCTTCACAAAGCACTCTTCATGATGCTCCCCAGTCATTCTCTGAGAAATCAAGACTCTCTGTACATTTTAAAAGGCATCTCTTAGCTAGGCGTGGTGGTGCACACGCCTTTAATCCCAGCACTCAGGAGGCAGAGGTAGGAGGATTGCCATGAGTTCGAGGTCACCCTGAGATGACATAGTGAATTCCAGGTCAGGTTTTGTCTGACAAGCAGGTTTGTCTCTGGGACTATTTCTCACCCCAGCTCCTTCCTGTCCCTGCTATTCTGTTCTCTGTCTGTCATGAGTTGAGTAGGCTCTGCCACATGTTCCCCCTACCCCGATGTCATGTCTCACCATGAGCTCGGGATCAGTGGAGCCAAGGACTGAAACTTCTAAAACTGTGAGCTAAAGCAAAACTTTCCCTACTTAAGTTGTTTATGTCAGACATGTGTCACCATAAGGAGAAAGCTTTCTAACACAGTAGCTCACTCATGGCTTTTGCCCCTGTTTTGTGAGCCAGTTACCATCACTCTTGTGAATAATGCTGATTCCCATCTGGAAGAAAGCAGGCATTTTCTGTTGTGAAACAAGGTTTCCTCTGCCTGACTAACCTAATTTAGAAGACCCAGTGTTCCACAACTCAGGGACCGTGGCGTTCTACACCTGCT
This sequence comes from Dipus sagitta, assembly GCA_036346955.1. Taxonomy (NCBI): domain Eukaryota; kingdom Metazoa; phylum Chordata; class Mammalia; order Rodentia; family Dipodidae; genus Dipus; species Dipus sagitta. The sequence continues at coordinate 38,348,526 of CM070771.1, forward strand.
CTCTGTTCCTCCCCCTCAGCACCGTTGGAGTAGAATTAACTCTTGAAACATCACGGAAGTTCTACATTGAGACAGTTTCGTATAACTCCAGATTCCAGAAGAAATCTCTGTTTCTTTTTCTGATCTTTTGCATGTGTGCATTAGGTGTGTATGTGTGTGGTGAGTTTGGAATGTGTGTGCCATGGGGTGTATGTGGAGGTCAAATGACAACTTTTGAGTGTCTCTTCCTGCCTTCCCCCTCATCAGAAGCAAGGTCTCTTGCTCACTGCTGAGCATGTATGCCAGGTTAGCTGGCCCACGAGCTTCTGAGAGTCTCCCTAGCTCCTCTCTCACTGAAGGAGGGTGCATGACTCTACATCTGGCTTTACATGGGTTCTGGGGTTTCAAGCTCAGTTCCACACAATTTCGGAGCAAGAGCTTTTTTTTTTTTGAGGTAAAGTCTCACTCTAGCCCAGGCTGACCTGGAATTCACTATGTGGTCTCAGGGTGGCTCCGAATTCACGGCAATCCTCCTACCTCTGCGTCCCGAGTGCTGGGATTAAAGGCATGCGCCACCACGCCCTACGCTGCAAGTGCTTTTATCCACTTGACCATCCCCATCTTTTCTTTTTTTCCTTCTTTTTTTTTCTTTCTTGAGGCTGGGTCTCTCACTCTGTCTTAGGCTGACCTGGAACTCACTTTGTAATCCACCTAGCTCAGCCCCCCAACTGCCGGGATTAAAGGCCTGTGCCACCACACCCGACAGTGATCTCTAGTTCTTGTGCACAGGAACGTCAGTTACTTTGACTGATGCCAGGGTTTATGTTCAGCTGAAGTGTGAAATGGCGAGGCAGGGTTCCTTAGAAGAGTCACACATGGTCACAAAAATAACAGCTGCTGGGTGCTGGCTCTCTGGCTCCCCTGGCTTCACAGTCACCCGGCCCCACCCCAGCGACAGCCCTGTCCCTCCTTCCCTCTCTCCACACACTCACATCAGTCCCTACAAGGCTTCCCTGCTGCCTCACAAAGCTGGAGAAGGAGCCCAAGCCGTGGCTCCGATATGGCTTGAGCCTGTCCCTCCGAGTCTCATGTTGGAAGCGCATTATGGGAAATGATGAAACCATGCAGAGGTGGGGACTAGTGGGAAGTAGTTAGGTTAGGTCATTGGGGGTGCCGCCCTGGGTAGGAATTAATGTAGCTCTCATGGGACTCTTGGTTCTTGTGGAAGGGTTGCTGCAAAAGTGCAAACTGGCCTCTCTGCTCTAGGGCTTCCTGTCTCTCCATGTGATCTCTCCTCTCATGAACCTCTGCCATTGTGGTGCCATCTACCAGGAGACCCTCATCAAGCAGAGCCAATGCTGGTGTTTTTTATTTGTGTGTGTGTGTGTGTGTGTGTGTGTGTGCCAAAGCACACATGTGTTGGTCAGAGGACAACTTCAGGCATTGACCTTCACCATGCACCTTGTTTAAGTCAGAATCTCTTGCCACTCACTACTATGTTTGCCAGACTAGCTGGCTTGCAAATTTCTGGAAAATTCTCCTGTCTCTCACTGTAGGCTCCCTAGGACCATAGTTTCCCTCTACAGTGTTCAGCACGGGTACTGGACATCCAAACTCAGTAAACATACTGGGATTGTAGACACCCTCTACCATGTCCAGGATGGGTTCTGGGGATCTCTGCATTCTTTACCTGGAAAAGGGATAAATATAAGCTTCCTGGCATCCCCCAGAGGGATGCTTCAAGTTAGGCATGGAAGTGCTCTATAACCTAAGACGTACGGACGCACGCAGACACTCACGCTCTCGCAAGCCAGCGTCATGCTGGGAGGAGAAGGGTCAGGGAAACTTCCCGGCAAATGAAATCATGTTCATCTTTTACCCAACCCCTTCTGTCCATTGGTTCTTTCTGGCATCTGGCCGGTCGCTTGCATACATACAATAAAATGCTAAGACAACATGGACAGAGGACCCCATAGCCCTTGTACGTCTTCACCCCAGTGCTCTGGCACTGTCTCTCAGCACTGCGTGGGCTGTAGGGAGCTGCCAAACACATCACCCATAAAATCACAGGGCCACCAAGAGGGCGGGCAAGGGTGGTGACAAGAGGGATTTTCTAAATTTGTAAATGACTTCGCACCATCATGCACACACCCATGGGTGGTAGGAAGGCAGAAGAGGGACAGGAGGGGAAAGGAGACAAGTCCGTGTGAGTAGAATTGCAAGCCGTGCCAAATGGCTCACAAGGCCCGGGCTGTCCCTGGGTGACACTGTGCAATAGGAAAGTGTTCTCACTGCCGTCGCTCGCTCCATGTCATCCTCCTCTCCATTCCACAGAAGCCCCCATCCTCCTCTGGCATCCCCATTCTCGTCTCTGAGAGTCCACCCTCCTGCTCCTGATGGACCTGCTCCATGCTCCATGTCTCACCACATCTTCCACTGTCATCTCCCATCCAGGGTCCAGCTGTCAGCAGTCAGATCCTGCCAGTCTTCCTATCATCCCTTGTCACAGTAGCACTGATCACCTTCCAGATAATGAAACTTGAACTTCACCATGTATTGCCAATCTCTGAACCCAGATCTGCCTTTCCAAGAAAAGGTGGATTCCTGCAAGCTGGGGTTGTTTGCTTCTCTTTGTTGGATCATGGACGAGGAGGTCAAAGTCGATAAGATAGCTAGATATGGTCAGGACAGTCTACAGAACCCAAAGATGGGGAGTGAGCCCTTTAGAGGACCTGGCTCAACGTTCCCCCCTCAGACAGTATTCCGGGACTCTCATATCTTAAAGGAAAAAGTCAAGTTCAGCTAGGTAAGGGGGTCTATGCTAACTCTGCAATATTTTGCAATTGTTCTAATAGTCTAAAAAGTATTTCAAAATAGCAAAGGGGATGGAGAAGGAAAAGACAGTAACAGCTAAGAGGAACAAAGTATTCTGGTTTTATATACATCATTTCAGAATTCACAGGGCTGAGCAAGGACTCATAGGTGTGAAAACTAAAAAATAATTGTGTGTTTGATGTGTGTGCATGTTTGAGTGAATGCAGGTGCATATGTGGAGGTTATAAAACAACCTTGGGAGCTGGAGGGATGGCTTAGTGGTTAAAGCATTTGCCTGCAAAACCTAAAGACCCAGGTTCAATTCCCCAGTACCCACATAAAGCCAGATGCACAAAGTGGCATATGTGTCTGGAGTTTGTCTGTAGCAGCTAGAGCCCCTGGCATGGCCATTCTCTCTGTCTGTCTCTTCTATCTATCTTTCTCTGTTGGAAAATAAATAAATGAAAATATTTTTAAAAAGACAATCTCAGTTGTTGGAACCCACATTCCACTTTGTTTGAGGAAAGGGTCTCCTTGTTTACTAGTGCATTTTCCAGGTTAGCTGGCCCCCAGACTTCCAGGGATCTCTGCCTCCCATCTTGCCATGGGAGCATTGAGATTACAAACACGTCTGCTACCACGTCAGACTTTACATGAGTTCTGGAGTTCCAAATTCTGGTATTCACACTCGTGCATCAAGCATTTTATCCGTGGATCCAGTTTCTCCAGCCCCATAAATGACTTTTTAAAAAATGACATTTTTGGCTGGGGAAATGGCTCAGTAAATAATGTGCTCGCTGCACAACCATGGGAACCTGAGTCCAGACACCCAGTGCCTCATAAAATGTTGGGCATAATGCTGCATACCTGAAGCCCCAGCACTGGGGAGGGGGAGGCCAGAAGTCCCTAATGCTTGGTGGCTAGGCAAATCAGTGAGCTCCACATTCTGCAAGAGACCCTGGCTCAAAGAATAAAGTAGACAGTAATAAAGACGCCCAACTTTAACCTCTCCATACAGGTGAGCACATGCACATGTATGAACATGTGTGCACACATGGCACACACACATGCAAGAAGAATACATAAGAAATTTTTAAAAGCCAATTCTTCCTAAAGTTAGTGCAAATGTTTAAAATGTCATAAAAACCCCATGGCTGGGGAGATGGCTCAGTGTGGGAGTGAACTTCCTGCACAAGCACGATGGCCTAACTTTGACCCCCAGAACCCAGGCCAAAAGCTGGGCTTGGCTGTATGTGTCAGTGATTCCAGCACCGCAGGGGGGGGGGACAGAGACTAGAGGACTGCTGGGGTTCACTAGTCAGCCCGTCTAATGACAATCACAAAAAAAAAAAAACAAGTTCCAGATTCAGGGGAGACTCTCAAAGACGTAAGGTAGAAGAGCTATACAGCTCGTCTGGCTTGGGCCCCTGTGCACATGGGCATAGGCATTATCTGAGAGGGCACATGCATACACACACGCGCGCACACACACACACACACATGTTTGTGTTTTGCTTTCATGTTGTATCTATGCACGTGTGTTGAACATGGTGACTGCATTCCCGAATAGAGGAGAAAAAGCCAGAAATAAGTAACTAGGTGACTTCAGTGTTAGAGATAGTGGGTGGGACAAATGCTTGTCATTTCACTCTATCCCTCCACTCCAAGTGACAGTAAATTTATAAACACATGCTTGGAGAATAGGACAGAATTTTAGCAAAAAAAAAAAATCTTTTTAGAAGCTAAGAAGTGTAGGAGAGAGTGGCACATAATTTAGCAACTGAGCTAAAACCAAGATCTAGACCAACAGTGGGGAATATCAAGAAGCACTGACATTAAACTGCAGAATTCACGAAAGGCTCAGGGGCCAGTTCTCTGGAAATAAAACAGCAGTAGGTCTAAAATAAGTATTGAGTGGAATTCTGTAGGAAGTGAAGTTCGCCAGGCTCCTCCCATCCTGCACAGCCATGGGAAGAAGATTGTCCACGGGAGGCTGGCAGACGGAAGAGCTCCAGGCCTGTGAACGGGAGTGTCGCTGAAAACTAAGCATCCTTGTACGTTTGCTGCCTCTCGCGGCTCCCCCATGACTCGTCAACAGCAATTGAGGAGACCAGGCCAGAAACAATTTGGTCTATGCAAGAAGAAAAACCTAAAGATGCTGAAAATCTCTAAGGGATGATCTCTCCCACACAGGTCAGGCCAGCCCCAACGACATAGCCAGTGAGCATTGAGGTCCCTGTTAGTGGCACAAATCAAAGCTCTCCTGACAGGTGAGGAGAGATCAACATAGCAGAGATTAAAATGTTAGTCAAGACAGATGTACAATGGGGGTGCATCCTCAGAGATGAAAAAGAAGAGGAAAACAAAGAGCAAGGAGAGGCTGTCATGGGGAGAAGCCCTCAGAGAGCAGAGCCAACTTACCTTCAGACTTATAAACACAGTGGAAGTGAAAACTCCCATAGAAACATAGAAGATAAAATTGAAGAGAGAAGATTTAAAAGAAGAATGATTGGGCTGGAGAGATGGCTTAGTGGTTAAGTTGTTTGCCTGCAAAGCCAAAGGACCCAGGTTCAAATCCCCAGGACCCACATAAGCCAGATGCACAGGGAGGCATATGTGTCTGGAGTACATTTACAGTGGCTAAAGGCCATGGTGGGCACATTCATTCTCTCTCTCTCCCTCTCTCTCTCTCTCTCTCTCTCTCTCGCTCTCTCTCTCATACAATAAAAAAAAATTTAGAGGGCTGGAGAGATGGCATAGTGGTTAAGCACTTGCCTGTGAAGCTCAAGGACCCTGGTTCGAGGCTTGATTTCCCAGGACCCACGTTAGCCAGATGCACAAGGTAGTGCATGCATCTGGAGTTCGTTTGCAGTGACTGGAGGCCCTGCTGTGCCCATTCTCTCTCTCTCCCTCTCTAATACAATAAAAAAAAATTTAAAGGGCTGGAGAGATGGCTTAGTGGTTAAGCACTTGCCTGTGATGCCCAAGGACCCTGGTTCAAGGCTTGATTTCCCAGGACCCACGTTAACCAGATGTACAAGGTGGTGCATGCATCTGGAGTTCATTTGCAGTGGCTGGAGGCCCTGGTGTGCCCATTCTCTCTCTCTCTCTATCTATCTATCTATCTATCTATCTATCTATCTATCTATCTATCTGCCTCTTTCTCTCTTGGCCTGTCACTGTCAAATAACTAAAAATAAACAAAAAATTTAAAAAGCATGATTGAAATAGGTTAAAAAAAGAGGAGTTACAATATAATCTAAATATAATAGGAGTTCCAGAGAATGAGAAAATAGACACAGGGAGGGGTTCAGAGTTGAAAGATTTGAGTTTACAGATTTTAACGACCTACAAAGGACTCAGACCAATGGATGAAATATTATTATAATTACAATTTGAAATATTTCTCAAAGAAAAAAAAACTCCCTATGCACTTACAAAGATCAGAAAGACTTTTCAGTAGGAAGCCTGACGACCATGACAAATGCTTTCAGTATTCTGTGGCTGAAGTATTTTCCAACCTAGAATTTCATAACTATCCAAACCACCCATCAGTTCGTTAGGGATAATAAAAATATTTTCAAACATGGGAGCTCTCAAAATATCTACCTCCACTGATCCTCTCCCTAGGGCTGTACTGAAGGGCACCAGGACATAAATTGCCGCGAAGGAAGCAAGAGGTCTCAGAGGAAGGAGAGGAGTTGAGGGCTGGTGAGAGAGGATGCAGGGCACCAGCCACGCCTCTGGTCCACACTGGAGCACATCAGGGCTCTTCAAAGAGACCGCTTAGAAGATAGAGCTGTGAAGAGAGAATTGGGCAATTATTGAAGCTTTGACGATTGAATAAGGTATGTGTAAATAGAAAAGCAAGATTATTGTGATCTGCAGAGGAAACAGAAAGCTGTATGGAAAAGGTCATTGTGGTTTACAACATGGCTGGGCTCTGAACAGGCTGTGGTGGTTTGAATTAGTTGTCCTCATAAACTCATTTGTTTTAAACGCCTGGTCCCCAGCTGATAGCATTTTGGAAGCTGGAGCCTTGCTGGAGGGAGTATGTTCTGGGGGTCAGGCTTCAGGGTGTTATAGCCAGCTCCCCCTTGCCAGAACTCGCCTCCCTCTCCTGCTACTGTTCTCTACCTGCTGTGGCAGAGGGTGATGCCCAGCTTCTCTCATGCCATGCTTTCCCCTGCCATCACAGAGCTTCCCCTTGGGCCTGTAAACCAAATTGAAACCTGGCCTCCCATCAGCTGTGTTTTGTGGGGTGATCTGTCGCAGCAATGTGAAGGTAACTACAACCAGGGCTTTATGCAATCATATTCATGTGAACCCCCAAACAAATCTAAAACTTTTTTAAATTTTTCATGCAATTAAAAAAATAGTTGAGGGGCTGAAGAGATGGCTTAGCAGTTAAGCGCTTGCCTGTGAAGCCTGAGGACCCCGGTTCCAGGCTCGATTCCCCAGGACCCACATTAGCCAGATGCACAAGGGGGCGCACACGTCTGGAGTTCGTTTGCAGTGGCTGGAGGCCCTGGCACACCCATTCTCTCTCTCTGCCTCTTTCTCTCTTTGTCTGTCATTCTCAAGTAAATAAGTAAAATTTAAAACAAGTAAAAATAGTTGAAGCTGGGCGTGATGGTGCACACCTTTAATCCCAGCACTCGGGAGGCAGCGGTAGGAGGATTGTCATGAGTTCAAGGCCACCCTGAGACTACCTAGTGAATTCCAGGTCAGCCTGAGTTAGAGTGAGACTTTACCTCGAAAAACAAACAAACAAACAAACAAAAATAGCTGACATGCAGAGTTTTAGGTATCATTAATTCTGGCATTTTCAAATACAATTTGTTTCTGTTAATTCTTCTCTCCCTCCTATCCCCAATCCTTCTTCCTCCGTAATAACCTCCCCCGTTCTGTCTACCTGTCTCATGTGTCTTTTCACACTTGTCTCATCCTCTTTCAGCTAATTTCTTTTTTTTTTTAATTTTTTTTGTTCATTTTCATTTATTTATTTGAGAGTGACAGAGAGAGAGGCAGATAGAGAGAGAGAGAATGGGTGTGCCAGGGCTCCCAGCCACTGCAAACGAACTCCAGATGCGTGCACCCCCTTGTGCATCTGGCTAACGTGGGTCCTGAGGAATCGAGCCTCGAACTGGGGTCCTTAGGCTTCACAGGCAAGCGCTTAACCACTAAGCCATCTCTTCAGCCCTGACAGCTAATTTCTTTATACTCACTTTTAGTTACCATTCTACCACACTTGCCACCCCCTATATGTACATACTTATACAAATCTAAAATTTTATGGCATAATCAGATTGGGAGAAGGAGGGAAAGGAGGGGTTCACATGGGCAACAGGCCAGAAATATTCAGGATGATAAGATTTAAAATTTAATGATGCCATTGAAAAAAGAACAAACGGCAAACACAGTTCTGAAATCTCGTTCAGAGGCATAGAAGTAAGTTCCAAGGTAATCTGAGCAGAGAGGGAGGGAGGGGTCTTCTATGTTTCACATCAAAATGATTTAGCTCCTCAAATTATGCACGTGCATAACTTTCGTTAAAGCTAACTGCCAACATCAAATTTAAAAATAATTTGATGATGGCAATAATCTGACTACTGATCATCTTGTTGGGTTGGAAAAGTTGCGAGTTTCTTATAAGTAAAAGGGATTTGGTGGCTAATGAGGTGTGGTGCAGGTCAGTACTGATAACCTGCTTGATGTTTTGAAATGTCACCGTCCTGTCACATATGTCCAATCTTCCAAACTGTGCTTATTTAGCATAGCTTTCTCCAAAATAAAGAAAAAGTTTTTGCCACACACACACACACACACACACACACACAGAGCTAAGAATAGTCAGAGCATTTTAAAACAACCTATTCTTACTTCATCAGACATCAAGTCTTGTAGTAAACTATGAATTAAACAAGAGGGATTTACCATCACAAGTAGCTGCAGGCGAACTGTTATGTGTCTTGACAGTATAGTAGGAAAAAAATTGTTCATTTTTCCTCAAATAAAGCTTTATGTTGGGTGTCGGGTGGTTGATGGGCTGAGGAGGAGAAGGAAGAGTTACAACTAAAGAGAACACCTGACACTGTGACAGCAGAAAAAAAAAAAAAGATGAAGAATGAAAAGTGATGGTGATGGTGATGGTGATGGGGACAGGGCAGACTGGGTCCAGCAGACCTCATAAGACCTAAAACCCGCTGGATATCAGTAATCAGAGAAGAGAGGAGCCAGCGAATTCCCAGGTACCTTTGCCAAAGACTGGAAAGATGTGCCCGTATGAGTAGCTGTATGCAGTACTAGCTTGATAACCACGCTGTGGGGATAGGATTGCCTCTACTGTTCATTTGCTTGAATCTAAGCAGCTGCAGAAGGTAGAAATGGGAACACCTGGTAAGCAGTAGCAACTGCAGGTCTGGAAAAAAAATTTGGACAGTCCTTATGGATGGCATTGAGTTCCCTGCTATGTGCCACCCTAACCCTTCTCTCCTTCCCCATCAGAGAGCTTGCTTCCTCGCTGGACAGTACTTCCTATCCGAACAGGAAGTCTGTCTTGTTCTCCAATGCCTTCTTTGTGTCTGAAACATACTTAACTAGGGTCCTAATAAAGCAAAGACGACTGAGGACTGAACCTTGGGTAACCTCGAAGTTTAACAGACATGAAAGAAGAGAGAAGGAGAAATCAGCACTATAAGAGAAACCTTGTTACTTGCTACTAAGAGCAGCCTGGTACTCCAGGTAAGCAAAGAAAGCCGGTAGAGGGGAGATAGAGTGAACAGGGAGGTATCGGTATTTCCTGTGACTTTCAGTTCCCTAGGTCAGCCCTTGTGTCACCCACCCTGACCTTGGGTTTTATAGGATTACATAAAACCCTTGTCTTGAGCTTGTCTGAGTAGGGATTTCTGTCTTCTGTACCTACCCAGCTCCAATCAGATTCATCCTTGACATTCATTATTTAGAAAACAACTTTGAGGATAGTCAAATATCTATGGACTCATGAGATTCTTTCTCCAAACCAGAAATTGTCAGCTACTTTCTGCTCATTAAAAATATAAGCTTCAGGATTTCCGGGTAAGATGGTGGTGTAGGAGGACACCAAAGCAACCCATTGGGGAAATAAGCAGAAAAACAACAAAATATACTCTTCTGCCAAAAGGTGAAGGTGTATTAGAAATTATCAACCACAGTAGCGAAGTAGGAGAGACCCCGAGATTCTAGAGACCACAGAAGCAGGCAGAAGAGGCTCCAGCAGCAGTGCAGGCCACCAGGCTCTGCCTGAGCCACAGGAGAAACAAGGTGAAGGGATTTTCCACTCACACCAACCTCCTCACAAACTCAGGAAACCTGAAGGAGAAGACAGCAGGGACCAGCTGAATGGTTCATGAGGAAGAGGATCGTGGGGACCAGCTACACAGCTCTGGTATAACTTCAGGCACCCTCCACAGGCTCCCCTCCCCCAACCACCAGCAAGCCCTGGAGACCTGGGGAAGGGAACTCAGCTACACAGCACCCAGGACACAGCACAGGTGATCAGAGCAGCCACAAACCCAGCCAGCCTACCTGAGCCCACAGCACAGTAGAGAGGGACCCAAGCAGACACGCCACATAGCTGAGACCAAAGCCATCCCAAAAGGTAACAGGGCCTACTTACACCAGGTTAGTACCCACCAAAAAAGACTGATATATAGGTCTGCATTGGAAGTGCCAATTGCACCTTCCATGTCAGAGCAAGTTATGTGTTAAATTTGATGGACAGTCGGATTTGCCATTCTTGACTAAGCTATATTTTGGGGGTGTCCTTTGTGGCTTCCTGATTTATAGCGCCTTTGTCTCTTCTTCTGTCATTCGTGGTGGCAGGGTCTCAATCAGCCACAGATTGACCTGGAACCCTTTACAAACCAGAAATCTCAGTCCCCCAGTTGACAGGATTAAGGGTGTGGGGCAATATACATCCTTAGGGACTTTGACTTCGTTAGATGATTTTTTTAATTGAGAGAGAGAGAGATACAGAAATAAGCAGGTAAAGAGAGAGGGAGAGAACGGGGGCACCAGGGCCTCCAGCTACTGCAAACAAACTCCAAATGAGTACACCCCCTTGTGCATCTGGCTTATGTGGGTCCTGGGGAGTCAAACTTGGGACCTTTGGCTTTGGAGGCAAGTGCCTTAACCACTAAGCCATCTCTTCAGCCCAATCTGTTTGTTTTAATACCCCTCTTACATAAATACTCAATGCTAGTTTTGATTGAATATGTATATTACTAAGTTGAATTTTAGAATTTGCCTGATTTTGCTCTACCCAGCCTACTAGAATACTTGCATAGCAGGCAAACCCAACATCTAGGGTCACTTTTGCTATTACTCTGAGAGTCATTTAAGAGCCATATCTAGCACCTTAAGCTTCTACCTGGAAGATATGTAATGTCAGATTTACACATCTAAAAATACTGCAGATAGTTAGAAAACCCAAACATCAAATTAACTCCAAGATGCAAAATCTCTACAACACAAGAAACAAAAAAAAAAAAAAGAAAAAATCAAGACAATATAGTGCCACGAAAAATTATAAATCCAGGCTAGAAAGATAGTTTCGTGGTTAAGGCACTTGTCTGCAAAGCCTAAGAACCCATGTTCGACTCTCCAGATCCCACGTAAGCCAGACACACAAAGGTGAGGCAAGTGCAAGGTTGCACATGTCTATTAGGTGACACAAGCGTCTGGAGTTCAATTACAGTGGCTGAGGCCCTGGCATGCCAATTCTCTCTCTCCTTCCCTCTATGTATCTCTCTCTGTCTCTCTCCCTCCCTCCCTCCCTCCCCCTCTCTGAAAAGAAGAAAATTATAAATTTGAGGACCCACAGCCTGGAGCATCAGACGTTGTGAACTCTTCCAGTCTGTAATTTTTAAAAATGGCCTCCAATAAAACTACTTTGCAAAAGGTGGGAAAGAAACAGAATGGAAAGAGTAAAAAAGTTGAAGAGTGGGCTGGAGGGATGGCTTAGCACTTAAGGTGCTTGCCTTCAGAGCCAAAGGACCCAGATTCAATTACCCAGGACCCACATAAGCCAGATGCACAAGGTGGTGCATGCGTCCAGAGTTTGTTTGCAGCACCTAGAGGTCCTGGTGCACTCTCTCTCTCTCTCTCTTTCTCTCTCCCTTTTTCTCTGTCTCTCTGTCTCTCTTCAAATAAATAAATAACATATTTTAAAAATATTTTTTAAATAGTTTAAGAGGCAGAGCCTAAAGAATTTCTTGTAGAAAAAGTACTCAATCAACATGCAGTGAATGGGAAGGTGGAGTACTTCCCGAAGTGGAAGGGATTTACAGATGCTGACAATACTTGGGAACCTGAAGAAAATTTAGATTGTCCAGAGTTAATTGAAGCATTTCTTAATTCTCGAAAGGCTGGTAAATGAAAAGATGGTACAAGAAGAAAATCTTTATCTGACAGTGAATCTGATGATAGTAAATCCAAGAAGAAAAGAGATGCTGCTGACAAACCCAGAGGCTTTGCCAGAGGTCTTGATCCTGAATAAATAAGTGCCACAGACAGCAGTGCAGGATGGATGTTTGTCACGAAATGGAAGGACTCCGATGAGGCCGACTTGGTGGTGGAGAAGGACGTGAACATGGAGTGTCCTCGGCCATCATCACTTTCTATGAAGAGAGGCTGACTTGGCACTCCTGTCCAGAAGATGAAGCCCGATAATTGTTTGCATTGTTTTTATATATATTTATACATATATATAAAATCTGGTCTTGGGTTTTGAATGACTGGTGTGAAAAATAACTACATGCTAATGCAGGTCAAGTTTGACACATTGGTTTTGAAAATATGGACAGTTGTCAGAATTATTTTACTTTATTTTTTGCATCAAGAGCACTAGTTACCTTGAGCTTTATATAGATGCTACTTTTAAAAATAGAACATTTGATACCATAGGTATATTTCCTCTACATTGGAAAATAGCTTTTTCTAAATGTTGGAGGAAATTTTCTAGTCAGAACTTATTTCTAACTGGTATGAAGAAGGACCATCCTGTATTTGTGTGTGTGTGTGTGCATGCATAAAGTACTTACTGTAAGTGGTTTTGTTTTTAATATCCCCCTGCCACCCCCTCCTCCCCCCAGGAAAAGAACATGGATAATAAATTGTTATTCTGAGAATTCCTAAGAAATCACTTCAGGATAAGTTGAAATTTTTCTTTAAGCCATGACCTTTGAAATTAGATGATTCTATAGTTAATTGGATAGTTTAGATTGGATAATTTAAAAGGCAGCCACATCATAGTTCTTATCTATATACTCATGTAAATTCAATAATATATTTGCAAAATTTTATCACTAATGAACTAACTCCTCATTCAATCAGGGAAACTAGACAAATCCCAGTTTGTTCATGGAACAAGACTTGTATAGTTCCTCTATGAAGTCATTCCTGTGCTGAAAGCTAAAATCTATACTAAAAATTGCAGTTCATAGAATTTCTAAGACAATGCATGGAGATGTGATCATGGTTAGAAATGGCAGTTTAGGGCCTGATGGCACAACACTTGATACTATGAGTTCCTGACCTGCATGCTGCTTTACCCCGACTCATTCCTCACATGGAGGCTCAATCTTTTCAGTATTTGGGTCACTGATTCAACAGAACCCAGGAAAAGAACTTTGTAACATCAGAATGTTATCCAGCTGTATATTGTTTACTTTATTGTCAGGAATGGTGAACAGTGGTCAATAAAGAGTTTTATATTCCTTTAAAAAACTGCAAATCAATCAGAAATGACCTCCAGTGAGAATGATTTAGATGAAATGCCTGGGAAAGATTTCAAAAGAATGATTATAACTATGTTCAAAGGAATCAAAGAAATCAAAAAAGACACCAGAAACCAACTTAATGAAATAATGAGGTAAACACATGAGCAAGGAGACAGAAATACTGAAGGAAAACTAATCAGAAATACTAGAAAGTAAGTAAAATAAAAAAAAAAACTCTGTAGAAAGTCTCACCAATAGAATGGATGAAGGTGAGAACAGAATATCTAAACTAGAAGACCAGGTAGCAGATCTAATACAGTCCAACAAAGAGAAAGACAAGCTAATAGGAAAGCATGAATGGGAATTTCAAGATGCTCAGAACACTATGAAAAGATCAAACATAAGAATTCAGGGTATAGTAGAAGGAGAAGAATTTCACTCCAAAGGCATAGTAGGCATTTTTAACAAAATCATAGAAGAAAATTTCCCCCAAATAGGTAAAGAGATGCCAGTGCAGATGCAGGAAGACTTTAGGACACCAAACAGACAATACCAGGAAAGAACCTCTCCTCACTGTATGATAATTAAACTACAAAACACACAAAACAAAGAAAATATATTGAAAGCAGCCAGAGAGAAACAGGAAGTCACATATAAAGGCAACCCCATCAGGATAACAGCAGCTTACTCAACACAAACTTTAAAAGCCAGAAGGGCTTAGAATGATGTATTCCAAGTTCTGAAAGATAACAATCGACAATCAACATTACTTTATCTGGCAAAGCTATCCATCCAAGTTGATGGAGACATAAGTACATTCCACAACAAAAACAGTTTAAAGGAATATATGACCACTAAACCAGCTCTACAGAAAATACTTGAAGGGATCCTCTACGCTGAAGAGAAAGGAAAGCACACACATGAGGAAAGAGGAAAAAGTAAACCATATTCAAGTAATAGAATTAAAGAGAGTAAATGAGAAACAGGAAGAACTACAAAACAAGAAGAATGGCAAGATTAAATACATACCTTTCAAAATTAAGTCTTAATATCAATGGCCTCAATGCCCCAACAAAAAGACACAGGCTTGCAGGCTGGATTAAAAGGCAGGATCCTTCTGTTTGTTGTCTCCAAGAAACTCATCTCTCCATAAAGGAATGACACTATCTTTGGGTGAAAGGATGGAAAACAATATTTCAAGTAAACGGGCACAGAAAACAAGCAGGTGTTGCTTTCCTAATATCTGACAGGATAGATTTCAAACCAACATTAGTGAAGAAAGATAAAGGTCACTTTATATTGATTAAAAGAACATTCCAAGAGGAAGACATTACATTAAACCTATATGCACCTAACATGGTGCTCCCAATTTCATCAAACAAATACTATTAGACTTAAGATCACAGATAACACCAAGCACAGTTGTAGTTGGTGACTTCAGTGCTCCACTCTCATCAATTGGCAGATTATTCTGGCAAAAAATAAACAGAGAGATTATGGTGGTTTAATTCAGGTGTCCCCCATAAACTTAGATGTTCTGAATGCTGGGTTCCCAGCTGATGGTAATTTGGGAATTAATGCCTCCTGAAGGCAGTGCATTGTTGGGGGTGTGCTTATGGATATTATAGCCAGTTTCCCCTTGCCAGTGTTTGGCACACTCTCCTGTTCCTGTTGTCCACCTGATGTTGGATGAGGGGTGATGTCCACCCTCTACTCTGGTCATTGTTTCTCCCTGCCATCATGGAGCTTCCCCTGGAGTCTGTAAGCCAAAATAAACCCTTTCTTTCCACAAGTTGTTCTTGATAAGGTGATTTCTGCCAGCAATGCAAACCTGACTGAAACAGTAAAGTTGGTACTGAGGAGTGAGATTGCTGCTTGACCCTTGACTGTGTGGCTTTGGCCTTTTGGAACTGATTTTCAAGGGGAATGTGGAAGGATTTGAAACCTTGTCCTAAGAGATTCCTTGCAGTGTTGTAAGTACAGCTTGATGGACTATTCTGGTAAGAGATGAAAGACCTGAATGCAGTGAGAAAGAGCTTTGTCTGGACTGGGCTAGAAGCAGTTTGTGTGAGAGACTTGTTGTTATGTCCGTGTCCTGAGAAGTTGTGCAGGGTTGCATTGTGTAGATATGGACTGGTGTGAGCAGAGGGATATGGCACAGAAAAAATGAAATCTTTGGCCCAAAACTTTTGCCCATTCAGCTGTAATTATACAAGAGATTACAACCTTTGAGATTGGGCCAGTTTACCTGCACTGGGGCAACAGGAAGAATGTAGACTCTTTTGTAGGGGCCTGAGTGCTCAAGGAGTGTCCTGTTCTTCAAAGTCTGCTTTATTCCCCCCTGTATTAACAAATTTGCACTCTATCTGGTATTGTGGTAGAGCATAAGAAATGCAGGAAAGAGAGGATCATTGAATTTGCAACACAGTCTTGTGTTTTGGAAATGGCTATGGGCAATGTGAAGCAGGTTTGCTGGATGCCTGCATGGAAATCCGATGGAGTCATGAGGACAAACTGTGGATTACAGTGGAGACCCAGTGGATATGTTGGGACCACAAGATGGCTGCTAAGGAAAGCTGCCAGCCCCGGATGAAGTTTCCCAGGACTGTGAGTAGCCTAGCTGGAGGGGCAGCATTGGAACTCCAGAGATTTGTTGCTGGTTAGAATTACTTTAAAAAGAATTGCAGACTTGTCACTAGCTAGAGTTGTTGGACTTGGAACTATAGAGTTTGAAGTTTGCCCTGTTTAAATCTTGTATTGGTTGAATATTTCTTTGCTATGCCCAATGCCATCTTTGGCAGTATAAATGTTTATTCTGTGCCATTATGGGTTTGGGGGGTTTTTTTTGGTATTATGACTCTGTTAAAAGACCTTGGATTATCGGGAAGTTTTAATATCATTGGGATTGATAAAATCTATGGGGACTTTTAATGTTGGACTGAATGCATTGCATTTTACATCATGGATGGTTATCAGTTTATGGGGGTGAGGGGCAGAATGTGGTGGTTTGATTCAGGTATCTCCCATAAACTTAGGTGTTCTGAATGCTCAGTTCCCAGCTGATGGCAATTTGGGAATTAATGCCTCCTAGAGGCAGCATATTCTTGGGAGCAGGCTTATGGGTGTTATAGCCAGCTCTCCCTTGCTAGTGTTTGGCACACTCTCCTGTTCCTGTTCATCTGATGTTGGGCCCGGGAATTGATGGCCACTCTCTGCTCATGTCTTCATTTTCCCCTGCCATCGTGGAGCTTCCCCTCAAGTCTGTAAGCCAAAATAAACCTTTTTTCCCACAGGCTGCTCTTGGTCGGGTGATTTCTACCAGAAGTGTGACTGAAACAGAGGCATATGAATTGCAGTGGAGACCCAGTGGATGTCACAGAACAAATGGACCTAACAGATATCTACAGAACATTCTGACCAAATGCTGCAGAATACATATTCTTCTCAGCAGTGCATGGAACATTCCCTAAAATAGACCATATATTAGAACACAAAGCAAATCTTAAGAAATACAGGAAAATTGAAATACTTCCTTGTACTCTGTCTGATCACAATGGGATTAAACTATAAATCAACAACAAGAAAAACTATAGAGCATACACAAAATCATGGAAACTAAACAGTGCACTACTGAATGATGAATGGGTCAATGAAGAAATCAAAAAGGAAATTAAAAAATTCATAGAATAAAATAGTAATGAGAATACAACATACCAAAACCTTTGGGACCCAAAGAAGGCAGTCCTAAGGGGAAATTTTATAGCTCTAAGTGACTATACTAGAAAATTAGAAAGGTTTCAAGTAAACAACTTAATGCTTCACATTAAGGCCTTGAAAAAAGAAGAACAAAGCAAACCAAAAATGAATAGATGGTAAAAAATAATAATAAAGATTCAGCCAGAAATTAAAAAAATAGAAACCCAAAAAAAAAAAAGAACCAAGAATCAATGAAATGAAGAGTTGTTTCTTTAAAAGGATAAACAACTTTGATAAACTCTTAGCAAATCTGACCTAAAGAAAGAGAGAAGAGACACAAATTAATAAAATTAGGGATGAAAAAGACTCCATTACATCAGATGCCAAAGAAATTTGGACAATTTGTATTATTGGGAAGTTTTAATATCATTGGGACTGATAAAATCTATGGGGACTTTTGATGTTGGACTGAATGCATTACATTTTACATCATGGATGGTTATCAGTTTATGGGGGCGAGGGGCAGAATGTGGTGGTTTGATTCAGGTGTCTCCCATAAACTCTACTAAGTTTGACAATGTGAAAGAAATGGATGATTTCCTTGATTTCTATGACCTGCCAAAATTAAGTGAAAATGAGATAAACCATTTAAACAGACCTATAACAAGCACGGAGATCCAAACAGTTGTATTTAAAAAAAAAAAAAATCTCAGGCTGGAGAGGTGGCTTAGCAGTTAAGGTGCTTGCCTGCAATGCCTAAGACCCTGGTTTGATTCCCCAGTACCCATGTACGCCAGATACACATGGACGTACATGTATCTGGAGTTCATTTGCAGTGGCCAGAGGCACCCTAGTGCACCTCTCTCCCCTCCCCCCCTCAGGTAAATAAATAAATAAATAGAATATTTTTTAAAAATCTCCCAACTAAAATAAGTCCAGGCCCAGATAGATTCACTGATTAATTTTACCAGACTTTCACAAAAGAACTAACACCAATGCTTCTCAAACTTTACCATAAAATAGAAAAGGAAGGAATTCTACCAAACCCCTTCTATGAGGCCAACATCACCCTGATATTAAAACCAGACAAAGACAAAACAAAAAAAGAAAATTATAGACCAATCTTCCTCATAAACATAGATGCAAAAATTCTCATCAAATACTGGCAAACAGAATACAATAATATATCAAAAGGAGATCATTCAGGCTGGAGGGATGGCTTAGTGGTTAAAGCCCTTGCTTGCAAAGCCAAATGACCCCGGTTTGATTCCTCCAGGACCCACATAAGCCAGATGCACAAGTGGCACATGCATCTGGAATTAGTTTGCAGTGGCTAGAGGCCCTGGCATGCCCATTCTCTCTCTCTCTCTCTCTCTCTCTCTCTCTCTCTCTCTCTCTCAAATAAATTTTAAAAAGTTAAAAAATATTTTTAAAAAAGATCATTCACTCTAAGTAGGCCTTATTCCAGAGATGCAGGAATGATTCGACATGTACAATTTAATAAATATAATACACTACATAAGTGGACTGAGGATAAAAATCATATGATGATCTCAATAGATGCAGAAAAGGCATTTAACAAAATCCAACATCACTTCATGGTAAAAGTCCTAAAGAAACTAGGAATAGAAAGAACATATCTCAGGAACAAGACAAGGGGGTCCACTGTCCCCACTTTTACTTAATATAGGACTAGAAGTCTTAGCCACAGCAATAAAGCAAAAGACACACATAATGGCGAACTAAATTGGAAAGGAAGAGATCAAATTTGTAGATGATATGATTCTATACTTAAAGGACTCTAAAGACTCTGCTAGCAAACTGTTGGATCTGAAAAACACTTTTAGCAATGAGCAGGATAGAAAATAAACACACAGAAATCAGTAGCTTTCCTATATACTAATAACAAACATTCTGAGGATGAAATAAGAGAATCACTCCCATTCACAATTGCCGCAATACATAAATAAATAAAGTGCCTCAGAATAAACCTAACCAAGGAAGTGAAGGATCCCTACACTCAAGACCAAAATTGCAGAAGACACCAGGAAATGGAAAGACATCCCATGTACTTGGACTGGAAGAACCAATATGGTGAAAATGTTGATCTTACCAACAATAATCTACACATTTAATGGAATCCCCATCAAAATCCCAATGGTCTTCTTCACAGAAATAGAAAAAACAATCCTAAAATTCATTTGGAAGCACCAAAAGCCTTGAATATTCAAAATAATTTTGAGCAACAAAAGTAAGCCTGGTAGTATCACCACACCCGATTTTAAGCTATATGACAGAGCCATAGTAACAAAAACAGCATGGTACTGGCACAAAGACAGACACATAGATCGATGGAACAGAATAGAGGACCCAGGTGTAAATCCAGGCAGCTACAGCCATCTGATTTTCAACAAAAATGCTAAACATATTCATTGGAGAAAAGATAGCCTCGTTAACAAATGGTGCTGGGAAAACTGGATATCTGTATGTAGGAGGATGAAAATAGATCCTTATCCCTGTCCATGCATAAGAAACAAGCCCAGATGGATCAGAGACCTTAATATCAGACCTGTAACTCTGAAACTGCTAGAGGAAAAAGTAGGAAAAAAGAAACACTTCTACATATTGGCATAGGCAACGACTTTCTGAATATAACACCAGTTACTCAGGAAATAAAACCACTAATCAATAACTGGGACCTCATGAAATTAAAAAGCTTTTGTACAGCAAAGGACACTGTGAATACAGTAAAGAGGCAACATACAGAATGGGAGAAAATCTTTGCCAGCTATACATCTGACAGAGGATTAATATCCAGGATATACAAAGGACTCAAAAAACTAAATAATAAGAAATCAAACGATCCAATTAAAAATGGGCTATAAAACTAAATAGAGAGTTCTCAAAAGAAGAAATATAGATGGCATGTAAACATCTAAAAATATGTTTGACATCCTTAGCCATCAGGGAAAAGCAAGTTAAAACTACTTAGAGATTCCATCTCACTCCTGTGGCTATCATCAAGAAAACAAATGACAATAAATGCTGGTAAGGATGTAGAAAAAGAGAACCCCTTCTACACTGTTGGTGGGAATGCAATCTGGTCCAGCCATCATGGAAATCATTATTCCTGAGACAGCTAAAAATATATTTACCATATGACCCAGTTATACCACTCCTAGGCATATATCCTAAGGACTCGTCTCACTACCTTAGAGATACTTGCTCAACCAAGTTTATTGTCACTCTATCTACAATATCTAGGAAATGGAACCTGCCTTAAATGTCCCTCAACTAATGAATGGATAGTGAAGATGTGGTACATTTATACAATGGAGCTCTATTCAGTAGTAAAGAAAAATGAAATTATGAAAATTGCAGGGAAATGGATGGATCTGGAAAGGATTATACTTAGTAAGGTAACCCAGGCCCAGAATGCCAAACATCACATGTTTTCTCTCATATGTGGATCCTAGCTACAAATGATTGGACTTATACATGAGTTGGAATAAAAATCAGTAGCAGAGGTCAGTAAGCTAGAAAGGGGCTATAAGGGAGGGAAGAGAGGAAAGGACTTAAGAAGATGGTATTCCATATATTTAAGTAGATTAATAGATTACTGGGGGTAGAATGGCCTAAGTGAGGTCAGAAAAAAAAGATTGAGTAAAGGAAGGGTTAGGGGAGGGTTAATCAAAATTTAAGGAGGTATGAATAAGCTATATGGAAATCTACTTTTTTGGACAATGGTGCACCCAGAAACCATAGATTATTACTAGAAATATTTCAGTGCCACGAATGGGATACTTTCCAGTGAGTTGTTGGCCAAGGAAGTCCCTGATGCCCCCAAAATATTATAGGCCATCGCCATGGCTCTTGGTTTCACACCAGGAGTAGATAGCAAGACCCTATTGCTGAAGACTCCACAAGCCTGGGCTGTGACCTTGTAAGGTCACTGAGCAATCAAGCTTGAGCTAAGCTGAAAACATCTTCCCTATAGACCAGCTGATAGAAAGCTGGAAAAAGCTATGCTGCATGCAGTCCTATGGGAGAGAGAACTCATCAGTGATGAAAACAGTGGGCACTACAAGCCTTAAGTTTGGTCAACCAGGCCAAATGACTGAACAGGTACACTAGTGGCATATCTGTTATGGGCAAAACCAACTGCTCTCTTATTGGATGGGAGGCCCCCTCCATGGGAGGGAATACATGCCTGATACTGAAAACCTAGTCATAAGCCTATAGCAGGGGAGATCACAGGCCCTAAGAGTGTAACGCCTACTCTTGTCTGGCTAAATGCATATATTATGCTCACTGAACTGCCCTGTAATCATGTTTCTTAGCATTGATACCCATAAATTAATGCTACTCTCACTTTTGGCTAGAGAAGCTTCTTTTTTCAGATGGCAGTAACCACTGTGATAATCCAAAAGGACCATAGTGCTGAGAAGAAGTGACAGAGGAGTGCTCAGCACTGAAACGTCTCTATCATACCTTCTTCCAAGGCTCAGGGTCCATTGCAGAAGGGGTGGCTGCAAGAATGTAAGAACCAAAGGAAGGGTAGGACTGCTTACAATGCAATTGTTCAGACAGAAACTGCCTGGATATCCATGACCCCACAGGCATGGCACTACCTTCACAAGACCCTCATAATAGGAGGAAAAGATGATGACATGAAAAGAAAAGAGAGACTAATTGAGAGAGGGAGGGGATACGATGGAGAGTGGATTTGTGAAGGGGAGAGTGGGGGAAGGGACGGAATTATCATGGCTTATTGTCTATCATTACGGAAGTTGTCAATAAAAAAGTTTTAAAAAAAGAAAGACAATTAAATGAAAAGAAAAATGAAAATATATATATATAATCTTCAGGGCTGGAGAGATGGCTCAGCAGTTAAGGTATTTGCCTGCAAAGACTAATGGCCCAGGTTCCTCCCCAGCACCTATGTAAAGCTAGATGAACAAAGTGGCACATGCACCTGGAGTTTGTTTGCAGTGGCTGGAGGCCCTGGCATGCCCATCCACTCTCACTTTGCCTCCCCCATTTCTCTCTCTCCCTCTCTCTCTCTGCTTGAAAATAAATATACTTTTAATCAAAAAATACGTAATCTTCACTTTCACTTGCGGTACCCTCATTTATAATCTTGGAGCTGGAAGGTACCGTAGATTCTGCCTGCCTGGGAAGCAGTGGATTGCCTGGCGGCCTGGAGAGGATTCCATTTCGCTCCCTATCCAGGGACCTTCCTACAACCACTCCTGTTCCCTCACCCCAAGGCTCAGGGAAACAAATGCCAGTCCTTCATCAGATCTAACCACAGGAGACGCTCCAAGCCTTTGACTGACTTCTCTGTAATGAGACTCCTCCGTCAGGAAGTGGTTTAGATGAATTCAAACCTTCATGGGGTGGCCGGTGGTGATGGCACCCTCAAAGCCTAGGCTATGCCGAATCCCCTAGCTGGTGAAACCCTGCTCCTTGTGTACCTTCGTAAAGTCACATCTGGCACCTGTTTTAGAGCCAAAGCTTTCATTCTAAATGAAAGTGTGTGTCTGTGCAGGGGGGTGGGTGGGACTTCTCTGAAGGGCGCTCCCAGCCTCCCAAACTGGCACAGGATGTCCGGCCTGGTTGGCTTCCTCCACTACAGCAGAGAGTGCCAGTCGAAACACGGCCTCTTGCCAAGACTCCAGGGCCGCTCTCAGATCCCGGGCCCCGGGGGCGAAAGGCGAAGCTGTGCCAAGTTCTCCAAGAGCCCAACTCCTCCCAGGCTCTCGTCCCGCAAGGTTTCTGGCCTCCTCTCTGGAAAAGGGGCATCAATCTTGAGGGTCCCTGACAGCAACGGAGCCCTGGACGCTGCAGCCCTCCTCCTCCTCCTCCTCCTCTGCTCTCCAGCCCACAGGACTGCTTGCAGTGTCTGGGGGAAAAAAAAAAAAAAACAAGCATTCACTGGTTTGGTTGTGGTCTGCTTTTGACAGCAGTGCCACGTTTCCGGCTGTCACATCCTCCACCGGGCATTGCAACCCAGAGACACTCAGGAAAGCTGGCCAGGGGGGTCGACTTCCAGCCTCTCCTGGTGCTGCCCTCCCTCCATTTCTGGGAACTCGGAAACATTGGGTTTTGTGGGACGACTGACATGCTTCCTCCCCGTAGTCTCAACGGCGAAGCTTGCTGGGCTGAATGGGAACGCCAGAGCTTGAGGGAAACTTCCCTGGAGAACATTCTGTGGGCCTTTTGCAGAGTGGTCTGCCCCGCCGTGCCAAGTCCCAAGGTGAGGAAGAGCGAGGGTGCCCGCCTCCCCTCTACTCTGCACGCGGGGCTGGGGCACGACGTGTAGGTAGCAATGCAGTGTCGCAGTGAGGGAAGGCGAGCTGATGAGAGATGGTCTTCCTGACCTTGGGGATTTGTTTATTTATACCACCCTCAGTCGCTGAGGCCAGCACAGAGAGAGAATTGGCAGGGAACGGTTGCTGAGGGTGGGTCTCCTCGCAACATTGATCAGAACGACCTCAGTCTGGAGCACGCAGCCCAGCCTCCATGACGGCCACTTCAGCTCCAAACCCAGCACAAGAGGCCCACGAAGGTCTCCCCAGTCACTCCTGTCCCGCCTCAGGATGACATCCCAACCCCACGGCGACCACTTTCCTTCTTCTCTGTCCCCAGATTCCTGTAGTTGCTTCTCAAGTGCAGGGGGGATTTGGGAAACCCCAAATCTACTGAGTTTCCTCGTTGGTTGCCAAATGATGGTGTCACAGACACAGACACAGCCCCAGGGGCAGAATCAAAGAAGGCAGTTGTGTGGGACTTGGGGAGGCTGTCTTGTTTTCCATGAGAACCCACCTGGGGGAAAACCAAGCAGTGTCTGAGATGACTGTTGGAGACCGAGCATGGCTTTCCCTTGGGACCACTGGAAAGTGAAGTGAGGTTAGCTTCCTGCCCATGGAGTAGATCCAGGGCAAGTCCCTGGCCACCTGACCCCTACTGACTCACCAGCCAGGAGTTGCCCTGCACAATAAGCTTGGGGCTTTCCCAGCTGCTCCCCACCTGGAAGCTTCCATCCATGACCAGGCCCACTGTGCCACTGCCAACAGCAAAGCCACCCAAGAAGCCTCTCCACAGCCTCCTATTCTTCCATCCTCTCAGCCCACACCCCCCAGTCATTGCCCCCCCCCCCACGCAGTCACCACCTCCCTGACAGGACCCATGGGAAATGCTCTGGGTGAATCAGGGAACTGCCCTCCTGCCTCCTAGCTGTGTCCTTGAATAAATAAGTTTCCATGCTCTGAGTTGGGAGTTGGTGTCTTTGTAAAACAAAAGCTGACCTCCGGGGGTCCTGCAATGTGTCTAGAGCGGGTGGTTTTCTTGCATAGGCATCTTGACCCATGTAGGGCCACTTTCACCTGGGACAGACAATGTAATTTATGGACCTCAGTGCTCACTGACTCGAAAGTTGACTGTGGGTCCCTTTCCAGGGGATGAGCTAGGGTGGGTCTCGACCTCCCAAAGGATATGTGAAATGTCTTTGAACACTGAGAATTTTTCTTGGAAATCCATGTAGATTTTCCACTTCTTTTCCTATATGGAAATTAAAAAAAAAAATTTTTTTTTCTCAAATCGTAGAACAGTTACCCTATGGGAGTGTACCCATGCTTACTCAGTCTGAGGCCCTTGTGGTGACCTGTTGCACACTGGTGAATGTGATTTAGGAAGTGTCTGCAGGGACACCAGAACCCCCCCCCCCCTGGGCTGACTTTATCTTCAGTTGGGAACCCCTCATTAGTTATTCACCCTCTCCCATTAAAAAGCAGATTCCTTTGGGAGGGGCTAAAGGTTGAACAAAACTGAGGCAAATGGAAGATTGACTGCGTCTGGGTCTGAGGCTCCAACTGCATCAGACCCTCCTGCGCCTGTCTGGGTTGTCGGTAGCTGGTGAGAACTGATAAGGGTCTCAGTGGACCTCAACAGAGTTGGCAGTGATTTCACCATGTCCTACAGGCCAAGAAGGACACAGTTTCAGTGTGGGACAGGACCCCCTAGGGGCTACCTGCACAGCTGGAAACATACCTCCCAGTCACTTGAGTTAACCGACACATGGCCAGCAGCCATGGATGTAGCCATGAGCAAGGAATGGAGTGGCCAGAGGCAGGTTCTGGGTGGGGTCCCTCCTAATAGTTGTTTTGAGAATGAGTTTGAGGCCTGTGTGGTTCCTGAGAACAGAAGCAGGCTAGTACCCCATATCTAGGAGTTTGATTTGGGCTCAGTAGAAAGGAGCCCAGCCCCATCCAAAAGGGAGCCTGGCTGGTCCCAGAAGAGCTCAGTGGGCACTGGAAGATCCCTGGGTGATGGGATCGTGCTGGAGGCCGCAAGGAAGATGTAGCTCTAGGTCCCCCTCCACTCTGCTTCTAGGAACACGATGAGCAGCCAGCCAGCCTCTTCAGGTCACTCCCTAGTGCAGGAGCCTTCTCCACTGATTCTGGGTGATCTTGCCGTTATCTACCACTTATACCTTAATGTAGATGCATTCACTGGAAGTAGGGAGGGGAAAGTCACAAGATAAGGAGGTTACAAGATGATAGAGTGACTTGGCCACTTTGAATGGGAAGATTGTGTCATATATGAGTTATATCTCAACAAAACTGCTTTTAAAACATTGAGAGAGTGGCTGGAGAGATGGCTTAGTGGTTAAGCACTTGCCTTGAAGCCTAAGGACCCCTGTTCAAGGCTCGATTCCCCAGTACCCATGCAAACCAGATACACAAGGTGGCACATGTATCTGGAGTTCATTTGCTGTGACTGGAGGCCCTGGTTCACCCATTCATTCTCTCTCTCTCTCTCAATGTCTCTCTCTCTCTCTCTCTCAAATAAATAAATAAATAAATAAAACTTTTTTAAAAAACAAAATTTAAAACATTGAGAGAGAATGGAATTGGTCCATTCTACATTCTAGACAGTTCGAGAGGATACCATCACTGTATAACATCACCAACACCAGGAGCTGAAAGGACCCTTGAGAGAATCTTGGCTCCTCAGCAAAACTGTGTTTTCCCAAAATGCAGACTGGACACACCCTGAGGGCTCTGCGGGTCCCACCTTCAACCCTGGGCCTGAGGGCAGCAGGGAGGAGCCATCCTGCCTGCCCGCTCCGCAGCTGCCATGTTGTCCCCCTAGAACAGAGTCAGCAGATGTTTCTGTGAAGGACCAGGGAGTCGGGCTGTTGGGCTATACTGACAATGTGGTCTCTTTGGAATTACTTAACCTTGCCACTATAGTGCAAGACCAGACATAGACAATAGGAGCATGAATGGGCAATTTTGAAGCAGATATAGTCTCACAGTCGCACACTCTACTTGCTGACTTCTGTCCTAGAATCAAGAGCCTACCTACTTAGGTTTTCTCTATGTGAGACCTAACCAGGCATCACGTTTCTTGTCTTTCAGACCTAGCTGGAAGTGGGACCAACTGGTCTACATTTACAGTCTCTCTCTCTCTCTCCCTCTCCCTCTCTCTCTCTGTCTTACTTCAACTGGGAGTACAGATTCATAGCTTTAATAGCTCCTGTTTTATTTGTTTGTTTGTGTGGTGGTTTGATTCAGGTGTCCCCCATAAACTTAGGTTTTCTGAATGCTAGGTCCCCCGCTGATGGAGATTTGGGAATTAGTGCCTCCTGGAGGCAGTGTGTTGTTGGGGTTGGGCTTATGGGTGTCATAGCCAGTGTTCCCTTGCCAGTGCTTGGCACACTCTCCTGTTCCTGTTGTCCACCTGATGTTGGCCAGGAAGTGATATTCACCCTCTGCTCATGCCATCATTTCCCCCTGCCATCATGGAGCTTCCCCTTGAGTCTGTAAGCCAAAATAAATCCTTTTTTCCCCAAAGCTACTCTTGTTTGGGTGATTTCTGCCAGCAATGTGAACCTGACTACAACAGTTTTGTTTGTTTTTCAAGGCAGGGTCTCACTCTAGCCCAGGATGACCTGGACTATGTAGTCTCAGGGTGGCCTTGAACTCACAGCAATCCTACTAACTCTGCCTCCCGAGTGCTGGGATTAAAGGCCTACCTCACCACGCCTGGCTCCATAGCTCCTGTTCTTAAGGAACCCAGTTTTGCCTCAGGAACCATGAAAATAAGCAATAGTTCTCATTCAGCGTCATACAGGCAGGAAAGACGTAGGTGCATAGATGTGTGTTTAGATTAAAAGTATTATTGGCCAGTGTCAGCTAGGTCTGGATTATTCACTTCAGAAGCCTGGGTCAGCAGCTCTCATGGTGATCTAAGGAAATAGTGTCTGTGGTCCCTTCCTGCCGTGGTTTTTACGCATGTACATGGGACTTGCCTTTTTCAAATTAATCTTAGAAACAAGGGCAAACACAGCCTCGCTTGTCTCTGAGCCTGATGTGACAGGTATGGTTTGGAGCATAAGCCACGGGCAGCGTTCACCAGGAGGGAAGGGGAGCCGCAGCTATGCCTCGGCAAAGGCACAGCGGCCACACTCCTGCGTCCTGGGCCTGCTCAGATGGCTTCTAGCTGTACGCTATGGTGATTACCCAAGTGCAGCTTTCCTGGCTGCCTCCCTGGCACCAGGCTTGGTGGCTTGGCTCTGTCTGTGAGTGCCCTCTGGTGGCCAGTCAGCTAGACCGTCTTGTCACCTGGTAAGCCAGGAGAAGAGGCCAGAACAGGGAAGACCTGAGACGCAGATGTGGCTGTCTCTCCCAGACCCCTAGAGATTTGGGGGTGCACTCAGAGCTTGCAGAAGGAGCCATTTCACTCCGAACATGATACTCTCTTTTCTTTAAACTGGGATTCTTTCTACACTCACGTGGGCCCGAGGAGCTGGATGTCCTGAACTCTGATGACAGAGGGTGGCCATGCTACATAGCGTTTAAGAGCTTCAGGGCTGGGGACCCACAGGAGCAGGTGCTAGTTTTCTTTTGTGAAAAACCATCCTACACAGTTACCTCACCCCTATTGCTGTTCCTAGAGTGTCTCCCACATCTGAGATCTCTAGGAAATGACGATTTCTGCAATGAAGGCCTGAGGACACGCATGCCTTTATACAACGCTCTGGATGCCCGGGACACGTCCATGCTCATCCTTGGCCAGGCCGTAGTGCTGGGAAAAGCTCGGCCCTTGCTTCCAGGCCCTCACCTTGCCCCATAGCCTTCCTTTGCCCCCGCACACCACCACCAACACCCTGTCCTCAGCTCTCTCCTCCACACCTCCATCTTTTCCTACCCCTGCCATTCTCAAAATAGGCTCTCTGCCAGATGGAACTCAATGTACACTGAACTTCAAGCGCACCCCCCCCCCACCGCCGCCAGGGACCCTTGCCTTGTCAATTTTTTTTTTTTTTTTTTTTTTTTTTTTTTTTTTTTTTTGGTTTTTCGAGGTAGGGTTTCACTCTAGCTCAGGCTTTCCTGGAATTCACTATATAGTCTCAGGGTGGCCTCAAACTCACGGTGATCCTCCTACCTCTGCCTCCCGAGTGCTGGGATTAAAGGCGTGCGCCACCATGCCTGGCTCAAATCTCTTTTGCAAAAGAGCACTGGTCTCAGAGTCAAAAAAAAAAAAAAAAAAGTCCTGTTTTTCAATTGTGTCTGGGCCCTGGAGGCTCTGCGACATTGGATCAGCTGCTTTCTCTCTCGGTGACAAGAGAGGGTGGCCAATGGTCCTCAGCTTGCCTGCACAGTAGAAATACCCAGAAAGCTATTTTAAACTACCCTTTGTGGCTGGAGCTGACCTCAGAGAAGCCTGTTCCATCTGATGTGGCACAAGGCCCTGCCCCAGGATTTGTTATAAACTGGGTTGTTCTTATGGACAGTCGACTTTAGCTCCTGGTCAGGGCGCAGTCATTCAGCAGAAGGTAGGTGGGGCGGGGGGAGATCAGAGCTGCAGCACGGCCCACTAGCAATTGTCTTCACATGAAGCCAGCCTGGGTTCTGGAAATACTTCTGGGGGTCAGAGAAAAATCTGAAATAGCAAAAATATGGAAATTCGGGAAACAGTGTTGTCTCCAGAGTGGTGGTATGGTCTCAATCAGACCTGGGATGACTGAGGAACAGTCAACGTCAAGTTAAGAGTAGGTTCTGGATTGGAGAGATGGCTCAGCAGCTGAGGCATTTGCCTGCAAAGCCTAACGACCTCTGTTCCACTCCCCAGTATCCACATAAAGCAAGACTCAGAGTGGCGCATTTATCTGGAGTTCATTTGCAGCGGCTGTAGGCCTTGGCATGCCCATTCTCTGTCTCTCTGTCACTCTTCTCTCTACATCTCTCTGCTTGCAAATATATATATATATGTTGGTTTTTCGAGGTAGGGTCTCACTGTAACCCAGGCTAACCTGGAATTCACTCTGTAGTCTCAGGCTGGCCTTGAACTCATGGTGATCCTCCTACCTCCACCTCCCTAGTGCTGGGATAAAAGGCGAGTGCCACCACGCATGGCATAAATAATTTCTTTAAATAAAGAAGTGAGGGGACCAAAACACTAACCCATTTCTCTAACCTGGTCAGTCACCTAGATCCCACAGGCTCTCCCACCCCAGCCAAATCTTAGTTATTCAAGGAGCTAAAACATCATTTGCTGGATCAAATCTGCAGGAAGAACCCTGAATGACGTTGCATAGGGAATTATCCCCAGGTGGGGGGAGAAGGGGAGAAAATGGTAGCCATTTTTACATTGTTTTGTATAGTATTTATTGATTCAGGAAACACACAAAATTCTGAATAAAATGACTTGGAAACTGAAAAAAAAAAAAAAAGAAGTGGGGGGAACTGGAGAGATGGCTTCGTGGTTAAGGTGTTTGCCTGCAAAGCGAAAGGATCCCAGTTTGATTCTCCAAGACCCACATAAGCCAGATGAACAAGGGGGCACATGCATCTGGAGTTCATTTGCAGTGGCTGGAGGCCCTGACATGCTCATTCTCTCTCTCTCTCTCTCTCTCTCTCTCTCTCTCTCTCTCTCTGCCTCTTTCTTACTCTCAAATAAATAAATATATAATTTTTTTGTTTATTTATTTATTTGAGAGTGACAGAGAGAAGGAGGCAGAGAGATAGAGAGAGAGAGAGAATGGGCGCGCCAGAGCTTCCAGCCTCTGTAAACGAACTCCAGATGAGTGCGCCCCCTTGTGCATCTGGCTAACGTGGGTCCTGGGGAACTGAGCCTCGAACCGGGGTCCTTAGGCTTCACAGGCAAGCGCTTAACCGCTAAGCCATCTCTCCAGCCTGATATATAAGTTTTTTTAAAAAAGTGGGATCCACTCTAGTGGGATTAAGCAATCGTGTTTGCGGGAAGGCAGAGGAGCCAGGTTCAGACCGGAGCCGTCTTGGCTCCAGAAATACCTTGCAGATTGTTCCTGTTTTGCCCAACCCCTACTCATGTGTCACAATGGCTAACTGCACAGACCTGAAAGCCAGGCTGTTCCAGTCAACCACGGACCCTCGAGTGACTAGTTGACTCCCCTCTGTTTCCTTGTGTGTGTGTGTGGGGGGGGATACTAACAGTGCTTGCCCTTTCAGGTGGTTTGGAAAATTAAATCAGTTGAGACCAGAGAAAACGCTCACAGAATGTTTCCTCCTCTTCAGGAGAAAGCTCACACTAGGCTAGAATGAGAGCCTGAAGCCTGTATTCAAGCTGAAGATATAACTGACTCCCTCTACCCTCCCCATGGTTCTGAGAGCTCTGACCTCGCGATAAAGATCCAGCTCCTCACTTGGCCTCTGAAGCCCTTCATGACACTGACCCTTCCCCATCTCTGGAGTCTCTTCTCATGCAAATCCAGGACTCCAATAGCTAACGAAGAGTCTTGGAAAATATCAATCAGATCATGCTCAGAACCTGCCAATGGTGGCCCAGGACACTCAGGGTAAAACCCGAGGTCCTTCGTACAACCTATTGAGAGGGAGTAGGCAGTTAGGGTGACGGGGCCCCTGAAAGTAAGAAGCAGGAATGTCTTCGAGCCTAGCCAAACAGTCTTCAGTTTGCTAGAGATCAAAGTATGATCTGACTCCTTATTTCTTACCTAGATCTGTTTTTCTACAATCAATCTGGGCCCTTTCTGGGAGGGAGGTCTGTTCTAGCATTTCTATCTACCCTAATATTGTGGTTGGTCAAGTTTAGCCCCCAGGCCTCTTCCCGAGACAGCCCCTAGGCTGGACCAATCAGCTGCCCCTCAGCTCCCCTGAGCCAGAAGGAAGGGCCCATCACCACAAGGTTATGAACATGTCTGTGGGAGAGGGCAAGCTCTTGGGGCTGCCTGACCTCTCCTGGACTTCCAGCTGCTCGTGAGTTTCTCCTCGGCTCCGGCCCAGCGAGGGGTGAGCCCCCCAGCGCCTACTTTCCACATGGGCTCTTTCTCCACATGGCAGGAGCTCTCTGTACTTTCCTTCCTGTCCTCTTGCTTTTCTGGGCCCGTCACGTGGACTCTCAAGCCCTGTGAGCTCATTCATTGTCCTGTCCTCGGTTCTGTCCTGCCCTCAGTACATATCATAATTCAATAATTGTCCTTCTCAGTCTGATTTTACTCAATTCTTTGATTGAAATTAGACACAAACCTAGGGTTCGGGGTTCAAGGACTTTCCTGAACCCCTAGCACCCCGTCACACTGCCATCCCTTCAGGCTGACCTCACCCCTCTCTTCTCTATCACTGCTCCCACATCCCTGCCTCGGGGCCTCCACCTGGAACGCTTGCTGAGGGCTGCTTGGCTCTTCACACCTCTGCCCAAGCTCCTCTGCATACCAGCAGCTGCCCCTCCCCTGCTGGCTGTTTCTGTATGGCTCTCACGTCACCTGATCTATGGCTTTTGTTGACTGTCACCCATCCACAAGGGAAGCTTCAGACAACTGGGACTTTGTTTTGCTCATTTGCTATGTACCTGACTCCCAGAACAATGCTGTTTCGAGCCCCAAATTTTGAAGGAAGATGCCTGACCAGGGGTCATGCCTTTGCAAAACACACACACATTGAGAGAGAGAGAGAGAGAGAGAGAGAGAGAGCAAGGAACTCATATCTCAACTGGAAATAATTTGCTTCTCTCACAGGTGATGTCCAGCAGGGGATGTCCAAGAACAGAGCGCCCAGTGCACTTGGGCATGGCCACCACCTCTGAACACTGGGAGCACAAAGCCTTGCACAGCCAGTTAGTCCAGTGCTCCTGTCACCTAAGCACTGACCCCCAGTCTGAGCCAGATGTCCTGTTCTGTCCAAAAGGCTTCCAGGCCAGATAGGGTGGCTCATGCCTACACCCCAGAGCTCTCAAGGCTGAAGAAGGAGGATAAAGAGTGTGACAGCCTGGACTAGACACCAAGATTCAGTCCTTAAAAACTTTAATCAAAGCTCTCCAGTACAGAAGAGCTCTACCTAGTTCTGTATCACACTACTTAAACCCTGGGTGTCTGAGCAAGGTCAGATGATTGAATGGCAGCCATCTGGAGTAAGATGGCAGGCACCCTTTCATTGTGCTCCTGACTCTTCTGAAAATAGCCCCGAAGCACCTAATTCAGTGAATGTTCCCCACATCAATTAATAATAAAGACTGAAGTGTATTCTCCCCAGCACCTATAGTGGTGTTCCTGAGCTCTATTTAGACACCCTGGCAATGCCTGGCACCACCTGGGTTCTGCCTTCCCGAGTCTGCAGAAAGCCCCCTTCCCAGACCCACACTGGTGCCCCCCAGGGGGAGGTGAGGGCACACTGAGGACCATGGACCACAAATCCAGTCTCAAATGCGCTAGATTTTGGCCTGTCCCCAGCACCAGCCAACCTTGTCTGAGGGGACACGAAGGAAGCCAGCTCTCCAGAGGTTTGCAAAGGCTTAAGGTCCCAAGGGCTAGTAGAACCCAGATGGGCCAAGCAAGATACAGCTTGATGACGTACGGCAGCATAAACACCTGAGTTCACGTTATGAGCCCAGCTGGAAGAGCTTCCTTTGTTCTGGAAGAAAAAGATAAGGGTAGGCTAGGATTATTCTAGAACTCTGCACACTAATGCAAAGCCCTCCTCTACCAGGAATCTCACTCCATTTTCCAACGCCTTTTGCACCAATCTGCACCTCTTCGTAGGATATGACTGTCACATTATAAGTGTGTATTTAAAATACAGTGTGTGGGGGGGGTGCTGGAGAGATGGCTTAGTGGTTAAGGCACTTGCCTGAGAAGCCTAAGGACCCATGTTCAACTCTCCAGATCCCACACCAACCAGCCGCACAAGGGTGAGGCAAGCGCAAGGTCCCACATGCCCACTAGGTGGCGCAAGCATCTGAAGTTCGATTGCAATGGCTGAGGCCCTGGTGCACCAATTGTTTCTCCCCACTCTAAAAAAAATTTCAAAACTAAAACAAAAAAATTAAAAGCACAATGGAATTACTTCCCTTGGGACCACTGTTGTGACCCTGGTGGTGGAAAGCTTTGCCATGCGTTCACCACTCCCTGAATATCCCTCCATGAAGAGGCAGTGGTCGTAATGAGTGGGATTGGCCGGCTGTATATTCAGGTTCCTCGTGGGGCCTCACACACTGCAAGAAAAGGACCGTATTGGTTTGGGTCATTGGTGCTGTATGTCCAGTGGCAGAGTGCAGCCATCATAGGCCCTCAGCCATGTGTTTGTTGAAGGACTCCCCCCCCCACCCCTGGAATGCAGCATCTTAGCTGTGTGGGGCCACCTTGTCCCTCATGGTACCTATCACAGCATCAGAACTCTCCATGTGCTGGCTGAATTAGTGAATGCAAGAAAGGAAGGCTGCACAGTGGAGATGGGATTTGAGTTGGACCCATAAGGAGGAGGCAATTTGGAAAGCCCAGGGAGGATGATCCGAAGGCTGTGGGTTATTGTTAAGCTGTTTAACAGGAAGCCCCTGGAGGCATGAGGATGGTTAAGATCCCGACAGTCCACATTCATCCACGCCCTGATGGGTATCCCGCGGCTATCACTGGAGAAGTCCACCAGAGGTGTGACAGAGAAGGGAAACCCACTGCCTCCGATCTGGGTCTGTACCAGCTATGTGCACACCCAGGTTCTCAGAGCCCATCGCAGGGCCTGGCACATGATATTAGTTGGGACTGAGTGTCTCTGAACTGCTATTAACTCACCGCCCACAAGAAAGAGGACTCCAAGATGTCAGGCCTTGGGGAAATGAATGTAAGGACTTAGTCCTAGAAGTGACAGGATTCTAAGGCTCACAAAGCCACTGGGCCTTGATGAGTTACAGGCTATCACGTCTATTCTGGGGGCCTATCACGCATGAGAACTAGAGATGAGTGGTGACCCCACACAGCTCAACTGTGAGAGGGCGCCTCACAGCCAGGGCACCAATGAGGGTCAGGTAGAGTGACTCTGGGCAGGAAGCAGCATTGTAAGAAAAGGAGGGCACAGAGCTCAGAGCAGGGGATAGGGTGGATGGGAAGCCTGCAGCCTTGTCCTTTTTGGAGAGAAATGGGTCCCCAGATTCGTAAAATCTTATGTCCCCTGGAGAGTCTGACCCATGGGGAGTTTGAATTGGGAAAGTTACAAGCGCAAAGCAGCACCTGCAGAGGGAGGCACCATGCCCGTTCCTCTCTCCATCACAGAATGAAGCGGGGAGAGAAAGGAGAGAGAGAGAGAGAGAGAGGCTGAAGAAAGTTCTGATTCCTGCCTGCATTCTGTATAAAAGTTCCTTTCAGGTAATCAGGTAATGTAGATGTTGCTAGAAGAGACCCATCCTGGGAACTGGCTGAGGAGCCTGGAGAGAAGTTGGGAACTGGGCTGTTGCAGAAGCATGAGCCACTTACCTCCAGAACCCCACATGGGCCCTGGGTGGGCTGTGGGGTGTGAGTCCCGGTGAGGCCACTTTCATTGCAGGATGAAGGCTTTGTCTCTGTGCAACTTTCCTCTTCCAGGAGTGACCTTGCAGCCCACGGGATTTGCTGCAAAGCCCCACACAGACAACCCGGGGGGCCAGACACTCCCAGCTCCCAGTCCAGGCCAGCTCTGGATGCTACAGGGCTTCTCTGATGCACGGTGCCTCCGTTCCTTTGGTTATACAATAGGAACGATAGCAATGACCTCCTCTCACCATCTGGGGGCAGGGCTAATAAACGTTCTTACAATTGACTCGGATAGTGCAGGAAGGAGAAGACAGGATGAGGCCTGGTAGAGATGTTCTTTGCACAGGTCCGCAGAAGGACGCAGGACATATGGAGAGGGTGTGCCAGGCCAGGGGAGAGCAGGTTGACCTTGGATCATACACATAAGGCCGGCTGGGTGCGGCAGCATTTACAGACCCATCTACGTGGTGTCAGTGGACAATGGGAGGGACTTGGAGTGCACTCCTCTCTCAGCAGCCTGAGGAGTCCCTTTTCCAGAGACTTCCACCCAGGCCAAGCCCTAAGGTTTGTGACTTCTATGCTAAAATGAATTTTAGGAAGAGCCCACTGATGAGGCAAAGTTGAAAACTTTATTAAAAGGTAGAAAAAGGGCTGGAGAGACACTGAGCGGTTAAGGCACTTGCCTGCAAAGGCTAATGATCCAGTTCAATTTCCCAGTTCCCACGTAAAAGCCAGATGCACAAAGTGGCACATACATCTGGAGATCATTTGCAGCAGCCTGAGGCCCTGGCATGCCCATTCTCTCTGTCTGTCTCTCTCCTCTCTCTGCTCACAAATAAATGAATAAATTTTTTTTAAGGTAGAAAAAAAGTGGTCCTAGAAAGAGAAAGAAAATCACTCCTGATAAAACATGTGTGGTTAGTCACTGAGGGAAAGGAAAGATATACCTTCCTCAACAGAGAATAGCAATTAATCCTCTTTGAAATGGATGTATATGGGGATTTGGTGACTGTCAAGTTATATCCCAAGAGACTTTGAGGAAATCACTCCTCCCTTTTAACATTGTTCAAAGAGTATAACTTGTAACTAGGTTAAAAGGGGAAAATATATTTTTTAATTCTTTAAAAAATAAATGGGGCTGGAGAGATGCCTCAGCAGTTAAGGCATTTGCCTGTGAAGCCTAAGGACCCAGGTTTGATTCCCCAGGACCCACATAAGCCAGATGCACAAGGTGGCACATGCATCTGGAATTTGCAGTGGTTAGAGAGTCCCTGGCATGCCCATTCTCTCTCTATCTGCCTCTTTCTCCCCCCCCCATACACATAAATAAATGAAGTAGAGCTGGGCGTGGTGGCGCACACCTTTAATCCCAGCACTCGGGAGGCAGAGGTAGGAGGATCGCCATGAGTTCAAGGCCACCCTGAGACTCCATAGTGAATTCCAGGTCAGCCTGGGCTAGAGTGAGACCCTACCTCGAAAAACCAAAAAATAAAAAAATAAAAAAAAGAAGTATTTTTTTTACTGCTTTTTAAAAAGTGGAAAGAGAGGCTGGAGAGATGGCTTACTGGTTAAAGTGCTTGCCGACAAAGCCAAAGGACCCAGATTCAATTCCCCAGTGTGGTGGTTTGAATAGAATAGATGGCCCCCAATATATTCAGTTGCTTATTTGTAGTTTGCATCTCTAGCCACCTGGCTGGAGGCAAAGTCACTGGGTGGATCTTAAGGTGTGGTGGTGGGTTTCAGATTTCAATCTAAAATTATGCAAAGTGTGCCTAGCTGGAGTTCCTGAAGTGTGCTCTGGCTTTTGACCTTTAGGCTTATACTGCTCTCTCTCTGCTTGGGCCTGTGAAGGCAGGCCAGTTTCTTCTGCCATTATGGAACTTCCCCTGGATCTGTAAGCTTCAATAAATCCCTTCCTCCATAACTGTGCCTGGTCTGGAATTTCATCTCAGTGAACCTGAAGCTGTCTGCTACACCCAGTTTCCACGAAAAACCAGATGCACAAGGTGCCACAGGTGTTTAGAGTTCCTTTACAATGGCTAGAGGTCCTGATACTCTCATTCTCTCTATAGATAGGCAGATAGATAGATAGATAGATAGATGATGGATGGATAGATATACACATATATACATATATAGATAGATATCTTCCTCTTTCTCCTTCTCAAATAAATAAATAAATATTTTTATAAAGTGGAAAGAGCTGGGCGTGGTGGCACACACCTTTAATCCCAGCACTCAGGAAGCAGAGGTAGGGGATTGCTATGAGTTTGAGGTCACCCCGAGACTACATATTGAATTCCAGGTCAGCCTGGGCTAGAGTGAGACCCAACCTCAAGGAAAAAAAAAAGTGGAAAGGTTTCTCTTAGTAAACAAAGTTTATTGTGCATACTGTCCCAAGCCTATGAAGGAGAGGGGAGTGCAGAAGGGTCCCAGTATTCCCTCCATGAGCCATTTGACCTCGCTCAGTGATATTTGAAATCGGAAGTCTTTGAAGTCTTCTGTTTCCCCCTTATCAGCGGGGTTTGACAAAAGCAGTAAAAGCAGATCAGACCACTGGAGCAGAATTTCCTCTTTTCTCTGCCCTTCCCAGGTCATTCCTGTCTTCCCTCTTTCTAACCTGCCTCAGATGGGGCAAGCAAGAAGCTATGAAGGCCACTGCTCCCGGATATTCTGGGACAGGGCAACCCCAGAGAGGGCACTGCTTGCTCACTGTTGCTAAGGCTAGACCTAGCTACTCCCACATTTCTTCTAGACTCCATTCCTCTGAGGAGTGGACAGGAAGTCTGCTCTTCAGAGACAGGAGCGATGTCCAATAGAATGGACATGCTAGGGGCTGGAGTGTGGGGAGCTAGAGACCTCTCCTGCTGTCCATGCAATGTCCACTGTGAGCATTGGGGACGAGGGTGGCAGGGAGGGGCCAAAGCAATGGATTCCTCTGTGGTTGCCATCCAGAAAAGTGCCAGCAGGCAGAAGACAGAACACTTGCTCTCACCTGTTCAGGTGTGGAGGGCCAGAAAGGCCTTGGTGGAGAGTCAGCGTTTCATTAGAGACGGCTCCAAGGGCTGGATTTTCAGTCTTGACCCTGTCCCTCCCACAAGCAAGCACTCTGGAACTCTCCTGGATTGTCTCAAATGCTGAATGGGAAAATGAGTCGGCTGTGCCACGAGATGATCGATCGCTGAGATCACGTGCGTGGCGTGGAATAGGTTGTCTGCTGCAGAGCGAGTTGCAACAAAACCTGTTGTGGTTAGGGACGGATGGGCCTTAAACTTCAGAGACAGTGGAGTGAGGGGGGCAGTGCTGTCGGGGCACAGAGCCTGTCAGTTTAGGCATGAGCTTCTCGAATAACCCGAAGTTTCTATTTAAAGGGCTACACTAGAGAAGTGATGTATAAAATGAGCATCTCTCTTTTTTTTGTGTTCTGGACTTTATTTTAAAAATTTTTTTTTGTTTATTTTTATTTATTTATTTGAGAGTGACAGACAGAGAGAGAAAGAGGCAGATAGAGGGAGAGGGAGAATGGGCTTGCCAGGGCTTCCAGCCACTGCAAACGAACTCCAAGACACGTGCTCCCCCTTGTGCATCTGGCTAACGTGGATCCTGGGGAATCAAGCCTCGAACCAGGGCCCTTAGGCTTCACAGGCAAGCGCTTAACCGCTAAGCCATCTCTCCAGCCCCGGACTTTATTTTTTAAAATGAAATGCAAAATTGGCAGTGCCGGCCTTTTTCTTTTAATTGAAATAACTTTATTTTAAAAATTTATATAATCCTCTCCTACCACCCTCCTTTGTCCGTATCCCCCTCCACTGAACTCTGTCTTCTTTCCTACTATTCCCTTTTCTAGATTTGATATCCTTTTTTTCCCACCATAATCCATAACCTTTTGATGGGCCCCAAATTATGCAGTGAGCATCTCTTTTGAAAAGGTGAAGAAACTGTCCCTGCTTTCCTACTTTCAAGTCAGTTTCACTTAGGTTTTTGAAGGGACACTTAAGCTTGTCCTCTCTGGACTGCTGTGCTAGTGTGGCAAACCAGCACTATTGGGCAGTCCCCAGTCCTCAGTAAGCTAGCTGGTGATAATCGCAAGTGTGCGGATATTACACGACAGATCCCCCACTTCCTAAATGCCAGAGTGCCGGGCAACCCTGCTTCTTCTGCCGAGATCTAGGGCAACTGGACCACTCTTTGCTAAGGTGAGCACAGCACAGCTACTGCGGGTTGGCATTAGAGAAGACAAGAGAAATTCCAACATTCAACCAGCCTGCCTTTACTGAGCCTTATGTCCATTGCCCCTGTGTTTGCTCTGTGTTCACAGGGAAGTGGCCTGGGTAGATCTGACCTTGGGCTCTGACCCTTTCCCCTTTGCTACAGACCAGAGCCACCGAGTCATTAATCCTCAACCTACAGGACCACTGCCGTTTATGGAAATGCACCGAGCTCCTGGTGTGGGGCTAGCAGAGGAGTGTGGTATGTAGTAGCAAGCATTGACTGAGTTACACCCACTGTGCAAAATAGCGCAGTTGGAGGTGCAGGTAATGGTAGAGCACTTGCCTACCTTGCGTGTGTGTGTGTGTGTGTGTGTGTGTGTAGCCCTGGATTCCATCTCCCAAAACTAGGCAGACAGACAAACATGCACACACAGTGTGTGTGTGTGTGTGTGTGTTTTCATTTGAGAGAGAAAATAAGAGAGAAAGAGAGAATGGGCACCCCAGGGCCTTCGGCTGCTACAAACAAATTCCAGACGCATGCGCCCCCTTGCCCACATGTGCATCATTGAGCTCTTGCGTTACTGTGCATCTGGCTTACGTGGGACCTGGAGAGTCCAATCGAACATGAGTTTTTCCCCCTATCCAACAGTCACGCAGCTAAGTGGAGCAGATGAGGGACATTCATCAGAGCTGACCACCAATGCCATTACCCAGGGCCTGGGCATGCAGGACAAGGGCTCTGCCACTGAGCTAGAGCCCCAGCCCCTGCCTGGCTGTTGTTAAGCCATGCTTGGTTAACCAGTGTTTGGCTCAGTGCTGTGTTTTATAGGAAGACCTCCTGGGACCCTGACGCCTTTCCTTAAGACCCTCTATATCCAAAAAGCACAACTGTGGCTTTATTGAAAAGGGCTGGGAACACACAGTAGGGGCTATATCTGGTTGGAAATGTTTTATTTGGCTGAAAGAATGATTTCAAAATGAGGTATTTCTTAATTGAAATTTTTGTTTTCTTTTAAATACTAAAAAATGTTTGCCTGATTTGGTTCCTGTGCTTCTACATCTAGGGAAAGAATTTGAACTTGTGGCTCCTGATAGAAGCCATTTCCCCACTGTGCCTCCCAAGCTGGTGCGCTGTGGGGTACTTGTGTGTTGAAGAGGCTCTGTCTTCACTCCCTCAGAAGGAACTTTAGAGCATCTCACCTACATGAGGAATTCAGATGCCATGGTCAGAAAAATCAATCCGATGCTTACCCCTCCCCCATTCCACCAGCTTGGCCTCCCCTGCCCACCCTGCAAAGGACTGTACAGTCCCAGACAAAGAAGCCTGTGTTCTCAAAGCCAGAAGTCCACTGACTGTGGGTAGCTCAAAGAGGAACCAGGCAGCCAGCATTAACCCACAGGCTTTGCCAGACCTAGTAGTCCACAAGGCCTGACTGACATTGACAGAAATCTCTGAGCGCAAGGCTAGGCTATGGCCACCAGGCCCACAGAGCCTGCAAACCCAAGGAAGCCCTATGCCCGCCCTGCCAGGCTTTGAGACAGTGCCCTCGGTAGCAGTGAGGGCCTCAGGTCAAAGAGGGGTTTGGTTAGTCCTGAGGGCCCTCAGGGCTTTGGGCACCCCTTCACTTACATATTCCTAGATTAAATCTTGCACAGCCTGGGTCTCATGAAACCAGGGGACATATCCCTGGTAGGAAAGAGATAGTGAGGAAGGGGAGGTAGAGAGAGACAGAGAGAGAGAAAGAGAGAGAGAGAGAGAGAGAGAGGATGTGTATTGGATGGGGAAGCAAGGCAAGAGAGAGAAAACAAAAAAAGAAAAATAAAGATGGAAAAAAAAAAAACCAGTTCAAAAAGATGTGGTTTTCTTCTTGTGGTTAAATGCAAGGGCTTGGTAGTTTCCGTAAAGCTCTGAGCCCAGATTGTGGGACAGTTAAAGACTGGGTGTGGCTGGGAGAGTCTAAGAACGCAGAGCCCATGAAGGGTGTGCTGCCCTGGGGAGGGGCAGCAAAAGGGAGACAGCAACTCTAGCCGCCTCAGCTCTGCTTGGGTCTTCTGGTCTACCTGAGAAGCTTTCCCCGCCATGACTTACCCAGGAGTTCACGCCTGGTAGAAGGCAGCTGCGGTAGTCACTGCTGCATGAGGGCACTTCCACAGCGTGCCGTGAG
The DNA here is from genome assembly GCA_036346955.1 of Dipus sagitta. Taxonomy (NCBI): domain Eukaryota; kingdom Metazoa; phylum Chordata; class Mammalia; order Rodentia; family Dipodidae; genus Dipus; species Dipus sagitta. Next base: position 38,389,933 of record CM070771.1, read on the forward strand.
CCCAAGCAAGAGCCAGACGTGGGGCTCGGGAAACCAGGCCTCTATGGGGAACCTGAGATGAGGCCTGGCATTTGGATTTTAACTCTGGAGAGTCACTGTCCTTAGGGCCTTAGAGCATGAGCCAGGAGGCCCTCAGACCCCTGTCTATGGCTGTGGCCTTTCTCCCTGCTTCTTGGGCTCAGCAGCATCCAGGGACCCAAGGTATGGCATGATAACAAAAATTAAATGTATTTTGCACTTATCGCTTGCCAGCCATTACTCTAATCGTCATTTTTTTTTTTTTGCCAGCGGGGGGAGGGTATATGATATATGTGTATGTATATGTATGTGAGTGTGCGAATGCATGTCACGAAGACAGTCCTTTTTAAAGACTTGTGTTTATTTATTTATTTATTGGAGACAGAGAAGGGATGAGAGGGAGAGAGAGAGAGAGAGAATGGGCATGCCAGGGCCTCTCGCCACTGCAAATGAACTCCAGATGCATGCGCCACTTTGTGCATCTGGCTTACGTGGGACCTGGAGAATCGAACCTGGGTCCTTAGGCTTCGCAGGCAAGCCCCTTAACTGCTAAGCCATTTCTCCAGCTACCCCCCTTTTTTACTGAGGCATAAAGTCGTCTTTATTGGGCTCACACCAGGAGTGCGTGGGTTTTCAGAACCTTTGTGAACTTAGTTGTCTTTTCCACATTCTTTTCTGCCTGTTTCCTTAGCCTCATGAGCTGCTTAGCCTCATGATCCGGGAGTGGATCTTGGCCTTCTCCTTTCACTTCTCCTCCAGAGTGGCTGTCACTGCTGGGTACTTCCAATGGACCTCATGAGCCAGGCGCCCACGGGAAGAAAACTTTCTGGTAGGCTTCAGCCGCACAACCTTGAGGGCAGCAGGGACCACCATCTGCTTTTTCTTGTCATGGTGGGGGGGGGGCAGGATCCAGGGCAGCCTGCCTGGCCTCGCTTGGAATTGTGGGGCAGCATGCCCAGCACAGTTCACCAGAAATGCTGCTAGGGGCCTGGAAATGGTAGGGTCACGGGAAGGATTAGTGTTCATACTCTTTCGAAGGAAAGCCAGGTGCCTTAACTTGTTTCTGCAGAAATTGCCAGAAATGTTAATGCCCTCACAGCTCACCACCACCACCTTCCAGCCCAGCAGTACCTGCCTGGCCACGATGGCTGCCAAACCGCCAAGGAGCCGGCCTTGGCCATCCAGCACCAGGACCTGCCCCTCCGCCATCCTCAGCAGCTGCCTGGGCTACTAGGGGGCAGTCTTTAATCTCAGATGAGATTTGGGACTTTGGAACAATCTTAAAGTTGGCAGAGGTTATGGGGACCTTTGAAGTTGGCTGGATGCAATTTGCCTGGTGAAATGACCGTGAGTTTAGAGGAGCCAGGGGCAGAATGTTGTAGCTTGAATGTGATAGTTTGAATGTATGGCCCCCATAGACTCAGGTGTTATATTAAAACTGAGCCCTTAGCAGGCAGATCCCTGCCACAGAGGGGCAAGTCACTGGAGGCAGATCTTGGAGTCCAGCCCGAAGGTGTGCTTGGGAGTGGATCTTGAGAGTTCAGCCCTGAGGTATGGGAGCAGTTGGAGCTGTGTATGTTGCTTGGATACATGGAAATGAGCTGGCTTTTTCTGCCATTGATAGTGTTCTCCTGGATTGTTTAAGCCTGAAATAAACCCCTTCCTCCCATAAGCTGCTTCCGGTTAGATGTTTGCCCCAGCAAAGAGAAGCTGACCGCAACAGTAAATCGGCTTGTGCAGGTCAGAGGACAGCTCTGATATCAGTCCTTCCTTGCCTTCCACCTTGTTTGAGGTAGGGCCTCTCCTTTCTGTTGTTCACTGTTGCACTTGTCAAGCTAGATGGCCTGCAAGCTCCCAGGCAATTCTCAGGTCTCCATGTGCCTTCTGGCCCTAGCTTCATTAGGATTACAAAGGACAGTGCCACAGTGTCTGGTTCCAGAGACCATGCTTGCACAGGAAACACTATCCACTGAGCCATTTCCCTGGCCCTAAGTGGTTTGATTAACTCATCTTACCCTTGCATGTCTACAAAAGAGCTCCTGCAACTGTGACTATTTTACGGATGGGAAACGGGTAAGCAGAGGTTGCTGGGTTGTGAGGTATCTTTCATCATTAATGATGTCCTGCCTCACCACAGAAGGGTGAGAAGGCCAAAGCCAACATGAGACTCCTCAGGAACAAAGCCCCGCCATGCAGGCTCCTTCTTTCAGCATGTGCGTACACACACATACACACACACACAGAGAGAGACAGAGAGAGAGACAGAGATAGAGGCAGATGATGATCACCCCACAGGAAAGCTAATGCCTGGCTTCCCGACCCACAAGAAGGCAGAGGGAGGACCACCTGGCGCCTCTGCTTTCTGAGAGGTAAGGCCCAGCTCTGCAGCGAGAAGACAAGCGAGACACTGATGGTGCAGGGCAGCCTTTGACCAGAACCTCCTCTATGGAATAAAGTGCCAGAAACTTTTTATTAATTTGTACTTGCTGGAAAGCTCTTAAAGTGACTGTATAACGGCTGAAGAGATGGCTCAGCAGCTAAAGATGCTTGCTTAGAAAGCCTGTTTGCTTGGGTTCAATTCCCAAGCACCCACGTAAAGCCAGATGCACAAAATGGTGTATGCATCTGGAGTTTGTTTGCAGTGGCAGAAGACCCTGGTGCATCCATATTCATTCTCTCTGTGTCTGCTTCTGTCTCTCTCTCTCTCAAATAAGCAATAAAATATTTTTATGAGAGAGAGAGTGTGTGTGAGAGAGAGAGAATTGGCATGCCAGGGCCTTAGCCACGGCACACAAACTCCTGGCGCCTGCCCCACGTTGTGTGCATGCCCCACCTTGTGCATGTGACTTATGTGGGTTCTGGAGAGTCAAACCTGGATCCTCAGGCTTCACAGGCAAGTGCCTTAACCACTAAGCCATCTCTCCAGCCCGAAAATATTTTTAAAAATAAAAATAGGGCTGGAGACATGGCTTAGCAGTTAAGGCGTTTGCCTGCTAAAGCCAAAGGACCTCAGTTCGATTCCCCAGGACTCACATAAGCCAGATGCATAAGGTGGCACATGTGTCTGGAGTTCATTTGCAGGGGCTGGAGACCCTGGTGTGCCCATAATCTCTCTCTCTCTCTCTCTCTCTCTCTCTCTCTTTCTGTCTCTGTCTGCCTATTTTTCTCTCATATAAATAAATAAAAATAAAATATACACTAGAAAAAAATAAAAATAAGTGGCTGTGTAAGAATAGTCCCAGAGCTCCCATTAGCCCATCCAACATAGCTGCTTCCCAGATCCAGAAGGAGCCTGGGCTGACGGTGACACTTACTGGCTTTCTTTTCAGCCAGACGAGGTGCTGTGGGAGCTAAGCCGCAGTCTCCACGCCTGGTGCCGCACCCCGGCCTGCAGTCCAGGAGTCTCTTGCCTTCCCTCTTGTCAAATCACTGGACCTTGTTGGAACCTTCAGGGACTCAGCATCCAGGAAAAATGCCACAAACCGTCACTGTTGATGAGAAGAGAACTTGGAAGTTCCAAATGCCAGTGATTTGGAGCCCTTAAGCTCTGTGAAACAGCAGTAAAGATGCCCTTCTCAGTAGTGACTAGGGGCTTAAGGGAGCCACACGCAGGGCGTTGATCGCAGAGTGGGCCCAGGGTAGGTGTTCAGTAGATGTCAGGTATTTTTCCTAGATTAGCACCCGGTTTTATGATAGAGAAACTGAGACTAGAAATATGGTACCGGATAATCATAGGTACCTGGTATTTTCTTCTTATTTATTTTATTTTAATTATTTATTTGAGAGAGAGAAATAGGCGGGTAGAGAGAGGAGGGGGATGGGCATGCCAGGGCCTCCAGCCACTGCAAAGAAACTCCAGATGCGTGTGCCCCCTTGTGCATCTGGCTAACGTGGGTCCTGGGGAATCGAACTTGGGTCCTTTGGCTTTGCAGACAAATGCCTTAACCACTAAGCCATCTCTCCAGCCCAGTACCTGGTATTTTCAATTGTCCCATTGCATATATTTCCCTATCCTGTGAAATCAGATAAAGAATCATTTGAGACCCACAGAAGACAGGAAACTTAGAGGCCCAGGTGTTCCACTCTGGCTTGTCTAAATTCTGGGCCCTGCAGTTATAGGCATTTTAAGCTCTTGGGCATGGGACATTCCTGAGACTAAAATTCAAGGGGAACCTGAGAGCACCAGCCGAGTCCTCCACTGTGAGACCACAGAGACAGCTCAGGAAATAAAGTGAGCAGAAAGATAGGGAAGTAGTCATGTCAAGGTCGCAACGGAGGGAGTGGACTGAAACGCAGACACGAAGGTAACTTGCCGTGCTAAGACAGGGTCCTGGATTACCAAGTAAATGAACAAATAAGTCAGGGACATTCTCAAGACCCCATAAAATTATATTGAATTATTATACTTGCCTCAAAATGTTTGGTAGAATTCACATGTGAACTAGGAGCCTGGTGCTTTCTGCTTCAAGTGTTATTCATTGATTCAATTTCTTTACTACCTATTGGCCTATTCAAAATTGTCTGCCTCTTCTTGTGTGAGTTTTGAAAGATTTTTGTCTTTCAAGAAATTGGTTGCTGGGCTGGGGAGATGACTCAGCAGACAAAGGCACTTGCTTGCAAAATCTGACAGCCTGGGTTCTACTTGGAGAATACCCAAAATACTAATAAATATAATAAAATAATAATAATAAATAAAAATAACAAATGCAATACCCACATAAAGCTAGATGCACAAAGTAGTACATGCATCTGGAGATTGTTTGCCGTAGTAGGAGGCCCTGGTGCACCCATTCATTCATTCCCTCTATCTCTGTCTCTTCCTTGCAAATAAATAGATAAAATATTTTTGAAAAAAATTGGGGTTTTTTGTTAGATTGTAAAGATAATTGTTCATAATATCATTTTATTATCCTTTTAATGTCACAGGACTTGCAATGGTGTCCCGTGTTTAGTGTCTGATATTAGTGATTTCTGTCATTTCCCTTTTTATCTAGGCTTAGGTGGAGGCACTCCAACATTAGAGCCAGTACTGGATTTTGGTGATGTTCTTTATTGATTCCCTGTTTTCAATTTCAATTGATTTGTGCTCTAATTCTTACTAATTCTCTCTGCTCACTTTAGACTCGATTTGATTTTCTTCTGGTTTCCTGCAGTGAACAGTTAGATTATTGGATAACTGAGTGTGCTGAGTTTCCTTCCAAGCACAGCTTCCAGTGCGCCCCACAAGCAGTGACCAGCTGAGGTGCAGAGGGTCATCAGGTCAGACAGCAAAACCCCAGAGAGTGCACAGCCAGGTCCCAGCAAGCCAGGATTCCTCTGACCTCTGCAAGCCCCCACCTTCTGACAAAGGTTAATAACAGCTGTCATTTACCAAAGTCCTCTGGGCTCTGGGGAGATGGTAAAGTGCTTTCCATGCAAGCACGGGGACCTGAGTTCAGAACCCCAGCACCTACATGAAAGCCACGCATGGTGATGCCTGGACCACTCTCTCAGAGCCAGAAAGACAGAGGCAGGGGGCTCTCCAGGGCTTACTAGCTAGCTCGTCTAGCTGAACTGACGAGTGCCAGGTTCAATGAGAGACCCTATCTTAATGAATAAGGTGGAGAACAACTGGGGAAGACATCCGGCATTGACCCTGCGCCTCCATACACACACGTACACACACACACACACACACACACACACACACACACACACGCACGGACGGCTAGATACATGATCCTTTCTCTGTCAAATCCATCAGGACCCCGCATTTACCAGGTAGATAGCTACAAGGGACCACAAGTTTAGATACAGAAAGTAGCCTCGAGAGATCAGCAGAGATGAAGGTAAGCTATTTGTTGTAGTGACCTTCTTGTTACTGGCACAAACTACCCAACCAAGAGCAGCTGATGGGACAAAGGGTTTATTGTGGTTTGCTATCTCCGGGGCAAGCTTCATAATGCCAGACGCTGGGCATCACCTCTGCCAGGGAAGGTAGAAAACAGCAGCTAAGTTCTGGTAGGAGGGAGCTGGTTATAACCTCCCCTAGGCCCACACCTAGAAACACACCTCCTCCAGCAAGGCTCCACCTCCCAAATTGCCACCAGCTGAAGACCAAGCATTCTGAACCCATGAGTTTATGGGGAGCATTTGATTCAAACCAGCACACTGTTGTTAACCATTGCCTCATAACAAGACTCCAGAATTAGTATTATATTGGGAATTTTCAAAATTACAGATTCTGATGCAGTGACAGTAGTGTACAAGGTCCTAGGTATCTGATGTTAAGGTTATTCCCATGCACTATTAAGTTTGTGAGCTGTGTTTGTCAGGGCTCCCTAGAGGAAATGAATCAATTCAAAAATACCTATATAGGGCTGGAGAGATGCCTTAGTAGTTAAGCGCTTGCCTGTGAAGCCTAAGGACCTCGGTTTGAGGCTCGATTCCCCAGGATCCACCTAAGCCAGATGCACAAGGTAGCATGCATACATCTGGAGTTCGTTTGCAGTGGCTGGAGACCCTGGCGTGCCCATTCTCTATCTATCTGCCTCTCTCTGTCTGTCGCTCTCAAATAAATAAATAAAAAGAAACAAAAAAAATTTTTTAAATACCTATATAACTATAAAATTCCAAAAGTATACCTATGAGATTGGCTTACATGGTCCTCTGATCTCACAGCGCTGTGTGTCTGCTCGAGTAACCAGGGGACGCCCAGTTTATTAAGCCGAAGTCTCAGAATAAGAGGAACCAGTGAGAGTCCCAGGTTAAGACCGAAGGCCTGGAGGCTCCCTGGAGAGTCCCTGGTGTGTGTCCACGTGGAAGGCTGAAGAATCTGCAGCCTGGTTGCCAGGGGAAACGGTGGCGGCACAGACGCACTCGATCAGCACGGACCCAGCACTCCTGAGCTTCTTCCCTCTTATGCTTTTGCCCATCTGGGCCCGCAGCGCCTCAGACAGTGCTGCTGAGTCTCAAGATGGATCCATATGCCATTTGTCTCCAGAACATTCGCACAGACACAACCAAAGGCGTGCTTTGCTTATTGCCTAGACATGTCTCAAACTAACACGGTGACAGTTGAGGTTAACAATCACAGGAACTTCGGGAACAGATCCAGATGCAAGGGTCGTTCCAACAGGTTGAAGTCAGAGAGACACAGGTCCAAGCAAAGGAAAAGCATCAAGGAGGTAGGGAGATGGCAAACTCGTTTACAGACTCAGCCAGTGCAGGAAACAGGACTCCCTTACTCCTTCAGCTTGGGGGAGAACCGGGTCTCAGGGTTCGTAGTAGCCCTGACTTTGCTGGTGAGCGCTAAGAGAGCTAGGCATGCTCGTAAAGCATTCTGTGCTAACAACATAACGCTCATGCGGGGTTCATAATGTTCACCTAGGTTCCCAACCAAACCTCATGGAACATCCCTGTCAGCAAAGAAAAGAATCTATGGAAGGGGCTTGAGAGAGAGCTCAGTGGCGGTTAAGGTATTTGTCGGCAAAGTCTGACGACCAGGCTTTAATTCCCCAGGACCCAGGTAAAGCCAGATGCACAAAATGACATATGCATCTGGAGTTTGTTTGCAGTGGCTGGAGGCCCTGGTGTGCCCATTCTCTCTCTTCTCTCTCTTCCCTTGCAAATAAATAAATACAATATTTTTTAAATCTATGGAAAAAGAGAAAACATCTCAATACAAGTATTTGACAATATAAGTATTATTTTTCGACTGGGGAAATGGGAGCACTGATTGTCTCCTCCATTAAACCTGAAAGATCAACACTGCTGAGGTCAGTCAGCTTAATTAATCCTTACCACTGCCATATCCTGAGGTCCCCAGAAGGTGACTGGTGAAGACTTTATTCTATTGTTCCTCTACTAATATCTGTTGCTTTCCTAGTCTGATGAGGCCCACAAAACCCAATCCAGAGCTACAAACCAAGGGCCATCTCTTGAGACAACTGTCCCTAAAACACACAGGAGAATAGACTAGAGCTGGAAGCCACTGACTATCTCTTAGTGAGAACTCCAACTTAACTGAGACAAATAATGAATTATTTCAATTTTTATCTTTTCCACATTTTATTTATTTGTTTATTTGAGACAGAGAGAGCAAGAGAGAGAGAGAGAATGAGCATGCCAGGGCCTCTGTCCACTGCAAATGAACTCCAGACACATGTGCCACCCTGTGTATCTGGCATGGGTGCTGAGGAATTGAACTCAGGTCCTTAGGTTTTGTACAGGCAAGCACGTTAGCCACTGTGCAATCGCTCCAGCCTAATTAATTAAAAAATATTTTTTATTTACTTATTTGCAAACAGAAAGAGAGAATGGACATGCTAAGGCCCTTTGCCGCTGCAAACAAACTCCAGATGCATGTGCCACACTGTGCAACTGGCTTTGTGCCAGTTTTTTTTGTTTTATTTATTTATTTGAGAGAGAGAAAGAGGCAGAGAGAGGGGGAGTGCCAGGGCCTCCAGCCACTGCAAAGAAACTCCAGATGCATGTGCCCCCCACCCCTTGTGGATCTGGCTTCTGTGGGTCGTAGAGAATCAAACCAGGATCCTTTGGCTTTGCAGGCAAATGCCTTAACCGCTAAGCCATCTCTCCAGCCCTCTAATTTAATTTTTGAGAACAAGATATAGGCCTTTAAATCTGTTATATTGAGACTAAATTCTCCTTAACTACTAAATTAGAATGTCATTAATCTCGGACCACTGCACTGTACGGAAGGCTCCCGGATGCAGAGCTCTTACATACTTTTCAGGACCAGAGCTAATTGTGTGAAATTAGGCACACCTGGGTGCTTTCATGGCCAGTGACAGCATACTTACGTTTTCATTTATAATGTAACAAAAGTGCATCTGGCTAAGTAGTCTGGAAGGTGACACTTATTGAGCAACATGACGCTAATTTGTCCTTGTTATCATGAGTCATGTCACCTGACACAGACCGTGTGCCTCCTTAGATTACCATCCCTGGATTCCTTCCAAATCCATGCCTGTCTCCTGAACATGCTGCCGGGACTGCTTGTTACAACCTCCTCAAGACAGCAGGACTCCTGGTCAAGCCAAGCCTGCATGGCCAACATGGACTATGACCTCACTGAGGCAGCCTCCATGTCTAGACTTAGCCAGAAGGTTCTACCCAAACCACAGCATGCGGCTCTGTGGGCAGCTGCCCTGGCACCTGGCCACATCCCATGAGGAAATGTAAGATGACAGTGGCCTGGGTAATACATGTCACACTTTCCCTTCTGCGGACTCACTGTCCAGAACACTGGTTTCTTCATGAAATTCTTCTGTAGAAAAATCCAATGTGCAGCAGGAACACACGTGCTAGTTGACTTACATGTCTCCCCGTGGCCTATTGTGAGGTGACGGCAGGCACGCTAACCCTGCATTGTACGTCTCCACATGACTTACTGTGAAATACGGCAAGCATGCTAACCCTGCATTGTTTCACATCTTTCTTTGTTTCTCTTCCCATTTTCTTGGTTCTCACGTCCCTGTCTGTAGACCTTGAAAATATAATGTTAGCACATTGATCCTCACTTCCAGAGGTCATGTTTAAAGCCCAGGAAAAACGAGTCTCAAATAGAACTAAGGAGTTGAATGTCCTGTTTTTCTTAAAGTTATAAGCACTTTATTTCTGGTGGAACGTGGTTGGTGATCGCTTAGCATTTAGTAGACTCATGGTGGTTTTCAACTTTTAATATTTTATTCATTTATTTATTAATTTATTTATTTATTTGAGAGATTGAGAAAAAAGAGAGACTGAGAGGAGATAAAGAATGAGACAGATAGAGGTAGAATGGGTGTGCCAGGGTCTAGCCACTACAAATGAACTCCAGACTCATGTGGCCCCTTTTGCATCTATCTTTATGTGGGTACTGGAGAATCTAACCCAGGGTCCTTAGGCTTTGCAGGCAAGCACCTCAACCATTGAGCCATCTCTCCAGCTCCTTCAATTTTTACTCTAGTTGATTGGGATAAAGAACAGGCAGAGGAAGATCAAAGCATTGGGAGATTGAGTTGGCATGGCCTTCAACCAGTCTAGAGGTAATAGTCATTACGAGGACTGTGCATTAGACTAGTGATTTATGACAGTAGACTTATGACATTAAAATAGGGCTGGGGAGATAGCTCAGTGATTAAAGGTACTTGCTTGCAAAGCCTGCCAGTCTGGGTGGCCCAAGTTTGATTCCCTTGTACCCATGTAAAGCCAGAGGCACAACATGGCACATGTATCTGGAGTTCATTTGCAGTGGCAAGAGGCCCTAGCATGCCCATACTATATCTATCTACCTATCTTTCTATCTAACTATGTCTCTGTGTCTTTCTCCTCGCCCCCCCCCAAAAAATAAATAAAAGCTGTTAAGATATTAAAATACATAGCTGGGTCTAGGAAATTGTCTTAAAGTTCTAAGAGCACAAATAAGAAGGAGGAATCTTATTTCCTACAACTTCAGGAAAGAGTGTGTTGAAACTCAGGTTCCAGATCTGATTCTAAGGTTCCCGGAGCCTCTGTGAAGATGGCACCTGTCACCTTGACAAATATCCAGCTAGGTTCCTATTAGGACCCTGTAGGACTCTGAGACTTGGGGAGGTGACATTTAGGGAGAATGATCTTGAGGATCTACAACCCCCAAATTCCCTTAAGCCCCCCTCTTCCAAAGATGCAGTAGCTTTCCTTTGTCAGAGGAGAGTGTGCGGTGATTCACCTGAAATGTTTGCTCCACAAGAAAAGCGGCCGCCCATCAGTGGATGGCCAGTCAGGTCCCAGCAGGTATGTACATGTCAAAATCCATGTTCCAGGAAGAAAATTACCCCAAGAAACTATTTGGATTTTAAAAATATTTTTCTTTCTTTATTTGCAAGCAGAAAGAGAGGAAGGGAGAGAGAGAGAGAGAGAATGGGTGCACCAGGACCTCTAGCCACTGCAAACGGACTCCAGATTAATGTACCACCCTGTGCATCTGGCTTTATGTGAGTACTGGGGAATCGAACTCGGGTCGTTAGGTTTTGCAGACAAGCACCTTAACTGCTGAGCCATCTCTCCAGCCTATTTGGATTTTGAAGGCAGCATAGTATGTAAAGCCTTCTGCTGTCTTCCTGTGCTGCTCAGAGAGCCACCCATTGCCAGTGTGGCGGCAAATCCAAGATGTGGTTCCAGGCATAATTTCTGTCTCTTGGCCATGTGACCTCCAAATCCAACAGGGCTAGAGGTCTCAGGTGTGCAAGGGTATGGCAATCCTCAGAAGAGTCATAACAGCCCTTAGATTCTGGGCCAAGGTCATGCACTGAAGTGGGAAACCAGACTGTCTGCAAGTAGATCTTGACATCACTAGTCCCTGTATGAGACTCCGTGTCTAGCTGTGGGATGCTATACGATTATGCACTCTGGTTCCCTAATATAAGGTGGGTATTGTCTAACCTGCACAGCCACAAGGTTGGACAAATGTAGCAACAATCTATCAAAGAATGGAAGTGGCCTAGTCTTTAGAAGACTCGCCAAGATTGAGTTATGAAAAGAAGAGGTCCAGGCTCCCGTTTCACTCGCCTCTTATGAAGCTCAATCCAAAGGGTGGTGGTTGCGTTGCCACCACAGTCAAAAGTGGCCCTTGAAGCTGATGGTAGAAGAGAGCTGGGCATGTTGGCACACACCTGTTATCCCAATACTCAGCAGGCTGAGGCAGGAGGATTGTGAGTTCCAGGCCAGGGTGGAATATATGAGACCCTCTATTAAAAAAAAAAAACAAAAAAACCATGGGCTGGGGATATAGCTCATCAGCCAAAGGATCTTGTTTGTAAAGTCTACCAGCCTAGATTCAATTTCCCAGTACCCACATAAAGCCAGATGCACAGAGTGGCACATGCATCTGGAGTTCACATGGCATGCCCATTCTCTCTCTCTCAATCTCTCTCCCCTTGAAAATGAATGAATCAATAAAATTAAAATTGGGCTGGAGAGATGGCTCAAGGGCTAAGGCACTGGCCAGAAAAACCAAAGAACCCAGGTTTAATTCCCCAGTACCCACATAAAGCCATATGCACAAGGTGACGCATGCATCTGGAGTTCATTTGCAGTGGCTAGAGGCCCTGGCATACCAACTCTCCATCTGCCTTTTTCTCTCAATCTCTCTCTCTCAAAAAAATTAAGATTAAAAAGCAGGTACTGGGGAAATGGCTCAACAGTCAAACATGCTTTCTTGAATTCAACTGCAGGAGATTCAATTCCCCAGCACCCACATAAAGCCAGATGCAAAATTGTACAAGTGTCTGGTGTTTGTAGCAGCAAGAGACCCTGGCACATGCACACTCACATACACACACATACAAAATAAAATAAAATAAAATAAATAAGTAAATAAATTTTAAAAATCAAAATACCTCAAATGGCCAATAAACAAACAAACAAAAAGTTCCACATCCTTAGTCACCAGGAAAATACTTGCATGATCACTAGCCTAAATGTATGAACAACGAGAGGATGAAAGTTCTGGAAGGCCATTAAGCCTCTCCAGGATTTTCCCTGTTCTTCAACCCAGGCCAGACAGTGGGTAGGCTCTTTCCTAGATGTGTGTTATTCCCATTCCGATGCCCTCCTTTTCCCATGTTAAACCCCGGGGTCTCTCTTCCATTCCCCAGTGTAAGATAACAGCCGTATGACACAGCCCGGTTCCACAGGTAGCTGCTCGGAGAGCCGCATGCCATGATTTTGGATGGAACATTCTAGCTAAGTCTAGAGCTGGAGTCTTGCCATCTTGAGGTTATTATGAGCAGGTAGATGTCATTTTGTGTATCTTCAGTATAATCTCAGGAGATAGGGCTGCATATCCCATCCTCTGCAGTTAGGTAGGGAGCACATGACCTCATGTGGGCAAATGAGAAAACAATGTCTTCCTCTTCTCGTCGTGGCACGGTATGAAGCTCACATGTCTCCCTTCCTCCTTGGTCCTGAGCTGTGGAGTCTTGGGGGCCATATACTGAGGATGGCAGCACATAAGGCAGAAGGCGGCTGCAGCTCTGAATGCCTGCATGCGCAGAAGCTTCTCTCTGACCTGCGCCACACTTGGACCCAAGCAGAAACGGTTCTTATTGTGTTCAACTACTGAGGATTCGAAATCATTTCCAACCGAGGTTAGCCTCTGCCTGAGTAAACCAGGAAGAAAGGTGTTTACGTTAGTTAGTTAAAGGACTTGAGAAAACAAAGACATCAAAGCAAGGAAAGCAACACAATGATGCAAAATGACCTGGTCTGTAGTCAAATACATGTGGAGTGGCTCTGCGGCTTGCCAGCTGTGAGACCTTAGATCACTCTATGCCTCGGAGCATCTGCTTCTGTTAAGTAAAGAGGGAAATAACCACCTTGATCATGAAGGTAGATCACATTTAAGGTGTGCCAGATGCTGGCGGACAATCGCCGCTCAGTGAACAGACAGTCTCCTTGCTGAGTCATGGATCTCCACAGGAACATCAGAGCCACCGCCAGAGACCATTTCGGAAGGGGAGCCCAGGACGGCCTCCACCGTGCCTTTTGTTTGCTCCTTCCCCCTCCCAAGCCCCACCCTGTGCCTCTGCCAAACAGTCACCTGCTTGTAAGAAAGGGGCCACTGTTACACTTCGCATATCTGAAGCAGACTGAAAACCTCTTTTGAACACTCTGCCTGCTTGTTTTATTAAACCCCCGAGCACAACTAAAGTGGTATGGCATGAATTTTGTTGTCACAAAATTCTATTGTACTTGGAATAAAGATGATGAAAGGGTCACAGACAAAAAAAAAAAAAAAAGGCATTTCAGGAATTTCTTTGTGGTCTCTCCACTGGCCTTAATTTCTGGCTGGGTCCCACTGCGCCCTCTGCTGGCTGTGAAGTGAACCGAGTGTGTTTGTTCCTAGACTGGAGGAGATAATGGAAACTCAGGCCCGAGCCAGAAACCTTCCCTGGCTAACGAGGCCCCCAAATCAACATTCCACCCACCTGCTCTGCAAGGAGAAATCAGGGTGGTGCCTGCATAGTCCTAAGGGCAGAGGGAAACCACAGGTTGTTCTGCATGAAGGCCTCAGAGTCATAAGGTGATAAGGGCCTCCAAAAAGGTGTGCAAAGGATGGAGAAGTGGGCATCTCGGTGGGGCGGGGGGAGGGGGGCATAGCTCTTGCAAGTGGGAAAATGAGAAGAAAGAGGGAAGACAACGAACGAATGCCTAGAACATCTTTGCTGGTTGCAGAATCTTGGCTATAGCCAGGCCACTACACATCACTCCTCTTCCAGAAGATATTGAGGGCAGAACTCCCCTGGGCGTGCTAAAGATAGCACTACCCACCACAGCCAGGCTGTTAAGGGTCCCCTGTGTCTTCATGCTGCTCCTGCAGAGGGGCAAGCCCACCCACAGGCCCCCAGGGGAAAAGAAAGCGGTGTAGATGAGGACGCCTCAGCCCACATACCACTGTTGTGATGCTGGGGTCCAGGACACCCCAGGCGGGAAGCTTTTTATGGGTTCCAAAGCAAGTGCACGTTGTAGGAAAAGGTAACGCTTTGTCGCAGTCAGGTTCGCATTGCTGGTAGAAATCACCCAACCAAGAGCAGCTTTGGGAAAAGGGTTTATTTTGTCTTGCAGGCTCAAAGGGAAGCTCCAAGATGGCAGGGAAAATGATGGCATGAGCAGAGGGTGGGCATCACCCCTGGCCAACATAGGTGGACCATAGCAACAGGAGAGTGTGCCAAACACTGGCACAGGGAGCTATAATACCCATAAGCTCACCCCAAACAATATATAGCCTCCAGGAGGCTCTAATTTCCAATTGCCTTCATCTGGGGAGACTAGCATTCAGAACACCTAAGTTTATGGGGGACACCTGAATCAAGCCACCACACACTTTTTAAAGAAATTTTGGGAAAACTAGATTAGGCAAAGTTAAACAGCCTCTGTGTTGTAGGACTCTTAGAGTCTTGTGGACACTGCAGTACTATGAAAGCACAGGGGTTTGTGGAATTGCATTTCCAAGATTTTCTTACACAGGGTAACGTTCCAAAAGAGATCCACCCAGAACCCACTTGAGGAACACTTCCTTAGCTGGAGTGTTGGCTTTCCATCACGGTAACCAAATACCTAAGGTAGTCAACTTAGAAATAGAAAGAAAAAAAAATGATTATTTTGGACCACAGCTTTGTAAAGTCCAGTCCATGATCAATGGGTCTGTGGTAATATCATGGCAGGAGTTTATAACAGACAGAACTGCTCATGTCAGTGCCAGGAAGCAAAAAAGCATGAGCAAGGAACATGCCTGGATCCCGCAATCCCCTTCCAGGGCGCAGCCCCAAGGACCTAGGGGCCTCCCACTGAGGCTTACCTCGTCGAAGTTCCACCACCCCTGAATGTACCACCATGGGGACTAAGCCTTGAATGTTTGGGACTCCAGATCCGCACTCCAGCTTCCAGTGCATTCCTTCCTGCTAAACCCTGCCAGGAGAGGGCAGGGCTCTTGTGATACAGCACACTGGGGTGCTAGAATGACCACACAATCCCAAGTAAACTTGGCAGGCAATGCCTACTTCTGCAAAAGGATGCATAGTTTTTGCTTTTTTTTTTTTTTTTTTTTCTTTTTTTGAAGAGTTCTGGCAAGTAAAGCACACCAGCAGAAAATCTGTTGGAGTTTTGTTTGTTTGTTTTTCTCTAATGCAAAGCCAGGGTCCTGTGCCTCATTCTGATTGGCCAGAACCTCACATTTTTATGTGATTAGCTAAGATAGGAAAATGTGTGGTTATGAGGGGGAAAAACTAAAGGAAGGGAGGATTTAAGGACCTTTGGCAAGATGCAAAAAGGGAAGCTTTACTCTCAAGGATTGTTTTGGTCTCAAGGACGGCTGAGTCTCTTGGTCTCAAGATTTGTTTTAACCTTTAAGTTTCAAGGACTATTGACTCAGGAGGGCCTTCCCGTAATCTAGTCTCTTTTTAGAGCCAAGTTTATTCTTAGCCATTAGACAGAAAAGATGAGATGATTCATTTTCATATTCCTCACAGGCTCAAGGCACCAGAGGCCCCCACTCAGGTCTTTGCAGGTGCCCTTCCCTGCTCTGGGTTCCATTTCCTTCTCTGTGAACTGGGGATATTGGAGAGACCTGTGTCTGCAAATTGTCTCAGGGACAAAGGCTTCATGGTGATACTCATTGATCAGTGTTCAGGAGGAAGGAAATGTGAACCCCTGGCCCAGTCACCTCATTTGCCTTTTTTTTTTTTTTCTTTTCTTTTTGAGGTAGGGTCTTACTCTATCTAGCCCAGTCTGACCTGGAATTCACTATGTAGTCTCAGGCTGGCCTTGAACTCACAGCAATTCAGTGCTGGTATTAAAGGCATACACCACCATGCCTGGCTCATTTGCCTATTTTGTGTTAAGAATTTAGCAGTGTCTTTAATTGAATTAAAGAGCTTTCTTGGGCTGGAGAGATGGCTTAGCAGTTAAGCGCTTGCCTGTGAAGCCTAAGGACCCCGGTTCGAGGCTCAATTCCCCAGGACCCACGTCAGCCAGATGCACAAGGGGGCGCATGCGTCTGGAGTTCATTTGCAGTGGCTGGAGGCCCTGGCGCTTGCTCACTCGCTCTCTCTATATCTATCTATCTGTCACTCTCAAATAAATAAATAAACAAACAAAATTTTTTAAGTTTTCTTTTTCTTTTTTTTCTTTTCTTTTCTTTTTTTTTTTTTGCTAAAGCTGGCTCAAAAACTTGTAGCGTATTTGATCGCCAAAGAAATTCCAGCTATGTATGATATCTGGTTATCAAAGGTATGGATTCGAATCCAGATGGCACACCTTAGAATTACAAGATTTAGCAAATGTGGACAGTTGCTAGCTATAGGCTACGACCAAGTCACAGGACCACATGAGACTTGTGGACCTAAAGCCACTCAGTGCAGTGTGACAGGAATACACTGGAGGTGCATAGGATGGAAGAAAGTTGCCTGATGGGCTGGAGAGATGGATCAGTGGTTAAAGCACTTGCCTGCAAAGCCTAAAGCCCTGGGTTTGATTCCCCAGTACCCATGTAACACTAGATGCACAAAGTGGGGGTGCATGTGTCTGGAGTTTCGTTTGCAATGGCTAGTAGCCCTGGCACGCCCACTTCTCTCTCTCACTCTCATAAATAAATAAATAAATAAATAAAGTAAATAAGTAAAATATTTGAAAAGAAAAAGCTGCCTGGGAAAGGAAGAAGGAGGTCATTAGTCACCAGAACCCAGGTCGGAGCCCCCAGGGCGGATGACACAGCAGGTTTGTGTTCAATGACTCACACACGGCACTGGAGAAACGAGGAGTCCGGGCTGCGCCTGCTCCTGTGAGTTAAACTGCGTTGTCATGCCCGTCTCCTCACCCCAGGTTCCTTTGTTGAAGTCCAAACCCTCGTTTCCTTCCAGATGGGAACTTCTTTAGAGATAGGTCTCTACAGAGGCAGTTGAGTCACAACGTTTGTCGTTATTTGGGCAGCCGCTGACCCAGATGAAAGAAGAGAGATGATGGTGATAGAAGACGGAGAGAACTTGGCGGCCTCCAAGCCAACGAGAGAAGTCGGCGACAGAGCTTCCCACTCAGCTCTCGAGAGGAAACACACCTGTCCACCGTTTCAGAACTTTTTATTGCTAACACCACCCAGAACGGTGTAATACGGGGCCATGTTGTTTAATGTCATTTTTTTTCTTTTATTAAGAATATACTTTGGCTGGGTGTGATGGCGCACGCCTTTAATCCCAGCCAGGAGGCAGTGGTAGGAGGATTGCTGTGAGTTCGAGGCCACCCTGAGACTCCATAGTGAATTCCAGGTCAGCCTGGACTAGAGTGAGACCCTACCTCGAAAAACCAAAAGAAAAAAAAAATATATATATATATATACTTTGTATGGATACATCATGTGTTGGTATGGTGTTTTCTCTCATCCCTGGCCCCATTTCACAGGGCGCCCTTCTCAGTGGGGTTGCTGGTATTCCCCAGGGGATTGTGGGTTCTGCATTGTGGGAGCAGCAGTCACTTATTGGGGGGCGGAGGGAATGCCTCTGGGCATGAAATCCCCAACCTGTGGCTCTTACAATCTTTGCACCTCCTCTGCCACAAAATCCAACATGGGGCTATCTTGGCCCAGTAGGAAGCCAGGCCGAAGGGCTCAGGGAGGCCTCGGTTAAACCCCAGCCTCGTCCTTTCCTGCTCGCCCACTTGCCTCTCCTGCTCCTATGCACAGTGTCACCTCCTTAAATGAACGACCTTTGTTTCTTGCTGCCTGGACTCCTTTAAGAACTCCCCTCCATCTTTGCAGATGCTTGATCTGGGTCTCATAGGCAGCTGCAATGGTCACAGCTAGCCTGGAAGATGGATGAGCTGTAGACCTTTTTTAAATTTTTTCTTATTTTATATACATTATAGCAGGTTATATCCTTTATTTATTTATTTATTTATTTATTTATTTGAGAGAGCAAGGAAAAAAATAGGTGTGCCACTGCAAACAAACTCCAGATGCATGCGCAACCTTGTACATCTATCTGGCTTACATGGGTCCTGAGGAATCAAACCTGGGTTCTTCGGCTTTGCAGGCAAGCGCCTTAACTGCTAAGCTATCTCTTCAGCCCTATACTCTTTTCAAAATAACTCTATTTATTTATGAGAGAGAGAGAGAGGAGCAACTAGAGAAATAATGGGCATGCCATGGCCTCTAGTCACTGCAAACAAACTCCAGACGCATGTGCCACCTTGTGCATCTGGCTTATGTGCATACTGGGGAGTCAAACCTGGGTGCTTTGGTTTCGCAGGCAAGTGCCTTAACTGCTAAGCCATCTCTCCAGCCCAGGTTATACTCTTTTATTCCCCTTGACCCTGCTCCCATTACCCTGGGGACCATCCTCATTGGGGTTATGATCTTCACTGTGGGGTCATGAAGGCCTCAGTCAGTCCCTGTTGGACAGTGGGAGAACCATCCCTCAGGGTATGCCTATCCACTCTGTGGCTCTTAAGATCTTCCCACCACCCCCCCTTTTGAAATGTCCCTGAGCCATGACAGGCCTGTTGGCAGTCTGATTTACTGTTGAGTCCTGTGTATCCTCTGATTTCTGCTTTGATGGGTTTTGATTGATCACAGTGTCTGTCACTGTCACCCTGGAGCTGGTGGTCAGGCTGGCAGTAAGAGCAGTATTCATGTCACTGCTTCCTCTGCAATTTCTCCTGGGCCCTGGCAGATGTGGTAGAGGTGGCACATCTCATGGTGGGCAGTTGGCCATCTTTTTGTCTGGTTGAAAGATCTTGGTTCTCTTCCATTTTCTCTGCCTTCTATAAAATAAAACAGATTCTCCAACCAAAAGTGAGAGCAGCTTGGGTTAAAGAGAGGTATGCAAAGTTATTTGAGAGACTTTGGTATGCAATCCCCACTTTTCTTCTCCAGAAAGCAGTGAGGGCTTCTCTCTGAAGTCTATGAGGGTTCCATGGTGTAATGGTTAGCACTCTGGACTCTGAAGTCTGTGAGTTTCCTGACCACAGGATTCTGACTTGGTTTCCAGTACCAGGTATGAGTTCTCTCCCACTGAGTGGGTCTCATGGCCAATCAGAGAACAGTTAGTTACCCGCAGAGGCTGTGTGCCACTGTTGCACAAGTGTGTTCTTATTGTCTAGCTGGTTGATTTCAGTATCTGCAGGGTCCCCTGCTTATTGGTAACTGCTGTCTTCCAGCAGTTCCCTTAGGGAATTCCAGTACTCTGAGGGCTAGCCAGGAGGGAGCTAGTTTCCCTTTGTGTTCTAGCATGGTGTTCCAATGTCCTGTGAAGGTGGCCTATGGTGCCTTCAACACTAGGGTCTTAACTTTTAGCTTTGGCAGGTAATCAAGTGTTTTGACAATGGCCTACATTGTTTTGAGGACCTCATGGGTCTCCCTGGCCAACTGCTCACTGGGCCAGGTGAGGGGGCGCAGGATTTATCAGCCAGAGTCCATGGTTTTAAGATTAAGCTTTTCCCCCTTCTGTCCAAACTGTCCCCACACCCCTTTATTGGTGGCTATATCTTGTAGAATGCTAGCAAGCAGGATGGTTTTTATGAAACTGATTTACGTTGTCTTAAGTTTTGTATAATTCCCTCCCCACCCCTACCCCCTCCAAGCCCCTCCCACTCCCGAGATTTTTGTCCCTCTCCTAACCTGTTAAGTGATTCCTCACCTTGCTCCCTCAACTTCAGACCTTTAGACCCTCCCAGGAGCCACTCTAGCTGCACTAAACGCCTTTTCCAGTCCCTCAATTCTCAGTTAGTAAAAGAAGGTCTCCGTGGGGAGGCAAGAGGACCCGTGTGTATTCACACTGCCCTCCCCTACCAAAGGATTCTAACACTAGTCAGGCTCAGAAATGCTTCCAGACCCTCCTTCCCCTCAAGTCCGTCCTCTCTAGCCATGAACTATGCTCTGAAGAGACTTATTCTTCAAGTCTTCCTTCATTCCTTTCATTCCTTCAGCATGGCTAAGTTTTGATGAAAGAAAGGCAACCTGGGGCTGGGGCTGGGCCTAGCTCAGGGGCAGAGCCTTACCTAGCATGCACAAGGCCCCGGATTCCATCCCCAGTACTGGGGGTGAGAGGGGACAGTTGTGTGATGAAGTCACTGGAAACTTGGAAGACAACAACCTTCCCGGGGATCGTTGCAAGTGAAGAGACAATGTTAAGACACTTGGGGATATCAGGACAGTTTTGGTTCTAGGAACTCCAGCCTTGTATGGTAAAGCCCCTCTGTTCCCTGCTCATTGGGCTTTAGGACTGGCCTCCTTCTAAAAAGGGGAGGAGGAGAATTTGGCCACAAAGTCATATAGAGAATAGGAATTTGTAGATCTTTTCATTCCACTTCCATAATGAAAATATATCGAGCATGTCCCATATTTCTGACAAGTACTTACAAAGACACAACTGTCTGGAGAGATGTAGTGTCTACTCCAAGAAAATCAAGAAATAGCATTTAAAAAGAGGTGTTATAGTTTAAAGTAACAACATCTTTAAATCTTTAAAAAGATGAAATCACCTTTAAAAGTCAACAACATAAGACCCTTATTGTATTGAACTTGTGGGCTTTAACCAAAGCAAAATTTAGTGGGAAATTTGTAACTTTAAAATCCAAGTACTAGAGAATTAGAAAAAAAATTCAATTAAGTAAAGAATACATCTTGAGGGGTGGCTGGAGGGATTTTTCAGTGGTTAAAGGCACTTACTTGCAAAGTCACCTGGCCAGGGTTCAATTCCCCAAGTACCCACATAAAGCCAGATGCACAAAGTGACACATGTGCTTGGCAAGAAGCCCTGATGTGCCTCTCTCTCTCTCTCTCTCTCTCTCTCTCTCTCTCTCTCTCAGTAAATAATAAAAAAATTTTTAAAGAATAAAGGGCCAGGTGTGGTGGCACACACCTTTAACCCCAGCATTTGGGGGGCAGAGGTAGAAGGATCACTGTGAGTTCAAGGCCACCCTGAGATCACATTGTGAATTCCAAGTCAGCCTGAGCTAGAGCAAGACCCTACCTTGAAAAATCAAATCAGATAAATTGAAAAAAAGAACACATCTTGCTGGGCTTTGTGGTACACACCTGCAATCCAGCACTCAGGAGGCTGAGTCAAGAGGATCAAGAGTTCCAGGCCAAAACCACGCTCACTGGAGCAAGACAGCGTCTCCAGCAACAGCGCTGGAGAGACTGGATAGCCATGTGCAGAAGACTGAGTTTGGGCATCCTCCTCTCACCTTGCACAAAAATCAACTCCAAATGCATCAAGGAGCTCAAGATAAGCTCTGAAACTCTAAACTGACCAGAAGAAAAAGTGGGGAGAACACCCCAAGTTAAGGTGTAGGGAAAGACTCTCCAAATAAGACTCCATTGGCCCAGGGAATCGGGCAAACAGTCAGCAATGGGGACCTCATGAAAATAAAAGGCTGTTGTACCGATAAGCAAGCCATCGACAGGGTCAATAGACTACTACTGATTGGGAGAAAATCTTCACCAGTCATACCTCTGACAAACGTTTAAAGTCTAGAATCTACAAAGAACCTAAAAACCTAAACAGTAAAAAAAAAAAAAAAAAAAAAAAATCAAGCCCCCGCTCAAAAAATTGAACAGAGGGTCATGATATGCAGAGACACTTATCTTACCCATAACTGTGGGCCTAACTCCACAATGCATGACCCGTATACCTCAACAAGGAGGGGCCAAGGGGAGGGGGTAGGTCACGGATGAGCCTAATAATGGTACCAAACTGACTGTAAAAAAAAAAATTTTTTAAAGAGATAATGAAAATTGATTTAGAATAGGTACATGCAGATGATGGGAAATACAGGATCAATTGGCTTCAAATCAAACTTTCTCACTTTTATTAACAGTACTATAGTTCTCATTGCAGCAATGATAGCTACAATAATATTAAAAGCTTATCAAATTAAAAAAAAATTCAACAGAGAGTTCTCAAAGGAAGAAATACAAGTGGCCATTAAACCCCTAAAGAGATGTTCAACATCTCTACTCATCAAGAAAATGAAAATTAAAATGACTATGAGATTCCATCTCACTCTAGTCAGAATGGCAACCATCAAAAAAATTCAAATGAAGCTGGGTGTGGTGGTGCATGCCTTTAATTCTAGCACTTGGGAGGCTGAGGTAGGAAGATCACTGTGAGTTTGAGGCCAGCCTAATTCTGGGTCAGACTAGGCTAGAGCAATAACCTACCTCGAAAAACCAAAACAAAAAAAAAAAAAAAAAAAAAAAAACCTCAAATGACAGCACATGCTGGGAGGGGTGTGGGGAAAGAGAAGCCCTCATCCACTGCTGGTGGGAGTGAAAACTTGAACATCCACTATGGAAACCAGTATGGAGATTCCTCAAAAGGCTGAAAATAAAACTACTGGTAGATCCAGCTATATCTACCCTAAAGACGCTACCATATGCTCCAGAGACATGCGATCAACCATTCTTTTTTGTTTAAAATATTTTTTTATTTTGTATTTTTCATTTATTTGAGAGCAACAGATAGAGAGAGAAAGAGGCAAAGAGAGAGACAGAGGAGAGAGAATGGGCGCGCCAGGGCCTCCAGCCACTGCAAACGAACTCCAGACGCTTGCGCTCCCTTGTGCATCTGGCTAACGTGGATTCTGGGGAATTGAGCCTCGAACCGGGGCTCCTTAGGCTTCACAGGCAAGCGCTTAACCGCTAAGCCATCTCTCAAGCCCTGATCAACCATTCTTATTGCTGCTCTCTTCGCAATAGCCAGGAACCAGAATCAGCACAGATGCCCATCCACAAATAGATGGTTAACGAAGATGTGATCCATATACACAGTGAAATCCTACTCAGTGGTAAGGGGAAAAAAAATGGAATAATCAAAATTTCAGGAAAATGGAGGGACTTGGAAAATATCATGCTAAGCGAGGTCACACAGGCTCAGAAAGGCAAACACTGCATGTCCTCTCTCATATGCGGTTCCTAACCTGGTCCAACCTCAGGTAATTGTAAACCGTAATGAGTGTCAGCAGTATGGACATGGTACCAGGATAAAGCTAGGAAAGGGGAAAATAGGGAGGGAGGGGAAGAAAGGCTACTCGACAACAAGTCAGTGGTCAGCAGAAAGAAAGAAAGAAAGAAAGAAAGAAAGAAAGAAAGAAAGAAAGAAAGAAAGAAAGAAAAAAAGAAAGAAAGAAAGAAAGGGAGAGAGAAAGAAAGAAGGAAAGAGGGCTGGAGAGATGGCTTAGCAGTTAAGCACTTGCCTAAGGACCCCGATTTGAGGCTCGATTCCCCAGAACCCACATAAGCCAGATGCACAAGGGGGCGCATGCATCTGAGTTCGTTTGCAGTGGCTGGAGGCCCTGATGCACCCATTCTCTCTCTTTCTCTCTCTCTCCCTTTCTCTCTCTTTCTCTGTCTGTCTCTCACAAATAAATAAATAAAAATAAACAAAAAAAATTTAAAAAGAAAGAGGGAAAGGTCTTGGGGGTAGGGAAGAGGGATGGGCACTGCATGAAACTAATGACAACATGAATCCGGTCCATAGAAACCTTCCTCCTGGACACCATACTACTAGTCATTACCCTCAATAAGGGGGAGGGGACCCAAACAGAAGAGCCCCACTGAAGGTGGAGAAAGCAAGATCCTAAAACCATGGGCTCTGGCCGGTAAATCCCAGAGCCAGAATTGTTCACAGTTAAGCGCTTGCCTGTGAAGCCTAAGGACCCTGGTTCGAGGCTCAATTCCCCAGGACCCACGTTAGCCAGATGCACAAGGGGGGGCGCATGCATCTGGAGTTCGTTTATAGAGGCTGGAAGCTCTGGCTGCCCATTCCCTCTCTCTCTCTCTCTCTCTCTCTCTCTCTCTCTCCCTTCTTCTCTCTGTCGCTCTCAAATAAATAAATAAACAAAAAAAAAAAAAGCAGGAGATCCTGTCAGCTATGAAATCAACCAGCGGAGCAAGCACACACTTATGCAATAGTGGCTCACAGCCAATGTGGGTAACCAACTGCTCACAGATTGGACATGAGACCTGGCTCAGTGTGGGAGAACACATATCTAGTTCTGGGAAACAAGCCATATTCCCTAGGATGAGAGGCCAGTGTGCTCCAGAGAGAACCTCCACTGCTCTTTAAGTAGAGTGGGCATACACATCAATCATCCTCGTTAATAACTAGTCTTGTCTTCATTCAACTCTCACTTTTGGTTGCAAAATCTGTTCTATCTTACAGATGGTGAAGGATATTGGGGAGAAACCAGGATACATCAATACGTCAGGAAGAGAGAGCTGACTGTCTACCAGGAGATGGGTCACCTCCACCTCATCTGCCTGGGCCCAGAAGTCACCAGAGAGGAAGCAGCGCTCTCATGGCTAGCCTGAAAGCCACTTGCAGAGAGATGACGACAGACAGTGTGGTCATTCAAACCTCATCAAAATGGAGATCCAGACGCTACAGAAAAAGCAACACTAAATCAGATCTCTATCTTGCCCACCAAGGCTCAGGGAACATAGTGAAAGAGGGGCCCAAAAGACTGTGAGAACCCCAAGGTGGGTGGAAATAGTCAGAGGCACTGTGTTCCCTCCCCGACCCTGCCCTCACGGAGACTGGCTGAGGCCTCTTGGTCCCCACAATGAAAACCAGTAACCCCACAGAAAAAGACCTCTAGCAGAACTGAGGTGGGGGTGAGAAGGTATAAGAACACAACCTTTTCT
The DNA here is from genome assembly GCA_036346955.1 of Dipus sagitta. Taxonomy (NCBI): domain Eukaryota; kingdom Metazoa; phylum Chordata; class Mammalia; order Rodentia; family Dipodidae; genus Dipus; species Dipus sagitta. Next base: position 38,415,110 of record CM070771.1, read on the forward strand.
TTTTTTTTTTTTTTTGGTTTTTTGAGGTAGGCTATCTCTCTAGTATAGATTGACCTGGCATTCACCATGTAGTCTCAGGGTGACCTGAAACTCATGGCAACCCTCCTACCTCTGCCTCCCAAGTGCTAGGATTAAAGGTGTGTGCCACCACACCTAGCTGAATATAACCTTTTTTATTTTCTTAAGAAAAATCAATTAAAAAAAAAAAAACTTCTATGCCAGCCTAAGCTAGAGAGGGAAATCAAGAAAGGGAGAGAGCAGAGGAGGGAAAGGAAAGGGAGGAGAAGAGTTTTTCCATCTCCCTACAACCTCTTCTAAAAACCAAGTTGGTCAGATAAGATATCTTCCGTCCAAAAACAAAATAAACCATATTTTAAAGATTAACGTTAAACCAAAATAAAACAAACAAAACCTACAGCTAACCTCTAACCTCTTTTACTAAATTAGGTGACAAAAATTCTATCAAGGACTAGAGAGATGGCTTAGTTGTTAAGACACTTGCTGGCAAAGCCAAAGGACCCAGGCTCGATTCCCCAGTACCCACGTAAAGCCAGATGCACAAGGTGGTACATGGGTCTGGAGTTTGTCTGCAGTAGCTAGAAGGCCCTGGGACGTCCATTCTCTCTATCTGTCTCTGCCTCTCACTCTCCCTCTTTCAAATAAATAAAATATATATATTTTTAAAAACCTATCAAAATCTAGGCTAGGACCCTGTGCCTGAGGGCATCCTGAGTAAGTCCTTCAGGCTCTTAGTTGGGGGAGGTGGCAAAAAGAACTGTGCAAGGAAGCGGGCGGCGCAAGGAGGACAGAGAACCAGCTCAGATGTGCCCTGTGAGTGAGTCACAGCCAAGGAAAGAGCCCCCTGGAAAGGAAAATTACCAGAAACAGAAACCACACTGTGCAGGGCACGAACACATTGACCGGGTACAAGAGAAAGCTGGGTGCTGGGGGAGCCGGGGGGGGGGGGGGGGGGGGGGGGGGGGGGGAAGAGCCTAGAAATGCAACGCCCTGCAGGCCCTGAGGGTGGGAGAGGGAGGACATCTGACTGAACCCTCCCACTGGGAAGCAAGGAGGATTGGGTCCTTCTTGAAATCAAGAGGGGAGGTACCTTTAAATCCTGAAGCTGGGAAAGCTGTTCCAAATCGCCTCCTCCCAAGCCCCCCTCCCCCCATGCTTCCCAGAAGGATCCTTCTGTGAGCCTGGAAGAATACACCGCCCCATGCTCACTTGCCTTCCCACAGATTAAAACTGAGCAAATGGGGCCCGCGAAGAGGGCTCAGTGGATCAAGGTACTTGCTTGCAAAGCCCGCTAGCATGGGTTCGATTCCCCAGCATCCAGGTACATGCTTCTGGAGTTTGTTTGCAGTGAATGACAAGAGGCCCCGGCGTAGCCATTCTCTCTGTCTCTTTCTCCACCCTCCCTACAAATATATAAATAAAGCTAGCAAAAATTTTAAAAAGTACGCAAATAGCATTCGAAGTGAGCAGATCCTTCATCGTACCCCTCTGGCCACCTCCAACCTCAGCCCCTGGCCCACAGGACACGCCCTCTGGAGAGTTCTGACGCAGGCCCAGCCACTCAGCAGTGGGTCCCAAATGGACTTGTCTCGGTTCCCATCGTGCCTTGGGCTTTCTCATACGCACAGGAGCCCGGATCAGAGCAGCTCAGAACCACGGAATGCTAGCACCCCAGGGGCAACCCTCTTCCACAGGAAGGTGCCAGACTCCAATTCCCTCCAGCCCTGCCTTTGTTCCTAGAGACCCTGGTGGGATCAAGTGCCATTGCCCACCCTGGTGACATCTTTTATTAATTATGAACTTTTATTAGCACATATTAAATAGACATGGTAATGGGCTTTATTATGGTATCATCACATATACAATGCATTCCGATCATCTTCACTCATGACACTCTCTTCTCTTTCTTGCTTTTGTTTTTGTTTGTGACACTTGAGTTTAATTAAAGTTGCTTATTACAGGCACACGATGAAGAGTTATGTACACAGCAGCATGGGCAACTCACCACTGGCCACACCCCTGAACAAAATGTCTCTCCCTTTGCCAGGTTGCCAAGAGATCCTCATGAAGGGGCAGGGGCTCATGGGCTCCTCCCCCACCAGTGACGGAATGTTGACAGGTCTAATCTTGTGCGGGTCTTACAAGGGCCACGGGCTCCTGAAAGGCAGTGTTCCACAGCATCCCACCTCTTCCTCTGGCTCTTCCTGCCTCCTCTTCCATGATGTTCCCCCAGCCCTAGAGGGAGTGATGTACATGCCTCATAGATGGCTCGGCATCCACGTATTCTCATCACTTTGATCGCTTGTGAGTCTCTGCAGTAACCACCACCCAATGCAAAAAGAAGCTTCTCAGGCTGGAGAGATGGCTTAGCGGTTAAGCACTTGCTTGTGAAGCCTCAGAACCCTGGTTCGAGGCTCAACTCCCCAGGACCCACATAAGCCAGATGCACAAGGTGGCGCATACCTCTGGAGTTTGTTTGCTGTGGCTGGAGGCCCTGGCGCACCCATTCTCTCTCTCTCTCTCTCTCTCTCTCTCCCTCTTTCTCTGTCACGCTCAAATACAAATAAACAATTTTTTTTAAAAAGAAGCTTCTTGGACTAAAGCTGAGAGTAGCACTAATCTATGAGCATAAACATAAATATGTATGAAACCTCATCAATCAATATAGATCCACATCATGAACCAAGTGTCTGTGTGCCCCTAAAGCTCATATGTTGACAACCTAACTTCCAGTGTGGCTGTATTTGGAGGCGAGTCCTCTGATCAAGCGATAAAGGTCACATGATCTCATAATGGTGGGACTCTGACCTGATGGGATTGATATCTTTTTTGAAAAGGATATTAGAGTCTCTCTCTTCCTCTTCCTCTCCTACTGCCTCTCCCTCCCTTTATGCACATAGGCTAAGGGAATCCATGAGAAGGCAGCCACCTGCAAAGCAGAAAGTGATCCCTCAGCAAAAACGGAATCAGCTAGAACTTTGACCTCGGAATTTGAGCCTCCAGAACTGTGAGAAAATATATTTCTGGGGCTGGAGGGATGGCTTAACGGTCAAGACGTTTGCCTGCAAAGCCAAAGGACCCAGGTTTGATTCCCCAGGACCCACGTTAGCCAGATGCACGTGTCTGGAGTTCGTCTGCAGTGACTGGAGCACCCATTCTCTCCCTCTGTCTCTCTCTCTCTGTCTCTCTCTCTCTCTCTCTCTCCCTCTCTCCCTCTTTCTCTGTCAAATAAGTAAATAAACAAATAAAAATAGAATTTTTTTTTAAAAAAAGAAAATATATTTCTGCTGTTTAAGCCACCAGTGCATGGTATTTTGCTATGGCAGTCCGGGCAGGGAAAAAAAGGAAAAAACCACCACAGATCTATACTCTATGATGTATTTATATGAAAGCTTAAACTCTGTAATTCTACCATATGCTGTTTGGAATAAATACATATGCAGTAATAATGCAAATGCATGCAGGGAAAGATCAACAGCACTGAGGAGAGTGACTCCTTTTGCAGGGAGAAAGTGAGAGGAAACAGACTTGGGAAGGGGCCAGGAAGCTTCAGCTGCATTTGTTGTTTCCTCAAGCAAATGTCATGTTGCCTTTAACATTTTTTGTGTGTGTTTCACATGTATCACAATATTTCTTTAGCAGGAGAGGTGGATCCTTATGAAACAACTAAACTTCTAGATCAAATCTTACACATCCCCAGACTCGCTTCAGCCAGTTGAAGAGGGCTTCTTGTATGGTTTCAGCCAGAGGCTGCGAGGGCTCCAGTTTCCCCAGTGAGCCCTCACCTAACCCAGTGACCCGTGAGGAAGCCCATCTCTTGGGCTTCTATACAACATGGTGGCTTTCACCTGGGCCAGGTGGGCTTGTAGCTTAATTATTTCATGAGCACTTATCCATTATAAAAGAATAATAAGAAACCGGGTGTGGTGGCACATGCCTTTAATCCCAGTACTCGGGAGGCAGAGGTAGGAGGATCGCCATAAGTTCGAGGCCACCCTGAGACTACATAGTGAATTCCAGGTTAGCCTGGACTAACGTGAGATCCTACCTCAAAAAAAAAAAAGAATAATAAATGTAGGTAGATAATGTCATGTCTGAAGCCATAGATTATTAGAAAATTTTCAGTGCCAGAGGTGGGATTCCTTCCAGTGAAATATTGGCCAGGGAGACCCCTGGTACCCCCCCCCCAAAAAAAAAGATTATAGGCTATTGACAAGGTCCTTGGTTGCCCACTAAAACTAGATGGTAAGACCCTAATGCTGAAGACTCTACATGCTTGGGATGCAAGACACTGAGAAATCGAACTGGAGCAGAGATGGAAGCCTCTTCCCTGTTGACTGGCTTCAGAGTGCTGGAAACAGCTATGCAGCCCGTTGAGGGAGAAAAGTCATCACTGGTCTTGTCCAGCAGAAGTCCCTGCAATCTTATATCTACACAGCCAGGCCAAATGTACCAACTGGTGCAATGGTGGCATGTTTGCTATGGGGGAAACCAGCTGCTTTCTGATTGGATTTGGGGTCCACTCCACAGGAGGGACCTCCTGCCTGGAACTGAGAATCTAGTCAAAAGCCTATGACTGGGGAGATCATAGCCCTAGGTGAGGAACTACTATAGTTGCTGGAAAATGAATATATTATGCCCTCAGCTGCCCTCTAAATACTTATGTGCATAACCGTATGTTAATGCTTCTCTCACTTTCGTTTAGAGAAGCTTCTCTTTTCAGGTAGCGGTGACCACTGTGGTGACCCAAAACTCACCATAGTGCTGAGAAGTTCAGCACGGAGACCTTTCTATCACACCTTCTAAGGCTCAGAGAGCATTGCAGAAAAGGTGGTGGTTAAGAATGTAAGAGCCAAAGGAAGGGGAGGAGCGCTTACAGTGCAATCTCCCAGACCAAGTGGTCGTGGAATTTATGACCTCACAGTGGCTGATGCAGCCTACACAAGACCTGCATAGGAGGGGGGAAAGTGATAACATCAAAACGGAAGAGACTAGTTGGAAAGAAGGGAGTCAGTGGAGGGGGTATTTGGGAGGGTGAAAAAGGAGGGAGTCGGGAAAGGATAAAAGGAGAAAGAGAGGAAGGGATAGTGATCATTTTATATTGTTTATATTTATAGACGTTTTCAACAGAAAAGTTACAAAAAAACCAAAGCCTAACAAACATGACAGTACCTTCCACTTGGTGGAACTTTCTGGGTGTCTTCACGGTACTTTTTCTACGGCCAACATTTGAGTCCATCCTCACTATTCCTAACTCCATTTGACAAACCATGAAACTGGAGCCCAGAGAGGCTAAATGACCTGCTCAAGATCACCCCGCAAGCGTGGCAAGTGCTGGGTCCTACCGCACCAGTTCCTCAGACCCAGGCTACTTCCTGTGACTCCCACCACTGCCTGAGGTGGCTCCAACGGTGTGAGCCAAGACCACCCTGGACATTGGGACAGGACCTTCTGAGACAAGGTCTGGAAGCATGGCAGGTGATCAGCGCTCCCACTGGTGAAGGACACGCTGGTGGCTGAAGAGTGGGCTCCATCTGTTCTCAGCCTCTCGCCTTGACTTGCCTGAGCACTTGCTACCAGGTGCCACTAGGGGTCACTGTAACTTTATTTTTCTGGGGATTGAATGGGCACCAAAGGCCAGTTAAAAACCTTTCCAAGCCTGGAAGATTGTGGTAGCTTCGAAAGGTTCAGACAGACTCCCACTGCCAGGGAACTTGAGAGGGGCAGAGAGGAGGGCTCACTTTTCGTGAGGCTTCTGCAGCAAGCCAGTTTGTGTGCCTTGATATTACTCACAGCCAATAGTAACACTTTGCAAACACAAGGCGCCTGGTGTGTGCTACCAGTGACTGGCTCACACGTGAGGCAACCACAGACGCTCAGAGGCAGTTAAGTTCCATGCCCGAGGTCACATAATAACTTTTGCTGGAACTGCTTCCAAGGACAGAGGAACAACCAAACTCTGTCAACTTTGCATGCGGTGACACCTAGTGGGGGCGATGCAGGTCTTGTCCAGAAGGAGGCATCAAGAGCCAATGTACAATTCTTCACTGTCTGCCCCTCAGACCAGCATTGTTCTAGATCTTTTACCTGATGCCCGGAGCCCCAGGGACAACTGTCAACATTCCGCGGCCGTGGTGTGTGAGTGAGCACGCTTGAGAAAGCAGAACTGTTGGTGTTGCCTAGGGGAGGCAGCAGCATCAGGCATGTTAACTGGAAATTAGTCATTAACATCTCAGTGTGACTGTGCATAGCCAAGAGTTTGGGGAAGCTTGAGCTTGACTAGAGGTGGAAGAAAGGAATAAAATTCAGTAGATTCGCCTCCCAAAATGACCCTCAGTGAGTCCTCCCTTCCTGTTCTGTATGCATTGTTCCTTACTTCAAAAGGTAGGGTCAGTGGGGCACGCCTTTAATCCCAGCAGAGGTGGGAAGATCGCTGAGAGTTCAAGGCCACCTGGAGACTACATAGTGAATTTCGGGTCAGCCTGGGCTAGAGGGAGACCCTACCTCAAAAAAAAAAAAAAAAGTAGAGTCTACTTCTCTTCACTTGAGCTGATGTTGTAGGCTGTTTGGCCAATAGAGTGAGGTGACATGGCATGTGGGCACCTCCATGGCCAGGTCGTTGGCTGCCAAGTCTCTTAGAACAGTTGCACGTGAGGTACTCTGTCCAGAAAGCAGCTGCCATGGGCGAGAGGCCCACGCTGCTCCACTTTAGACACCATCACTACAGAGCATGGACGCTACTGTAGAGGAGGGAACATACGGCCCTTTGAGAAGTTAATGAAAATTACACACGCACGTCCCTCTCATAAAAAAAAAAAAAATGCATGTAGGTATGTCTAATTAAAGCTCCTTGTCGCTGTTTTTGTTTTGTTTTGAGACAAGGTCTTACAGTGTAGCTAAGCCAGGCTTGCCTACAAATTTTTTATCCTCCTTCTCAGCCTCCCAAGTGCTACTGTTGTGGACCACCAGGCCAGGGTCCGTGTTAGGTTTTCCACACAATGGAAAACCTGGTGTTGGGCTAGAGAGATGGTTCAGTGGTTAAGACGCTTGGCTACAAAACCTGATGACCAGGGTTTGATTCCCCAGCACCCATGTAAAGCCAGATGCACAAAGTGGCACATGTATCTGGAGTTTGTTCGCAGTAGCTAGAGGCCCTAATGCACCCATATTCTCCCTCCCTCTCTCTCTCTCTCTCTCTCTCTCTCTCTCTGTTGTATCTCTGTGCTTGCAAATAAACATATATATTTTTTTAAACCGGGCTACAGAGATGGCTTAGTGGTAAAGGCATTTGCCTGTGAAGCCTAAGGACCCAGGTTTGACTCTCCAGATCCCACGTAAGGCAAACGCTCAAAGGGGAGGCAAGCACAAGGTCTCACATGCCCACTAGGTCAGACAATATATATATTGTTTTGTTTTGGTTTTTGCAGGCTAACCTGGAATTCACTATGTAGACTCAAGGTGGCCTCCAACTCACGGTGATCCTCCTACCTCTGCCTTCCAAGTGCTAGGATTAAAGGCATGTGCCACCAGCCCGGCTGTCAGACAATATTTTAAGCTTTGGAAATGATTACTGAGAACAAGGAGGTTATGTGTCATATTGTTTTATTATTTTTTTAAATTTTATTTGTTCATTCTTTTATTTATTTGAGAGCAACAGAGCGAGAAAGGCAGATAGAGAGACAGAGAAAGAGAGAATGGGCGCACCAGGGTCTCCAGCCACTGCAAACGAACTCCAGACGCATGTGAACCCCCTTGTGGATCTGGCTAACGTGGGTCCTGGGGAATCAAGCCTCGAACCGGTGTCCTTAGGCTTCACAGGCAAGCGCTTAACCGCTAAGCCATCTCACCAGCCCTGTTTTATTATTTTGTAAAACAGAAATTTGCTGTTTTTATTTATAAGCAGAGAAAGAAAGAGTTGACACACTAGGGCTTCTTGTACTGTAAATGGGCTCCAGACACATGCACCATTTTGTGCATCTCTTTTTAAGTGACTACTTAGGAATGAAACCCAGGCCAACAGGCTTTGCAAATAAATGCCTTTAACTACGGAGCCATCTCCCTATCCCATATTGTTTATTATTAAACTGTTGTGATTCGTTTTACATCTTGACCCAATTATGCTCCACTAACAGGAATTGAATTGAATCAAAGTAATACAAGGATTTTGATACAGTCGCACGGCAATCCAGGTAAGCAATTTAGCCTTGGATGTGAGAGACAGAGCTAAAGATGCCACTATGAGCTGGAGAGATGGCTTAGAGGTTAAGGTGTTTGCCTGCAAAGCCAAAGGACCTCGGTTTGATTCCCCAGGACCCTTGTAAGCCAGATGCACAAGGTGGCTGCATTCGTCTGGAAATCGTTTGCAGTGGCTTACAGGCTCTGGCATGCCATTCTCTCCCTCTCTCTCTCTCTCTCAAATAAATTTTGTTTTGTTTATTTTTATTTATTTATTTGAGAGCGACAGACAGAGAGAGAAAGAGGCAGAGAGAGAGAGAGAATGGGCACGCCAGGGCTTCCAGCCACTGCAAACGAACTCCAGATGTGTGCGCCCCCTTGTGCATCTGGCTAACGTGGGTCCTGGGGAATCGAGCCTCGAACCAGGGTCCTTAGGCTTCACAGGCAAGCATTTAACCTGCTAAGCCATCTCTCCAGCCAAATAAATATTGAAAAAAAAAAGACGCTTTAAAGATGTCACTATGGGCAACAGAGAAGCCTGTGAATGGTCTAGGTGTCAGCAAGACACCAGTCAAGGGAAGCACAGTGAGTTCATCTTGGGCTCCTTTGCAACATTCTCAGGCACAGAACCAGCCTTGCAGATGCCCGAGCAGCAGTATTTTCTGGTTCCCCACATTTTAAGACCACATACCACACACACTCCATGTTGAAGCACCCAGAAGCTTTAGGTTGAGAGTAAAGCCGATGCTTTTGCAAAGAAGATGGAGGACGAGAGAAGACGGGTTTAACAACAGAGACAAGGGGAAAGAGGGAAACCTCCTCCTTCTTAGCGTTTCCACAAACAGCTCAGTCCAGACGGATCATTCAGAGCTGCTCAAAGATGCGAGTGAAATCGACAGCTTGTACTGTCCAGGTGCTCAGAAGATGGAGAACCATATCTTGGTTTGTATAACAGTGCCTTCTAAGTCTTGGGGCAAAAAAAAAAAGATATTCAGCACAATGAGACCTGTTTTCACACAGAGGCCACTATGATCGGTGCTTACCTGGAGGGAAGGGATGAGGACAAAATGGGCAACAGAATCAAAATGGTGGCATGCCTTCTTGAACATTCGCTTTTCCCTCTGCTTTTTCTCTCTGTTTCCAGAGAGCATGGGGGCTGGTCTCAGCTTTCCACTGATAGGCTGTAGAATCTTAGACACCCAACCTGTGAGAGTCTCAACTTCTTTCCTTCCAAGTGGGAGCCTCACCACGGGTCTATGTGTGGAGTTATGAGCATCTAAAAAGAATGGGACTATTAGTGAGTCTAATGAGATTGTGTGCTTTGAAAATGTAAAAGTGTGGGCTGGAGAGGTGGCTTAGTGCTTATGGTGCTTGCCTGCAAAGCCAAAGGACCCAGGTTCAATTTCCCAGGACCCACATAAGACATATGCACAAGGTGGCACGTGCATCTGGATTTTGCAGTGGCTAGAGGTCCTGGTGAACCCACTGTCTCTCTCCCTCTCTGTCTCTTTCTCAAATAAATTTTAAAAATTAATAAAAAAAAAGAAAATGGCTGGGTGTGGTGGCACATATCTTTAATCCTAGCACTTGGGAGGCAGAGGTAGGAGGATTGCTGTGAGTTCGAGGCCAGCCTGAGACGACATAGTGAATTCCAGGTCAGTCTGGAATAGAGTGAGAGCCTACCTCAACCCCTGCCCCCCAAAACGTAAAGCACTTTTAAAAACACAGGTTTTCAAAATCTAGAAAAAAAAACATATGGTTTTTGAGGCATCATTTCTCATCTATTTCTCCGCAATGTCCACCAATGCATCCACCACTTACACACACACACACACACACACACACACACACACACACAAAACACATACACACACACATTCACTAGTTCAACAAGTACTTTAGATCCCATTGTATGCAATCACTGTTTTAGGCATTGGGAATACATGTCCCTCTTAGAGATTTATATTTTAGTGGAAGAAGGAAAATAAATAGGAAATATAACGGGTTGTTAGTAACATACGGAAAATAAAGCATATCATGAAAACTGCACTTGTAAGAGATAGATGACACGTGTGTGTGAATGTGTGCACATGTGTGTGTTTGTGTATCTAGATCATGCAGAAGGAGGACGCATGGGAGTGTAGGGGGCACTGGGACTTAGAGGTGAATTCCATGTGTGTGGGAATTGGGAAGCAAGAACTGGGATGGAATTCTCTGGCTTCTGAAAGAACATAGACTCCGAGACCATTTATTCTATGATTCATTGGTCTGGCTTTGTCTGGATTGGGTCAGAGAGAGAGTTTGAACAGAGTGTCCTGTGGGGCTCAGTGGTGGGTGGCCCAGTTATGGGAGGTTAAATAGGAATGGGGGCTGAGGAATGCACCTGCTGGAGCCCCTCCCTTCTCAGTGCTGGGTGAAAACTGGGATGAGAAGACACTGGCCTGGGAATTCTGCAGGTCCTGTTGCCACTGTCCTCTGCAGGAGTTGAGAGAATGGGCTCTTCTCACCACCCTGGCCCTAGCCAGGCCTCAGTTCACTTGGGCTCACCTGGAGTGTGCCGCACCCATGAATAGTATGGCTCTGATTCTGAGAGCTACAGACCCTCTCTGTGGCGACTATTATCAACAAAACCCCTTCTGAGTCTCAGTTTCCACGTCTGTAAAATGGGTATAGCCGTGGCAGCCTTGATGATCTTAAGTGCTGCTCATGGTAATAATGCACACTACACGGAAAGATGCGTCATAGTCCAGCACCACACTAATTGCTTCCTGTACACCATCTCCTTCATCTTAACAAAATTCCGTAAGTACTATTATTGGACCCATTTGCCTTAGCCCACTTCCTGTTGCTACCATAGATAACTGAGGTCAGATGACTTATTAGGAAAAGAAGTTATTTAGCTCACAGTGTCTGAGGCAGGAAGTGCCCAGCTGGGTGGCTTCATCTGGCAAGGGCAGATGGGCAAGCTGGCATAGCGGGACAAGGTAAGCATGAGAGCAGCCGTGCTCGGCCACACACCCTCTCATAGAATGAATCCAGCCCTGGGGAAAAGGCTTCAAATCCACAGACCACCTTGCCACCCCTTACTGGCAACCTCCAATGACAATCAACTTTCGACATGAGTTTCAGAGGGGCCAGGCCATAGTGAAGCCATAGCACCGTGACAGATGAGGAACCTGGGTTGAAAAATATTGCCCCAAGTCACATGACTCCAAAGCAGATCGCTCTTCAAAGCTAATGGGTTTAACTAGAGTGTATACATCAATTGTGGGCTGGGAGATGATTCAGAGATTTAAGACGCTTGCCTGCAAAGCCTGATGACCTGGGTCTGGTTCTCCAGTACCTACATAAAGCCAGATATACAAAGGGGCACGTGCACCTGGAGTTCATTTGCAAAAACAAGAGGTCCTGGCACACCCATACACTCACTCACTCTCTCTTATAAGTAAATAAATAAAAATTTTAAAAAAGGATTCTAGATTCCAAAAGTGAGGAAACAGAACCCAGTTTATGTAAGGAAGTGCTGCAAAAGACACAGAGAAGAGCCAAGGGGGGTCATTCGAGGAGCTAGCACTGCACTGTAACCAGCCCCTCACCACAGCATTCGGGGGGCAGCCGGCAGGGTACTGTGAGTGATTTTGAGACAATACCCATCTGAGGAGGTCAGAGTATTCATCACTATGCTGGTGACGGTAGGATGACATCACTGTCTTCTCTTTGGCTCTCATTTCTCTGGGATCACGCCTTTCGCTCACAGCCCTGTCAAGTGGCTAAGATGATTGCAACAGATCCAGGCTTCCACTCTCTCCATTTCTCTCATGTCTGAAAGAATGTCCCTGTGCCATGCCTCAAGGAAAGTTCTAGAAATCGCACAAGACACTGACTCACAAGAATATGGCCCAGAGGTCCCAGATGGATAGATGTTGTCCCCAGATCCATCCCTTAGGTGCCCACGGTCACTGTTCACAAAGGAGAGGGCACTGGGCAGGCCACTCAGCAGATGTTAAACGCCTGTCTTTCCCACTGCCAGAAAAGCCCCTCCCTACTTCTCTGGAGCCCCTGCATTGATTTGAAAATGTTAGGCCAAAATTCACTTACTGAGTCTTGGATATATATATATATATATATATATATATATATATATATATATATATTTAAGGTCCAAGAATACTTCTTTGAACTTAAGCAACGTTGCCTTTAAATGCTAGTTGGGAAATCCTAAAAGGGAATGCTGTGAAAGGGTCAGAGAAAGAACTAGTCATATTGAAAAGTCCAAGGAATTAAAAAGAAAAAAAAAAAAAAACAGGACAGACAGGAAACTGATAAGAGAAGAAGGCGGCCTTTAGCATACCGAACATACTGGATGCCTTATTCCAGGTCTGAGGAAGATCCTGGAATGAAGCCCGAGCTGAGGGCTAAAGAGAAAGGAAAATTCCTGGCTCCTTCCCCAGAAGATGTTCTCACTTTTAGCCTTATGAAACCTGTAGTCCTGACGCAGAGTGACCTGCCTTAAATCCCGTTCCCCCAACATAAGCTGTGTGATCTTGGCAGGGGAGTATGCAATTCACTAACCAACCAGGACATCTCTGAAAATAACAGGGATGCTACTGACCATTTCAAGTGGGGAGCACAGAGTGAGGCTCTCTAGACTCTCCCTACTATGTGTGGAAATTTTCATTGCTATATAGAAAAAAAATGAAAACACTATCATGGCTGAAGAGTTCTCAGATATGACATTAAAAGCATTTGTGAAAGAAAAAAAAATGACATATTAAGCTTTAATCAAACTTGGAAATTCTCTTGAAGACAGCAGTAGACAAATGACAAACTGAGTCACAGACTGGGAGAATTCACAAATGGAATATCCCAATTCCAGCTTGGGCTATTTGATTATTTATTTATTTACCTGAAAGAGAGAAAGAAAGAGAGGAAGTGAGAGAAAGAAACAGAGAGAGAAAGAGTGGGCATGCCAGGGCATCTAGCCACTGCAAACAAATTCCAGATGCATGCGCCACCTTGTGTAAACCAACTGGCTTTAAGTAGGTACTGGGGAATTGAACCTGGGTCCTTAGGCTTAGCAAGAGGGTGCCTTAACCACTAAGCCATCTCTCCAGGCTCTAGTTTGGCTATTTAAAATAAGGCTGTGATGAACATTTGATTGGCATTATTGATATGAATATGCAGTTTCATTTCTTTGAGGCACTTGCGCTATTGCTGGGTCCCAGGGTAATGAATTAGCTTATCTTCTCCATAGAAACCAGCACAGGAGATGATAGTGCATAAGCAGGGGGTGGGTGGATGGATAGATGATGGAAGGAGCCACGTAGGTTTTAGAAACTGGTTCATTGGCTTACACAAACAAGACCCATGAGCTGCCATCTACAAACTGGAGACCCAGGGGAGATGGTGGCATAATTCAGTCCAGCTCTGAAAGCCTAAGAACCAGGAAATCTCATATGAAGGCAGAAGATGGATGCCTAAGCTCAGAAAGGAAACAAACTGATCCTTCCTCTTCCTCTGCCTCCTCATTCCATTCAACCAATAGGCTGAGCCCAGCCCCGACCCAGCCATGGAAAGGGCAAGCTTAACTGTTGCTCTCTCCTACAGATAGCCACATGCACGCTCCTAGAAACAATGTTTCCCAGCTCTCTTTGGACTCCTTTATCTCAGTCCTTTTGACCTCTAAAATCCTCAACACAGGCAGATTAACTTTAAAAAAAAAAACCTGCCAAACTTTTAAAAATGGCTTTACTATAACACCCTCCTATCAGCAATGTAAGTGAGCCATAGGTATCTATACAAAACATCATACATTCTATACAAATCTATACAAAGCAGCATGCTATCTAGTGTTTTCATTTTAAGCAAAGAAGTTTATTTAAATAAGCCACTGACTTGAAGGGAAAATGATCTAGGATACTTTTTTTTTTCCTTTTTTTTTTAGTAATTTCTCCCTATTTAGAGACAGATTGTCCTAAATGTAACTAACAGCTACCTACAGAAAAAAGTTATAAAATTGTCATTGGTTTTACAGTGATAAATGAAAACCATTAAAATTCTCCAATCAAACAAGGCACGTAAGGATTTTTATGTTGTTGAGTTTTGGGTGTTGCTGTTGTTGTTAAAACAAGGAGAGCAAAAGAACTTACCAGAATATAAAGATAAGAACTAAATGAGCAGAGCACTAATGGAGAAGAGGGGATATTTCCCCAGAATCAGTGCTTTTCCCCATATCATCTCCATTTGATGTCAACCAAAACATAACGTTGGTCATTAAGCTAAAAAAGAAAGACGAAAGAAAGAAAGACAGGCAGACTACAATATGGGCTGGGGAGATGGCTCAGAAGTTAAAGGCACTTGCTTGCAAAGCTTGCTGGCCTGGGTTCAATTCCCCAGTACCCTCATAAAGCCAGATACTCCAAGTGGTGCATATGACTAGAAGTGGCAAGAAGCCCTGTCACAACCCATACTGTCTACAATAAATAAATAAATAAATAAATAAATAAATACTTTTGAAAGCACAATATGCTTATGCACACACACACCAGTTACTTTATGTACAATAAAGGAATAATGAAAGAATAGAGAAACCTAGACTGTAGTAGTGAGGGGGTGGTGGAACCAAATTACAACTTTCCAACTGAGACTGTATTCTTGGTGTATAACAACATTGCGGAGGAAAGTAGCAGGTTCCCTTTTCAGCAGACACCTCCTGTCTGCTGGGGCGTGGGGCGCACATCAATCGGATCTCCATCTTCCGTTTGCAACCGTGAGGGAGTGTCTGCGTCACTGACTGGCTGCCTATCACACTGGAATCCGAGCTCTCCTCACAATAGGCTTGCGTTAGTTTTCTAAGTGCTCTGTGCTCTTAACCTTCAACTGCACCAAAGAACCAACCTGCCCCGCGAGTGCCGCACTCTCCTCGGCTGCCACTTCACAGAAGAGGTCCCGGGGCCACTCTGAGGGAACACACAAGCTGTACCCCATGCTGCCTTTTGCATTCCAGCTCGCTTAGTGGATGAGTTCCCCATTATATCCATTTCAATTTTACTGTGCATTTCTTTGATGACTAATAACAAATAGTTTTCATGTGCATCCTTGTAATTGAACTGTCTGTTTTTTATTGATTTTATCCAAGTTCTTTGTGTATGGTGGACACAAATACTTTGTTCTGAGAACATTTTTTTTCTAGGTTTCAGTTATACATTTTTTTCTCCTTAAATGAGCACAGGTGGGCTGGAGAGATGGCTTAGCGGTTAAGCTCTTGCCTGTGAAGCCTAAGGACCCCCGTTCAAGGCTCAATTCTCCAGGACCCACGTTAGCCAGATGCACAAGGGGGCACAAGCGTCTGGAGTTCGTTTGCAGTGGCTGGAAGCCCTGGTGCGCCCATTCTCTCTCTCTCTCTCTCTCTCTCTATCTGACTCTTTCTCTCTCTGTCACTCTCAAATAAATAAATAAAAATGAACAAAAATTTTTTTTAAAAAATGAGCACAGGTTTTTCACTCTCTGTGAATGTGTGTGTGCATGTGTGTGTGTGTGTATGATGTGAGCATACATGTGACACAACTTATTTATGCCAGGGCTCACATGTGGAGGTCAGAGGACAACTGTCAAATTAGGTTTCACCTTTTATCTTGTTTGAGGCAGGGTCTCTGGTTGTTGGCTGCTGCATTTGCCAGACTAGCTGGCCCAGGCACTTCCGGTCTCTGACTCCCTTCTCACCCTAGACACACAATGAGATTCCAGATGTTAGTGCTACAGCAACTGGCTTTATATGGGTTCTGGGGCTCGGGTCAACATCCACTGAGCCATCGCAGCCCAAGGTTTTTAATATTTTTTTAATTTTTTGTTTATTTTTATTTATTTATTTGAGAGCAACAGACAGAGAGAAAGGCAGATAGAGAAAGAGAGAGAATGGGTGCACCAGAGCCTCCAGCCACTGCAAATGAACTCCAGACGCGTGCACCCCCTTGTGCATCTGGCTAACGTAGGTCCTGGGGAATCGACCCTCAAACTGGGGTCCTTAGGCTTCACAGGCAAGTGCTTAACTGCTAAGCCATCTCTCCAGCCCCCAAGGTTTTTAATTTTGACAGACCCTATTTATTTTTCTTTTTTTGCTTTATGATCTTTTTTGTGTCTTGCTTAAGAAATCCTAGTAGTAAAAATGTTCTCTTATGTTTTTTTCATTTTTGTTGAGGCAAGCTCAACAGACTGGCCTTTTTTACGAGAGAGAGAGAATAGGCACGCCAGGGCCTCTAGCCACTCCAGATGCATGTGCCACCTTGTGCACATGTGCAACCTTGCATGCTTGTATCATTTTGTGCATCTGGTTTACATGGGATCTGAAAAGTCTAACATGGGTCCTTAGGTTTCACAGCCAAGTGCCTTAACAGCTAAGCCATCTTTCCAGCTCCTCTTAGTTTTTTTTTTAATATATATATATAAGCTTTATAAATCCAGGTGTGCTCGTGCATGCCTTTAATCCTAGCAATCAGGAGGCAGAGGTAGGAGGATTGCTGTGAGTTTGAGGCCAGCCTGGGACTACAAAGTGAATTCCAGGTCAGCCTAGGCTAGACTAAGACCCTACCTCAAACAAGGCAAATATAGAAGCTTTATAATTTCAACTATTATATTCAGGTCTTTGATCCAACTTCAGTTAAGCCTTGCATAAGGCATGAAATAGGGGCTCACATTCAGATTTTCCCCACATGACTGTTTTGTTCTTTTGGCATATTTTTTGATAAGATTTTTTCCCCTCATAACTTAGCTATGGGCACTATAGGTGTGCATACATTTCTGAAAGCTACATTCTGTTCCTTTGGTTTTATTTGTTTACGCCAACATCACCCTGTCTTTCAGTATTTCAGGTCTCCAAGTAACTTAAAACCAAGTGGCTTAAGTTTCTAATATAACTTCTTCTCATTATTGTTTAGTCTATGTCATATTTCCATGTAATTTTAGAATAAACTTGTCAGTTTCTACCAACCACCGTATTGGTACTTTGATAGCAACAGTGTTCAATCTACAGCTGAACATGGAGAAAACAGACACCTTAAAGACACTGAGTATCCCATTCCTTATATTTATTTAGTTATTTAATGTCTTAGTAACAATTAATAATTGTTATGTCTTACATGCAAAAAATAACATTTGCTTATGAAATATAGCTTCTATGGTTACTAGATGTAGAAATTAAATCAAAGAATGAAACTATTACTCATTCACTTTATCAACAAATGGTCACATAGAAGTAAAGCAATGTGGGCTGGAGAGATGGCTCAGTGGCTAAAGGTACTTATTTAAAAAGATTGACAGCCTGGGTTTGATTCCCAATGTAAAGTCAGATGCACAAAGTGGCACATACATCTGGAGTTCATTTGCAGTGGCAGGAGGCTCTGGTATGTCCATGTTCTATCTCTTTCTCCCTCCCTCCCTTGCTCTCTCTTTCTCTCTTCTCTTTCCCCTCATCTTTCTCTTTCAAATACATAAATAAAATATTTTTTAAAAAGAAACAAAACAATGTAGCTGATACTTATCTAGTCGATATGATTATTTGCTCCTTGGGAATATGAGATTCTTTGGCTAGATTTAAACAACTCTTAGTCAATTTTCATACCAGGTTGAACTCTCTAACATTCTTTCTTCATAGATTCATAACATTTTTATTAAGTGCCTACAATATGTACAGCTTTGGCCAGATGCTGTGTTGAAAATAAAGATAAAAACACGATTCCACTCATGAATATGTTTGTTTCCTGGATATAAGGAGCACTAGATATGGAGAAATGAAAAGACAAGGTACCTATTGCGAGTAGCAAACTTTCTCCCTCCACTTTGATAGAGGACCCCCTTGAAGTGACGTCATCATTCACCTCACCAACAACCACCACCTGTGACCAGATACCAGCACTGTTCCCCAAGATGCTGCCACCACCCCCAGCTCAACCATGCATGCCCCGCACAGGGAAGAGCAGAGCATGGGGCTAGCTACAGGAGTCCCCAGGGCCTCTGTACACTACTTGACTTGCATCAATAACTGGCCCTTTGTCCATTTGAAAACCTATGTAGAAGTCTTTCTGAACTATTTTGTCTTTGGCATCTGAAATAGTCTCAGAGAAACTTCCATTTTATCAGAACAATCGAAGAAACTTAAATTCTTGCAAGCTCAAGCCTGGTCTCATAACATTTTAAAAGTCTTCACGATATCTCTCGGCCAAATTTGACTCGTTTTCCAAGACTCGGCTCAAATGGTGCCTTGTGTAAGCTTTCCTCTCTGATGACAACCTGCTGTCTGTGCTGAGGTAGTGGCTTCCCAGATCTGCCGTGGGACTGTGCTTACCTCTGTCTTAACTTGTGATTAGCTGGGTTATGAGTGTGGTAAAGCACTAAATAAAACAGTGTCTTCAGCGCACGCGGCATTCACTCCCTGACATGAACAGCCTGAGGCCCGCAAGGCAGTCCCCAAGGTCAACAAGGAGCCACCCTCTTTTACTTTTCCAACTGGTGGGTGGTTCTAAGCCACAAGGTCACATCATGATCCAAAAAGACAGCTGGGGCTGGAGAGATGGCTTAGCAGTTAAGGTGCTTGCCTGCAAAGCCAAAAGACCCAGGTTCGATTCCCTAGGATCCACGTAAGCCAGATGCACAAGGTGGCACATGCGTTTGGAGTTCGTTTGCAGCAGCTGAAAGGCCCTGGCACGTCCATTCTCTCTCTCCCCTTTCTCTCACACACACACACAAATAAATAAATAAATAAATAAAGAAGATATATTGTTTAAAAAAAGACACTTGGGGGGACTGGAGAAATGGCTTAGTGGTTACAGCATTTGCCTGTGAAGCCTAAGGACCGGGGTTCGATTCCCCAGGACCCACGTAAGCCACATGTGCACAAGGTGGCACATGTGTCTGGAGTTCATATGCAGTGGCTACAGGCCCTGGTGTACCCATTCTCTCTTTCTCTCTATCTATCTTATTCTCTCTCATAAATAATTAAATAAAATATTTTTAAAAAATAAATAAACAAACACCTACACCACCATGATTGGTAGATATACAAAACTCACTGAAGCAGATTTCTTGAAGCTGCTAAGGACTCAATATTAAAATAGACATAAAACAAAGTCTCCAATGCTCATGAAAAAAAAAAGGACAGTTGGAGGGCTAGAGAGATGGCTTAGCCATTAAGGCACTTGCCTGCAAAGCCGAAGGACCCATGTTCCACTTTCTAGATCCCATGTTAGCCAGATGCACAGAGGTGAGGCAAGTGCAAGGTCGCACATGCCCACTAGGTGGCACAAGTGTCTGGAGTTTGATTGCAGTGGCTGAGGCCCTGGTGTGCCAATTCTCTATCTCCCTCTGTCTCTTGCTCTCTCCCTAAAAAAATAAAAAATTAAATTAAATTAAATAAACGGCTGGAAATGCATCTGTCAGGTCCAGAGTGTGGAAAGTAGGCTGGGGAAAAGGTGAACAGTCCCTTCTAGAGGTCTTCTCCCGTGTCCAACATGATGCTTCCACTTATATTAGACCGGCCGGAAGCTGATCAGGGGACCACGGATGGTTAAAGACACCTGGGGGCTGTCACTTTTGTCCTGGGCAACAACACTCCAGCTGAAGGAGGAATGGACCCAGACAGGAAACCAGTGCTTCCTGCCGCGCTGCGCTTAAGCCACAGAACACATTGCCTAGTTGTCTGTCTGTATTCCAAGAATGTGTACTCTGAGGACCTGGTGCAGGGCCTGGAACGCAGTTGAGGCTCCAGAAAATATTACCACCATATGCGCTGAGTTTGACCATGCACACATGAGTCACACTAACCATCAGTGTATACCCTGAGAAGTTTACACATGCAAATATATCTGTATAACTACCCCCCACATCAAGAGGTATAGATCATTGCTAAAAGGTTCCTGCATGCCCCTTCCCAGCTACCTCCTCTGCAAAGGAACCACTATTCTGACTTCTCTCATCTCACTGGCTTTGCCTGCCCTTGAACTTCCTTTAAAGGAGATCATAAGACACGCCACATTTCAGCTAAACCAAGTAACGATATCTAAGATCAGTGACCATTTGTTCCAGTTTTCTGGGTTAGTTTCCACTGCAAAAAGGTTGTTATACAAACTTACTTTTTGTTTTTGTTGTTTGGGGAGATGGGATCATGTTATAGTGCAGAGCCGGCCTCCACCTTGCCAATCTTCCCTCTCAGCCTACCAAGTGCTACAATTCCAGGTGGATATCACCATGCCTGGCCAGTTACATTTAGAATATAGTCTTGGGCAGCACAATAATGTTTCAACTGTAAGAACCACAGAGATAGTGATGGTCCTGTAAGATTTTGTCACATAATGATACCATTGCTGACTCAGTTTGTGAAGCCCCAGCCTATGATGTTCACACACCAAAAATGTCATCTAATGATGCATTTCACACATCGGGTTCCCAGGGCTAAGAAATACGTGCACGCCATGGTTCCTAACTGACATTGCCTAAGCTGGCCACAGATACTATATAGCTTGAGATGGTTCGAATCACATGTCTCCCATAAACTCATGTGTCTCCAGTTGGTGGCAATTTGGAAGGTGTAAACTTACTGGAGGAGGTGTGCTTCTGAGGGCAGCTTAGGGGTGTTATATATAGTCAGCTCCCCCTTGTCAGAGCTTAGCCCACGTTCTTGTTGCTTTCTGCCAGCTGCTGAGGCATCTACTCTACCATCTTTTTAAAAAAATATTTTAGTTATTTATTTGAAAGAGAAAGAGAGAAGGCAGAGAGAGAGAGTGAGAGAGAATGCCAGGGCCTCTAGCCACTGCAAACAAACTCCAGATGTGTGTACCGCCTTATGCATCTGGCTTCACATGGGTCCTGGGGAATCAAACCTTGGGCCTTTGGCTTTGCTGGCAAGTACCTTAACTGCTAAGCCATCTCTCCAGCCCAACTCTACCATCTTCTTTTTTTTTTTAATTTTTTTTTCGTTTATTTTTATTTATTTATTTGAGAGCAACAAACAGAGAGAGAAAGAGGCAGATAGAGAGAGAGAGAATGGGCGCACCAGGGTCTCCAGCCACTGCAAATGAACTCCAGACGCGTGCGCTCCCTTGTGCATCTGGCTAACATGGGTCCTGGGGAATCGAGCCTCAAACCGGGGTCCTTAGGCTTCACAGGCAAGCTTTTAACCGCTAAGCCATTTCTCCAGCCCCCATCTTCTTTTTTGGAGGCAAGCCCAACAGAACCTTTTTCTAATGGGAGAGAGCAAGAGTGAGAGAGAAAATTGGCATGCCAGGGCCTCTAGCCACTATAACCAAAATCCAGATTCCTATGCTACCTTGTCCACACATGTGACCTTGCACATTTGCATCATCTTGTGCGTCTGGCTTACGTGGGATCTGAAAAGTCGAACATGGGTCCTTAGGCTTCACAGGCAAGCACCTTACCCACTAAGTCATCTCTCCAGCCCACCAACTCTACCATCTTTTACCTGCCATCATGAAGCTTCCCCTCTAGACCATAAGCCTAAACAAACTCTTTCCTCCCATCAGCTGGTTTTGGTCAGGTATTCTACCCAACATTACGAAGGAAACTCCAACATAGCCCAACTCCCTTTCATCTGAACTACTCAGTGCAATAAAGTTCTCATCTGTCTGCATTTTTTTTTTTAAAAAAAGAAGCCTTAAAACATCATCTCTATCCAGCCTGTCATTGCAGGTTTAGGCGTGCCAGGGTGGCAATGTGGGGCTCATGGGGCTGCCGATGGCAAGGGTACATAAAGCGAAGCTGGCAAAGGAGATGAACAAGCTCCAGGCTGGCCATCTGGAACACCTGCAGCCGCCCCGTGTGCCCAGCTGGAGGACGCCTGCCTCCGCACCCCCTCCACCCCCGTTTGCGTTTGCAGCCCTCAGCTCCTTCGCAATTGGCCAGAACCAGAAAATGGGTCCTGGCTTTGTTCATCAAGCCCAACAGGACGTGGCAAAAGCTTGGCAGAAGTATGAGCCACAGACAAAAGGCAGTCAGAGCCCATCTGATGAAAGGCAGCAAGGATTTGCAGCAGACGTGGAGCATCAACCTCTCATGTGAAAATGACCCCATTCTTCCTGGGACCCCCCCACACACCCCTCAAATCTGTTCTGCCACATGTCAGGCTTTGGCCATAACTGAGAAGTAGACAGGAAGAAGGAGCACATGAGCAGGAGAAAAGCAGGGGGACCCCCATCAGGATGAGGGTGCATTTACAGGGAAGTGCAACTATGTGGGAAGGATGACAGGAAATAAAGTTCTCTCTTCCTTCCCCTCTATAGCTCACAAAATGGTGGGGTACCACTACATGTCCCCCGGGGGCAGAACTCAAGGCCACTATCCAATGCCAGAAGTCTCAGGTCCATTGGGAGGCAGCTGAACCCCATACCCGAGGCTGGTTGGCAATTGTGAGGTGGGGTCTTCCATTTGGGGAACTTCTCCTGTGTCCCCTCCCTTCATTCCTTCCTTCTCCCTTTTCCATATTGTAGTTCCAAGACCTCCCAATTCAGCTTCGTAGAGTTGTAACTGGTTAGCTTCTGTATCACTTTTGTAACATAATACCTGGCAGGAATGACTCAAGGGAAGATGGATTTATTCAGGCTCACAGTTTCAGAGGATTTAGTCCACCATGATGGAGAGGCATGGTGTAATCATTCATGTCATAGTAAGCCAGGCCATATAATTTTAATACATTTATTTATTTGCAAGGAGAGAGGATGAATGGGCACGCCAGGGCCACTAGCCACTGCAAACGAATTCCAGACACACACACACACCATTTTTTGCACCTGGCTTTACATGGGCACTGGGGAATCGAACCTGGGTTGTTAGGCTCTGCAAGCAAGTGCCTTAACCACTGAGTAATCTCTCCAGCCCCACCTTTTGTTTTTGATTTCCCCCCTTTCATTCATTTTCCTCTAACCTATGAGATAGTGCCACCTATGTTCAGGGTGAGTCTTTCCTCTTCAGCTCATGTCTCTGGAAACTCTCTCACAGACACACCAGTGGTGTGTTTCACCATTGCCTAGGTGCCTTTTTTTTTTTCATGTTTTAAAGCTTTTTTACTAACAACCTCCACAAATATAAATCATATACCACAATCATAATCCTCTCCCACTACCCTCCCTCTCCCCCTTGCCAAATCCTAAGCAATTCTGAATCCACACAAATTGACAATGGAGATTAATATCACAAGAGTCAATGTGATGGCTTTTCCTGGAACCGATGTCCTTCCCCGCAGTGGCTGCTAGGTTGTCTTCAGTGGTCACCAATACTCAACTGGCAGCTTTTCCTTTGCAGTTATAAGCATAAAAGTTTGGTTAATTGGCACTCAAGGAGTAGTGTGACAATGTTCCAAAGGAGCCAGGCATGGTGGCGCGCACCTCTAATCCCTGCACTTGGAAGGCAGAGGTAGGAGGATCGCTGTGAGATCAAAGCCACCCTGAGACTACATAGTGAATCCCAGGTAAGCCTGGGCTAGAGCAAGACCTTACTTCAAAAAAAGGGGGGAGGCATGGAAAGATGACTCAGCAGTTAAGGCATTTCCTTGCAGAGCCAAAGGACTCAGATTTGATTCCCCAAGACCCATGTAAGCCAGATGCACAAGGTGGAGCATGCATCTAAAATTTGTTTGCAGTGGCTGGATGCCCTGGTGTGCCCATTCTCTCTCTCTCTCTCTCTCTTCCCTCACCCTCTCTCTTTGCCTCTTTCTCTCTCTCAAATAAATAAATAAAAATAAAAATATCTTTTAAAAAAAAGTGCTCCCAAGGGAACTCAGAGTCATAACACAAAAAACCAAACCGGGATTAGGGCGCCTTCCTTATCTCACAGGTGATTCATCCTCCTAAGGCCAGCCAGGGGATGCAGTGCACTTATCACCAAAGAGACACAAAGAAGTTTAATCTCCACCAAGGCACTGGAATATGCCACAGTGTGAACACTGGAGGGCAAATTTCTGACCTGTGCCCTATGCAATTGTGTCTCACCTTTCAAGTTCCCCTCAAGATGAAGTACATCACCTCAAAACTCATGTGCTAAGGGGCTGGAGATATGTCTTAGTGGTTAAGGTGCTTGCCTGCAAAGCCTAAGAATTCATGTTTGAATCTCCAGGTCTCACATAGCCAGACACACAGTGACACAAGCATGCAATGTCACACATTCACACAAGGGGGCACACACGTCTGGAGTTCATTCGCAGTGGCTGAAGGCCTGATGTGCCCATTCTCTCCCTCTCTCTCTAGCTCTCTCTGCCTCTCTATCTATCTATCTCTCAAAAAAAATTTAGACTCCTTTATTAAAAAATTCATGTGTTGAACCCCTAATGTTCAGTAGCTCAGACTGGTACAGTATTTGGAGACAAAGACTTTAAAGAGATAATGAAGGCAGAATGAGGTCCTGTGAGCAAATCCAGTATATTTAGTATTCTTATAGGAAAGGGAAGAGACTCCAGGAATGGGCGTGGAGGAAAAGCCACGTGAGGACACAATGAGAAGACAGCTGTTTCAGTCCCTTTGTGTTGTCAGGACAAACACTCAACCAGAAGCAGCTTATGAGAGGAAAGGGTTTATTTCAGGCGTACAGGTTCCAGGGTAAGCTTCATTGTGGTGGAAGAGGCTGACTCACTTCCTCACACGTCCATAATCACAGAGACAGAAGCCAACACCAGCAAGCACCACTTGCCAGAGCTCGAGCTGGCTCTCTACACATCTAGTAGGGCTGGACTCAAGATCTGTCCCCACCCCGCCCTGTGACACACCTCCTCCAGCAAGGCTCCAGCTGCTGAAGACTAAGTAGGAAGCTTAGTCAAAAATACCTGGCCCTGGGCTGGAGAGATGGCTTAGCGGTTAAGTGCTTGCCTGTGAAGCCTAAGGACCCCAGTTCGAGGCTCGATTCCCCAGGACCCACATCAGCCAGATGCACAAGGGGGTGCATGCATCTGGAGTTCGTTTGCAGTGGCTGGAGGCCCTGGTGCACCCATTCTCTCTCTCTATCTCTCTGTCACTCTCAAATAAATAAATAAATAAATTAACAAAAAAAATTTTTTTTTAAAAATACCTGGCCCTGGGCTGGGGAAACGGCTTAGTGGTTAAAGTGTTCGCCTGCAAAGCCTAAGGACCCTGGTTTGATTTCCCAGGACCCACATAAGCTAGATGCACAAGGCCGTGCATGTGTCTGGAGTTCGTTTGCAGTGGCTGGAGGCCCTGGTGTGCTCATTCTCTCTTTCTATCTGCCTCTTCCTCTCTCTCTATCAAATAAATAAATAAATAAAATCTATATTTTTTTTTAAAAAAAAAGAAAAGAATACCTGTGTCTATGGGGGATTTACATTCAAACCACCACAATAGCCATCTGAAAGTCAAGGGTGGAAAAGAAACTGACTACAGAAACCTTGATCTTGGACATCTACCCCAGAGCTGTGAGAAGTAAATGTCTGTTTCTAAGCCACTGTGTGTATGGCATTTTGTCATGGCAGTCCAACCAGACTAACCTACCTCCTCAATGAAAACTTGTTCACACTCCTAATGGGTTTGGCTACTATTATGACGGATCTCTATTTTCTCAAAAACCTTACAGTAAGCCACGTGTGGTGGCATGGGCATGCTATCTCAGCACTTAGGAGGCTGAGTCAGAAAGATCATGAGTTTGAGGTTATCTTGAGCTATATTGCAAGACTGGGTCTCCAGAAAAACCTCACAATAGTCCATAAATGTCTGCTGAGTACATGTCTATACAAACATTTCTTAATTCTGAAAAGGTAGTTCTTTCTGGAAACCCACCTGGAAAGTCTGTGCCACATGATGCAGTAGCAACAGAAGCTCTTATAAGAAATGATTCCCTGGGCTGGAGGGATGGCTTAGCAGTTAAGGCGCTTGCCTGCAAAGCCAAAGGACCTCGGTTCGAGTGCCCAGTACCCATGTAAGCCAGATGCACAAGGTGACGCATGTGTCTGGAGTTCGATTGCAATGGTTGGAAGCCCTGGTACGCCCATCCTCTCTCTCTCTCTCTCCCTTCCTCTTTCCCACTCTCAAATAAATAAATAAAATATTAAAAAAAGAAATGAGTCCCAGCTGTGAGGCATCTCTCAGGTCTGGGAAGGACAAGGTGTTGCAACTCACCCATGAGTTGGATTTACAATCTCTAGTTTAAAAATCACACTTTAAAGCAAGCAGCTGAAGGGTCCTAGCTTCAAATATTTAGATTTGTATGTGAGTTGGAGTAAAAGTCAGTAGTCAGGCCAGGAAGCTAAAAAGGGGCTATGAGGGAGGGATCATGGGGGCGGGCTTCAGGGGAGTGTAAAGTGGATATGTAAGTAGAGGGCAGAATATGGGGTGCTGGTGGAATGTTCTAAGTGGGGTCAGGGAAGGGGATGGAGGAGAGGAGGGGGCTGGAGGGAGTTCATTGAAAGTTAAGATGTTATGAAGAAGCCATACTAAAACCTACTTTTTTGCTATCTAATAGTATATATATATATATATATATATTAAAAACAGAGAAAGTTTGGGCAGAAGTATAATGTTGCACCCAGAAGCCATAGATCGTTGTTAGAAAAATTTCACAGGGGTTGGTTACCTTCCAGTGAGTTGTTGGCCAGGGAGGTCCCTGGTACTCCCAGGCTATTGCCAAGGCTCTTGGCTGCCCACCCAAACTAGATGGGAAGAATTTATTGCTGAAGACTCCACATGCTTGGGCTGCATTTTTGTGAGAAACCCTGCTGAAGCTGGGCTTTCTGAAAATCTCAGCACTGTGGACTAGCTGTCAGGATGCTGGAAAGACCTAACTAGCCTCTTGGGGGAGAAAAATCATCAAAGTTCTTAACCAGCAGCGGACCTGCAAGCTCTGTGGCTGGCCAGCGAGGTCAAATGTGACAACTGCTGCAATGGTAGCATGTTTGTTATGGGGAAACCCAGCTGCTATTTGGATTTGAGGCCTGCTACACAGAAGAGAATTCATGCCTGGTACTGAAAACCTAGTCAAAAAAAACCTATGGCTTGGGAAGTCATAAGCCATGGGTGTGTGTGGGTGGGGGAGGGGGAAGCTATTACTATTGTCTGGCTAAATGGATATATCATGCCCACCAAACTGTCTTCTGAATACTTATGTTTGTGCCCATATATTAAATGCTGCTCTCACTTTTTGTTAGAGAAGCTTCGTTTTTCAGATGGCAGTGACCACTGTGGCAAACTCAAAACTCACCAAAGTGCTGAGAAGGGACAGTGGAGGGTTCAGCACTAAGTGAGACATCTCCATCACACCCTCTCTGGTGGTTTGAATAGAATAGATGGCCCCCAATAGATTTCACTTGTTTATTTGTTTGTAGTTTCCATCTTTAGCCACCTGGCTGGAGGCAGTGCCATTGTGTGGATC
Organism: Dipus sagitta; assembly: GCA_036346955.1. NCBI lineage: Eukaryota > Metazoa > Chordata > Mammalia > Rodentia > Dipodidae > Dipus > Dipus sagitta. The sequence continues at coordinate 38,442,671 of CM070771.1, forward strand.
TTAAGGTGTGGTGGTGGGTTTCAGATTTCAATCTAAAGATATGCAAAGTGTACCCAGCAGGAGTTCCTGAAGTGTGCTGTGCTGTGTGGCTTTTAGGCTTATACTTTTCTCTCTCTGCTTGGTCCTGTGAAGGCAGGCCAGTTTCTTCTGTCATTTATGGAACTTCCCCTGGATCTGTAAGCTTCAATAAATCCCTTCCTCCATAACTGTGCCTGGTCTGGAAGTTTATCTCAGTGAACCTGAAGCTGTCTGCTACACCCTCCAAGGCTCAGGAGCCACTGGGAAGAGGTGGTGGAAGAATGTAAGAGTCAAAGGAAGGGGAGGAGTGCTTGTAATACTGTCTTCCAGACACAAAGTGGCCTTAGCTATTCAGGACTCAGAGGCTGAGGCTACCTACACAAGATCATTGCATAATAGAAGGGGAAAAATGATGACATCAGACTAGAAGTGAGACTAGTCAGAAAAAAAGAAAGGACTCTGTGGAGGGTGGATTTGGGAGGGAGAAAAGGAAAAATGTTGGGAGGGCATTAAAATCGTGGCATATTATCTGTATTTATGGAGGTTGTCAGTAAAAAGTTAAAACAGCTAAGGATTTGGTATAGATTGTTTCAACATCTGTGCTCTTTGCTTAGGTACATCTGTTCTATTTGTCGCCTAGGTTCCCAGAGAGTAGAGCCTATGACAAAGGCTTACATGCAGGTATTCCATCGGAGACTGGGACTCCAGGGAGTAGAGGTGAGGACTGGAAGATCAGAGCAAAATAGAGTCAGGAATACCAGGGCCCGTAATAGATTAGACCGGGTTTGTGGGCAATTACACATCCATTTGAGAAACTTCTTGAAACACACCCAGGACCATCTCTCGGTAGCTAAAGGAGGAAAGCATCTAGCTCCTGGCCCCCAGGCACCACTGGGCAATTTGGCCACCTGTACTTCCCAACCATATATGCAGGGGCATCAAGTGGATTCCTGGGGGTGCCGTGGGGTGGCACCAGCGGCAACGTCAGGACAGGAAATGAGAAGTACAGGCAGGGCTGTATTTTCAGGAATCCATATCTAAACAAATTTACTTAAAATGTGTATTCCAGAGCCAGGTGTGATGGTACACCTGTAATCCTACCACTGGGGAGGTAGAGACAAGAAGATCAAGAGCTCAAGACCAGGGCTGGAGAGATGGCTTAGCGGTTAAGCACTTGCCTATGAAGCCTAAGGACCCCAGTTTGAGACTCGATTCCCCAGGACCCACGTTAGCCAGATGCACAAGGGGTGCACACATCTGGAGTTTGTTTGCAGTGGCTGGAGGCCCTGGCGCGCCCATTTTCTTTCTATATCTGCCTCTTTCTCTCTTTGTCTGTCTCTCTCAAATAAGTAAATAAAAATAAAAAAAATTTAAAAAACAATTGTAATTTATTTAAAAAAAAAGTTCAAGACCAGTCTGGGCTAATAGAAATTTGCAAGTCAAGCCGGGCATGGTGGCACACGCCTTTAATCCCAGCACTTGGGAGGCAGAGGTAGGAGGATTGCCATGAGTTCGAGGCCACCCTGAGACTCCATAGTGAATTCCAGGTCAGCCTGGGCTAGAGTGAGACCCTACCTCAAAAAACCAAAAAAAAAAAAAAAAAAAAAAAAAAATTTGCAAGTCGTCCTAGGCTATATAGCAAGATTCTTTCCAAAAAATAATCTAGTATATATATGAATACATACGCTACAGATTCCACAGGCCTACATGAGACACAATGATTTGTCAATGGCATTTAAGTGTCGACACTAGACACTTTGTCCTGCCCTGTCAACAAACGTGAAGATTTTTCATTGTGTCCCAGTACCATCTCTTCCCATCAGACCCACCCGTGTGAATTAGCACTCCTCGTTGCTATGGACAACATATCTGACAAAAGCAACTTAAAGGAGCAATGATTTATTTCTTCCCATGGTTATAATGATTAATCTTCATTGTCATTATGCTTGGATATAGAATCCTTTTGGAAGCATAGCTCTCCAGGCATGTCCGTGAGGGCATTTCCAGACCAGGCCAAGTCCCACTCTGAATGTAGGGAAACCCCATTCCTTGGGCTAGGGTCATGACTGACTAGAAAGGAGGAAGCTAGCTGGGCACCAGCATTCATTGCTTTCTGCTTCCTGACTTGAGTCACAGTGTGACAGACAGCTGCCTCACACTCTCCTCCATGCCCTGTTATCACAATGGAGTAGGTCCCTTCAACTGTAAGCTGAAAGAAATCTTTCCTCCCTTAAGTTGCTTCTTGTCAGGTTCTTGGTCAACATCAGTGAAGAAAAAAAAATAGCTAACACATGGTTTAAAGGGGGCTGGAAGGATGGCCTAACTGTTAAGGCTTTCGCCTGCAAAGCCAAAGGACCTAGGTTTGATTCTCCAGGACCCTCGTTAGTCAGATGTACAAGGGAGCACAGCACACGTCTGGAGTTTGTTTGCAGTGGTTGGAGGCCCTGGCCCGCCTCTCTCTCTCTCTCTCTCTCAAATAAATTTTTTAATTAAATAAAATATTTAAAGGGGATAGAATCCATCATGATGGGAGCTTGCGATGTGGCTGCCCCACATCTCAGCATACAGGACAGAGAGAGTACACGGGCCAGAAGTGAGTCAGGCTATCATTAACTCTCCAGTCCTGTCCCCCAGTGGCCCATTTCCTCCCACTGGGTACTACTGCCTAAAAGTTCCACAGCCTCCCAACACAACACCATCAGCTGGGGACCACGTGCTGGAACACGTGAGCGAGGACAGACCACATGCGAAGCACAGCAGTACCACTGCCGACTAATGGTAGGCGTCTCGCTGAGGAAGAAGAAGCAACATTGTTATTGCTCACCTGCTGGGCTCTGCAGCTCCCCAAGACTAGTACTTAATGCTGGTTGTGCCATCACTCGGGATGCTGCCTCGTCTTCCCAGCCACCCTGAACGGCTTCCTCTCTGAGGTTGTTCATGGGCTTCGCCAGCGAGGACCACAGATGTAGCTATCAGCCAGCAGACTGCGAAGGATAATTCATTTTCTTTCTTTTCTAAAAGTATTTCATTTTATTTATTTATTTGAGGAAGAGGCAAGGGGGAGGGGAGAGAGAAAGAGAATGGGCATGTCAGGGCCTCCAGCCACTGCAAATGAACTCCAGATACATTCACCCCCTTGTGCATCTGGCTAAAGTGGGTCCTGGGGAATCGAACCAGGGTTCTTTGGTTTCGCAGGCAAATTCCTTAACCGCTAAGCCTCTGTCCAGCCCAATAATTCATTTTCTAGACTTACTTGTTGAACTTAACCTTCTGAACTTTATAACATGAAGTCAGAATAGCACATCTTCCAGTCCTGTGTTCCCTTGAACTCACGGGTCATCGTCACAACCAGGGATGGGATTTGTCCCTTAGTGTTGATTTCACTCCTTCCTGCCACACTGCCATCAAAAGAGACAGGGGACAGAGATGAGAGGCCAGGGGGCAGAGGCGGGCAGCAGAATAGTTTCCACAAGGATTGCCGTTCTGCATTTGGCAAGGCTTCAGAACCAACTGGGAGAGCAAAATATCTCTCAGTTAATAAGAAGGGCCCGTCAATGACACGTGTGGTCTCATATGCCTGGAATCCCAGAATTCAGGAAGCTGAGGCAGGAAGATCAGGATTTTCAGATGGGCTTGGACATGTTCAAGGTTATCCTGGTTCATATAGAGAGGCCTTGTCTCATAACAACAACAAAAAAGCCAATGAACAATGGGCAGAGACTGGGAGCTAATAGAACTTGACAAGCATATAGAAGGCCCTGGTTTGATCCACAGCGACACACCACACCCACCCACACACACACACACACAAATTAAGTAAGTAATATTTTAAAGGTCCAAAGGAATTTAGTTGTGATAGAGAAGTCCCAAGAGGGTCGCCTTTAAAAAAAAAAAAAAACCAGAATTGGGGCAACCTGACAAACTTAATTGCTGGAATGCCCTGGGCTAACTGGTCGACCCTTTGCAGTGTGTGTGTGTGTGTGTGTGTGTGTGTGTTTCTACCACAGGAAAAGTTGGGCTCCAGGCCCATGCAATTCACAGCCCAGGTAGAGCCCTGGGTGCTGGAGGTGGGTCTCAGATGGCACACTTTCATAGAAAGCTGCTCAGAACCCCTGAGAATGATAACCTCAGAAAAGGCTAAAATGTGAAGCTTACTGACCTGCAATGCTGCATAAGAAGGAGTAACATATTCCACCTTAAGATCTGGAACTCCAGAGAATAAGGACGGTGTCCACTCTTTTGCTGTTAAGCCCCAAAGCATATAGCATGAGGCTGTGGAATTTAATCATCAATGTTCAATACACACTTAAATTTACTCTATCAGTCATTCAAAGACTTCCATTAAGGCCTACCCCATAGATGCCAAGATATGCCAGGCTTTGTGAGACAGACAGCATGGAACACTAGAGGTTGGCTGACCATTTAGCAGGAGAGAAAGGGTGTGAACCTGACATTAGCAACTGGAGTCTATCTCCTTCCCCAAGGGTTTCACAGTGCTCAGAACTAACAGGGACTCGGAAAATATTTGTTGAATGAAAAAATGTTCATCTTAAGAGCTGCAGGTTGCACTGCTCAGAATATGGACTCTTATTTGGAAGCTACAGTGAGATCAAGTAAATGAGCAGGTGGCAAACAGTCTTCCCAGCTGTGGGCTTGGCACTTGTTAGAGTGTGAACAGCAATAGATAAGAGCTGACGATCCAGCATGATGGAAAACAGCGTAAGAGTCAGATATGAATCGAACCATGCAATTCAGACCTTGCGCTGCGCAGCTGTGATCCCCTCATAGCTCACACACAGTAAGGTACAGGTTGCCTAGGGGTCTAGTTCATAAGGAAGCAAGTTGTCTTAGAGAAGCGCACACCCAGAGGGAAAGAAGCAAATGGAATGTTCCTCCTACCATCTTCACATCCCTTAAGGACCTTTTGTACCTTGTGTTTCAAAATACCAGGACCCTCCATCCAGCCACTCAGAGCCTCTACCCAGTGTAAGCCTTGGCCAGCTCCCAGCAGACAGTGAATCACATGCTGGACTGATTCAACACCCCTTCCCCCACACACAGTGTCCATCTTATCAAGTGGTGTGAGGATCACTCGCTAATTCACACTGAATGATGGTGTGGCGGGGAGCTCCCTTGCCCAAGCTAAGGCCTCTTGTTCCATCCTGGAATAGTCAGTTTTGGTAGTTTATGACGAATGACCTTCTCCTCATCCCCACTGGCAGCCACAGCTCTATACTAAGTGAGGCTGGTAGGAGTCAGAACCACTCTGAAAAAGGCCACTCAGGGTAGGGATACCCTGTGGCATACCCCCCCACACCACTGGGACTGACTGAGGCCTTCACGACCCCACAGTGAATACTTTGACCCCACTGAGGAGGGCCCCCGGGATAACAGGAGCAAGGGTGAGGGGATGAAAGAGTATAACCTGCTGGGCTGGAGAGATGGCTTAGAGGTTAAGGCGCTTGCCTGTGAAGCCTAAGGATCCAGGTTCGATTCTCCAGGTCCCACATTAGCCAGATGCACAGGTGGCACATGTATCTGAAGTTCGTTTTCAGTGGCTGGAGACCCTGGCAAGCCTATTCCCCCCCCCCCTCTCTCTCTCTCTCCTTCTTAATCAAATAAATAAATTTAAAAAGTATAACATGGGCTGGAGAGATGGCTTAGCGGTTAAGCCCTTGCCTGTGAAGCCTAAGGACCCTGGTTCAAGGCTCGATTCCCCAGGACCCACGTTAGCCAGATGCACAAGGGGGCACACGCATCTGGAGTTTGTTTGCAGTGGCTGGAAGCCCTGGCGCACCCATTCTCTCTCTCTCTCTCTCTGTCGCTCTCAAATAAACAAAAAAAATTTTTTAAGATTAAAAAAGTATAACATATATATACATAATTTAAAAGGCTACTCAGAATGTCACATTTCACAAAAGTCCTTTTACAAAAATGACATCACCTTTCCACATACTTATAAAAGAAACTGGCATCTTTATATCAAGATCAGGAATAAGATGTAAAGAGCTGGAGATGTGGTTTAGTCAGTGAAGTGCTTGCCTTGCTTGTATGATGACCTGAGGTTGCTCCACAAATATGCCAGGCATGGTGGCACACTGCTGTAATACCAGTGTTGGGGAAGCAGAGATGGGCAGATTCCTGGAGCTTGCTGGCCAGTCAGTCTAGCCTGATCAGTGAGCCCCAGGCCAGTGAAAGACCTGTGTCAAAAAGAAGTGGATCTGAGGATGGCCCCCAAGCTTCCACATGTATACACACACACATGCATGCACACCTATGCACTACACACATGAGCATGCATCCATGCACTCATGCAAATAAAAATAAATAAAATTTTTAAAAAATAATTTTTAAAATAAATAACATCTAGAAGATTGGGGTGTGGTTCCACTGGTAGAACACTTTCCTAGCATACGTAAAGGCCTGGGTTCAATTTCCAGTGCTATATAAATGGTATGGTGGCCCACACCCATCATCCTAGCACTGAGGAGACAGAGGCAAGAGGTTCAGGAACTCAAGGTAACCTCATAGTGAGTTTGAGGCCAGCCTAGGCTACATGAAACCCTGCCTCAAAAACAAATACAGCCAGGCATGGTGGCACATGCCTTTAATCCCAGCACTTGGGAGGCAGAGGTAGGAGGATCACCATGATAACACACACACACACACACACACACACACACACACATACATAATGCCAACATTACAGATAAGGATAATCCAGAGATCTAGACTCTAAGAACCATCTATAATCACAATCTCAGAAATCACCAGCCGGGGGGGGGCTTCACAATAGAAACCCGGGAAACTCCGATAATACCTAGATCCTGGACTGGAGAGACTGCCCACTGGTTAAGGCACTTGCCTAAGGACCCAGGTTTGATTCCCCAGTATATATGTAAATCCAGGTGCACAAGGTGGTGCATACATCTGGAGTTTGTTTGCAGTGGCTGGATGCCCTGGTATGCCCATTCTCTCTCACTCTTATTCAAATAAATAAGTAAAATATTTTTTAAAAAAAGTTTAGGGCTGGAGAAATGGCTTAGCAGTTAAGTGCTTGCCTGTGAAGCCTAAGGACCCCAGTTCGAGGCTCGATTCCCCAGGACCCACGTAAGCCAGATGCACAAGGTGGTGCATGCATCTGGAGTTCATTTGCAGTGGCTGGGGGCCCTAGTGCACCCATTCTCTCTCTCTCTTTCTTTCTTTCTCTCTCTGTCAGTCACTCTCAAATAAATAAATAAAAATAAACAGAAATTTTTTTTAAAAAAAAAAGAAGTTTAAATAGATATGCTGGACATGGTGACGCAAGACTTTAATCCCAGCACTCGGGAGGTAGAGGTAGGAAGATCACCATGAGTTGGAGGCCAGCCTGGGACTACGGAGTGCCAGGTCAGCCTGAGCTAGAGTGAGACCCTACCTCAAAAAGAAAAATAATAAAATACATAGATCCCTTGCCCCTCTCTTTCAGATATTCTGACTTAAATGGTCTTGTGGAATCCTGAATGTGAATATTTTCAGAGACCCCCAACAGTTCCAGGGTAGGGAATTGAGAATACTCTACTCCTTGCCAACACTCCTGACTTTATTCAAGAGAAGGTGAGATCTAGACAGCAGTGACAAGACTTGTCCAAAGTCAAAAGGCCAAGTGGCTCAGCGACTTGATTCCTTTTCAGTGGCTTTTCTTCTCCTGCACAGCAGGGAGGTATGACCAGACTCATCCTGGGTGTGGCCTCTGCCAGAGGAAGGCTGGGGAGAGAGACCAAGGCTGCTGACTGTGTGAGAGAAGGAGAGGAGGAAGAATGTAGCCAGGCACAGATGCCATGGTCAAGTTTGCCCCACTTTACTGGGTCAATAGCAACCACATTGCCATTTTGCCCAGCCCGCCCCCGCCCCCAGGGGAAGAAGAAAGCAGTTGATGCTAAGGTTACACTCTGGTCATGTTGCAGTCGCCACTGTTCCCAGCTTTGTGTTGCTGCGAATGTTACTGTCGTCCCCAAACCCAGCTATGATTCCCAGCTCTGAAAAGGCCACTCCCCGGGGTCTGACCTGCTCCTTCCCCCACCACCCCGGAAGGGAAAATTGCAGTTGGCACAAAAACCAGCTACTCCCTGGGGACAGCCATGCTGAAAGAGCCCTGTGTCTTAGAGGCTACACATAATACCCCAATTATCCCCTGGCTCCCTCAGGGAGAGAATGGAGAGGTGAGGGCTTTCAAAAGCCAGCGTCCCTCCAAGGCTCCATTATGGGCAGGCTCACACAGCCACCTTTCTCCTGGTGGCCCAGAAGGTCACTGGGGTACAGGCCCCAGAGGCAGGTCTGTCGTGCCGAAAGGACAGCGGCCCACTGTCCCAATCCAACCAGGGAAGTCTTCTCCCTTCTCAGCTGCAGCAATGAAGACAGAAGTCTCGGTGGCAGAGCCCAAGCATCACATAGACACGCCCCGTGGCTCCCTTCATGGGCTTTGAACAAAACCACAGCCAAGTGCAAGCCGGGAGGTCTTCGTTCATCAAGGAGCATTCTAGGAGCCTCTGACAAGTGCTCTTGCCCTCCAGTCCCCCCTAGCTGGTCCACTTAGCATCTCTTGCTGTCTTCCCCACCCATCGGCCTCCATCTGGGGCTGTTCTCTCTGCCGTCACCGTGTCTATCAGCCACATTAGCAAGTCTTGAGGGCAAGAAACACCATTTCTGTGGCTAACTTGGCTTTTTTTTTTTTGCCATTGTTGCACACTATTTGCAGGAAGGAATGTCATTTAGTATTTAAGGTTATGAAATCTTTTTTTAAAAATATACTGGGGAGAGCAAGGCTACATCAATATATGAAGAACAGGGTTGACTGTCAACCATTAGATGGGCCACCTCCACATCAACTGCCCAAGCCCAGAGTCATTGCAGAGGAAGTGGTGACCAAAATACTGCCCTCATGGCTAGCCTGAACACCAGCTCCAGGAAAATGGTCACAGACACTGTGGTCACTCAAACCTCATTAAAACAGAAGTGCGGAGTCTACAGACAAAGCAACACTAAGTCAGATTCTTATCTTGCCTGTCAACACTCAGGGAACATTGTGGAGGAGGGGGAAGAATGATTGTAAAAGCCTCAGGGTGGGTGGAAATAGCCCGAGACACCATGTCTGCCCTGCCCCCTACAGAAACTGACTGAGGCCCCTTGGTCCCCATGTGATTGCCAGTAACCCTCTGAAGACCTTCAGCAGAATTGAGGCAAGGAAGGGTGAGTCTAAGAGTAAAATCTTTTTATTAAAAAATGTATATATATATATATATATATATACATATATATATATATATATATATGCCAGGCGTGGGGGATCACTGTGAGTTCGAGGCCACCCTGAGACTACATAGTGAATTCCAGGTCAGCCTGGGCTAGAGTGAAACCCTAATCCTACCTTGAAAAACCAAACACACACACACACACACACACACACACACACACACGCCTCATATGGTGGCACACATCTTTAATCCCAGCAGTCAAGAGGCAGACTAGGAGGATCACTGTAAATTTGAGGCTAGCCTGGGCTACAAAGTGAGTTCTAGGTCATCCTGGGCTACAGTGAGAGAGATTCTACCTTTAAAAACAAATAAAAATAAAAATACATTTATTTATTCATTCATTTATTTGCAAGCAGAGAGAGAAAGCGAGACTGAGTGAGCGAGCCAGGGCCTAACGCTGCTGCAAAGAGACTCCACATGCATGCACCACTTTGTGTATCTGGCTTTAAGTGGGTGCTAGGGAATTGAACCCAGGCCATCAGGCTTTGTAAGCAAGTGCCTTTAACTGCTGAGCCATCTCCCCAGCCCAAAGTATATGAAGTCTTAATGCCTATATTTTGAGTTTTAGTTCTAGCATTTACTACCTGAGTTACATTGAGCAAGTAATTTAACCTTACCAAAATTTTTTTTCTTTCTTTCTTTTTTTTTTTTTTTTTTACCAAATTTTGGGTTCATCATATGTAAAATGTTGACAATTTTAGTGCCTAGCTCTTTGATTTTTATGACAATTAAATGACATAAAGCAAGTAATGTCCTTAGCATGTAGCCTGGCACGTAGTTAGTGCCAGATAAAAGTTAGATATTATTATTATTGACCTTCTACATCTCTGGGCAGCATGGTATGGAGCTCTGGGTATATAGGGGAGAATGAAGCAAATGAATAGTGCTAAGACTTGTTACAGTCCAGTGGGTGGTTGGTCAGGGAGGACCCTGATATTGCCCAAATGTACAGATGATTGCCAAGGCTATTGTTTGCCCACCAGAACTAATTGGTAAGACCTTAGTGCTAAAGACTCCACACGCTTGGCCTGCAGGACACTGAGAAATCAAGCTGGAGCTGAGCTAGACGCCTCCTTCTGTTGGCTAGCTGTCAGCAAATGGAAAAGAACTACGGAAAGAGATCCGCAGCCTGCTGGGGAAGAAAAGTCATCAGAAGTATTAGCCAGCAGTGGACCCTGCAAGCTGTACAGCTGGCCAACCAGGTGGAATTGCCAACTGCTGTAATGTTGGCATGTCTGTTATGGGGGAAACCAACTGCTCACTGCTTGGATTTGAGGCCCAACTCCACAGGAGGGAATTCATGCCTGGTACTGAAGACCTAGTCAAAAGCCTATGGCTTGGGAGGTCATGAGCCCTAGGAGAGAAACTACTACTGTTGTCTGGCTACATGGATACATTATGCCCATCAAACTATCCTCTAAACATTTGTATTTATGCCATACATTAATGCTACTCTCACTTTGGTTAGAGAAGCTTCTCTTCAGATGGTGGTGGCCACTGGGGTGACTCAAAACTCACCAAAGTGCTGAGAAGAGACAGTGGAGTGTTAAGTACTAAGCGAGACAGCTCTATGACAGCCTCCAAGGCTCAGACACCGTTGTTGAAGAGGTGGCAGAAAGACTGAAAGAGCCAAAGGAAGGGGAGGGGTGTTTTGTAGCACTGTCTACCAGACCCAGAATGGCTGTGGGATTCATGACCTCCCAGTGGCTGATGCTACCTACATAACATCTGCACGATAAGAGGGGAAAGTGATGACATCACAAGAGAAGGGAGACTAATTAGAAAGCAAAGGGGATTCAGTGGAGGGGGTACGGGGCAGGGGAGAAGAGTGAGTGGTGGAAGGAGATTATGATCATGATATATTGTGAATATGTACGGAGGCTGTCAATAAAAACTTTAAAGAGGGCCGAAGAGATGGCTCAGCAGTTAAGGCACTTGCCTGCAAAGCCTACTGACCTGGGTTCAATTCCCCAGTGCTCACGTAAAGCCAGGTGCACAGAGTGGTGTCATGCATCTGGAGTTGGTTTGCAGCAGGAAGAGGCCCTGACGCACCCATTCTCATTCATTCTCTTTCTCTCTCCTTAAAAATAAATAACGAAATAAATAAAGTTTAAAGGAAACACTTGTTATCTACAGGAGGCAGACCCACTAAAGACCTCTGTTCTAACTTCAGCATGGAGAGATAAACCGGTTACTTTAGAGTCTAGAGCACGAAACACAATCAGACTTCCTGGAAGAAGTGACAATTCGGTGAAGCCTACACAAGAGGCTGGAGCTGTGATGGAGTTGGCCATGCAAGCAATGGAAATCAAATGAACTTTGATATAAGAACTAAGAGCAAGGGCTGGAGAGATGGCTTAGTGGTTAAGCGCTTGCCTGTGAAGCCTAAGGACCTCGGTTCGAGGCTCGATTCCCCAGGACCCACGTTAGCCAGATGCACAAGGGGGCACAAGCGTCTGGAGTTCCTTTGCAGTGGCTGGAGGCCCTGGCGAGCCCATTCTCTCTCTCTCTCTCTCTCTCTCTCTCTCTCTCCATATATATATCTACCTGCCTCTTTCTCTGTCTGTCGCTCTCAAATAAATAAATAAAAATAAACAAAATTTTTTTAAAAAAGAACTAAGAGCAAGAGCCAATGTGCATGTAGGGAAGGGAACCTGTTGTTTGATATTGCCGGGCATTAAGCAGAGGACAGAAGTAGTGTGATAGTGTACGATTCTCCATTCGCCCTGCCTTTCATCACTGGTGTTGGCCAACAGAGATGCCTCAGAGTAAGAGATGCAGAGACAGAATAACTTCTTAGCCTCTTCTGCGCATGGCCTTGGGGAAGCGTGTGTCTAAAGATGGAGAGGAGCTAACAGGTGAAACCGTCCTAGAACCTGAGACTGTGTGTTTGATAGTATGTTCCACATGAGCCTCATACTAGAACTAAACTGGGGCCTTGGCATAAATAGCACCAGGCCTGGAATTGCCACCCCCCTCCCCAACAACTAAGAACCAGCTGACCAAAGGTTTGGTAGAGCATCCATACCTCATGTGGGCCTCCTGCCTCCCCACCTGCTCAGAGGCATGCGCCTGGAATTCAGTGGTCGCCCTTCCTGGTCACCACGGACACTCTGCATACCATGAGGAGAGAGGAGTTCGCCAAGATGGAGGGCTAGCAGTTGTAGTAGTGTCTTTGTGCACTCCCCTGTGCGGAGGTCGCTCCAGGTTCTATCGTCATTACCCTATAGGAAAACATTCCAGGACCACACAGATATATATCCTGGTTCTGCTATTGCCTGCAAGATTGATGGATACATGGAGATGAGAAAGGAAGAAAGCCACTCATTCACCCCCTGGTGTCAGAAATGCACACCCCCCCTTTACAAATCCACAGACTAATAATTTCCATTGTGAAATGGAAATGGGGCTGGAGAGATGGTTCAGTGGTTAAAGGCGCTTGCTTGCAAAGTCTGCAGGCCCGGGTTCGATTCCCCAGTATTCATTTAAAGCTCGATGCACAGGGCTGGAGAGATGGCTTAGCAGTTAAGGCATTTGCCTGCAAAGCCAAAGGACCTCCGTTCAATTCCCCAGGATCCACATAAGCCAGATGCACAAGGGGGTGCATGTGTCTGGAGTTCATTTGCAGTGGCTGGAGGCCCTGGCATGCCCGTTCCCTCTCTTCCCCTTTCTTTCTCTCTCTCTCTCTCTCTCAAATAAATAAATAAATGAATAAAAATAAAGTTAAAAATAAAGCTTAGAGCCTGGCGTGGTGGCGCACACCTTTAATCCCAGCACTAGGGAGGCAGAGGTAGGAGGATCACTGTGAGTTCAAGGCCACCCTGAGACTCCATAGTGAATTCCAGGTTAGCCTGGGCTAGAGTGAGACCCTACCTCGAAAAACCAAAATAACTAAATAAATAAATAAAGCTAGATGCACAATGTGGTACATGTGCCTGGAGCCGGATTGCAGTGGCAGGAGAGCCTGGTGTGCCCATTCTCTCTCTCAAATAAAATAAATAGATAAATAAATAAATAAAATGGAAATGATACAAATAGGCCATTACATAGAGGTCTTGTGAGGAGTCAATGAAATAAGGCATGTAGTATGTTTGGCACATATTACATACTCAAAAAGGTTAAGTACAATCATTGCTATTATAAGAATTAATGTTTTAATGCAATATATGAATTTCTTTGATAGGTATTAAGGATACTAAGACAAATAAGATACAGCACTTATCCTCGGGGATTGACAGTGCTAAGTGTCAGAAGGAGATTTAAATTTTTTTGTTTAGTTTTGTTTATTTTTATTTATTTACTTGAGAGCGACAGACACAAAGAAAAAGGCAGATAGAGAGAGAAAGAAAATGGGCGCGCCAGGGCCTCCAGCCACTGCAAGCAAACTCCAGACACGTGCGCCCCCTTGTGCATCTGGCTTACATGGGTCCTGGGGAATTGAGCCTCGAACTGGCGTCCTTAGGCTTCACAGGCAAGCGCTTAACCGCTAAGCCATCTCTCCAGCCGGGAAGGAGATTTTTTAAAAGATGTCGTGAATCAAGCAGGAGAGATATGGGAGCACATGGGGCTTAAATCAGTGTGGGGGTGAGGAGGAGGCAGGAAGTTAATGGCATCTTGGAGGACGCAGCTGGTGAGCACTGTCCCAAAGGGAAAGGGCAGGGAAGGAACAATGGCTCGGAGAGAATGTTCCAGGCAATGAGGGTGAGGACGTGGCGAAGGGTACAGTTAAGTCTAACCCGCATGTCATCCTCTTGGCTATATAAGGGAAAATGTGGTTTGCTAACACTCCTCCAGAGCATTAACTTTCAATGGCTTGTTATTAACGAGTGTGGCTGAGCTTTTGGTTACCCATCAAATATCCATGAGCCCCTTCTTCCTCGGCAACAAGACTTTCATGTGAAATCCACTTCCCCGCCTCTCTTTCATCTGGAGATGGCAAATGAAATGGGTAGAAGAATCCTCTGTTACTTTTTTTTATTTTTAATAAATTTTATTTGTTTACTTGAGAGAGTTAGAAAGAAAGAGTCAGATAGAGAGAGAGAGAGAAAGAGAGAGAGAGAGAGGGAGAGAGAACAGGCGGGCCAGCACCTCTAGCCACTGCAAACGAACTCCAGACGCATGAGCCACCTTGTGCATTTGGCTGACGTGGGTCCTGGGGAATAATCGAACCGAGGCTTTGCAGGAAAACGCCTTAACCGCTAAGCCATCTCTCCAGCCCTCTGTTGCTTTTTATAATAAGGAATTCAGGCATATACAAAAATACAGAAAACTGGGCTGGAGAGATGGCTTAGTGGTTAAGTGCTTGCCTGTGAAGCCTAAGGACCCCAGTTCGAGGCTTGATTCCCCAGGACCCACGTTAGCCAGATGCACAAGGGGGCGCATGTGTCTGGAGTTCATTTGCAGTGGCTGGAGGCCCTGCCGTGCCCATTCTCTCTCTCTCTGTCTCTATCTGCCTCTTTCTCTCTCTGTCTGTCCCTCTCAAATAAATAAATTAAAAATGAACAAAAAAATTTTTTTAAAATACAGAAAACTGCGTGGGTATTGTCGTGTGCATAATTGGGTAGCAGTCAACATTTTACCATTCTTGTTTCATCCATCTTTTCACGTGTGTGTTTGTGTGTGTGTGTGTTTCCCCTGGATTATTTTAAAGCAAAGACCAGATGCTATGCGGTTTCCATCCATAAATAATTCAGTACTTATCTCCAAGAGATAAAGACTTTCTTTTTTGTTTGGTTTATTTTTATTTATTTATTTGAGAGTGACAGAAAGAGAGAGAAAGAGACAGAGAGAGAGAGAGAGCAAATGGGCGCATCAGGGCCTCCAGACACTGCAAACAAACTCCAGATACATGTACCACCTTGTGCATCTGGCTTACGTGGGGAATTGAGCCTCAAACCAGGGTCCTTAGGCTTCACAGGCAAGCACTTAGCTGCTAAGCCATCTCTCCAGGCCAAGACTTTCTTTTTAACATAACTATAGTATGTCCAACATTAACAATCGTTCTTTAAGTTATTCTTTAAAATCATCTACTATGTAGTCTGTTTTCAATTGGGAAATCTGCTTAAAGGGGCTATTATTATAGGTTGAATCTTGGATGTATCTCCCCCCTGGAAAGAATTGTTACTCTATTGATGAATTCGTAGTTGAGTGGGTTATTGGCAAGTGGACCCTGTTTGTTTGGCAGACCACTGAGGGCCAGTGTTTGAAGGGTCTATCTTGTTCCCAGAGCCCTCCAGACCCCCAGGAGCCGAGAAGCTTTCCTCGGCCATTTCTCCCTTCTCTGCCTTGCCACAGACCTGAAGCAGTGCAGCCAACCATGGAAGCCAGGAGCTAAAAGAAGCCCTTAAGGAGTTTTCTTAGGTGTTTTGTCATAGGGGTGAAGACGCCGGGACTGACTTGGTGGGGATCCAGGCGTCCCTTGACCCTTCCTCTCATCTCTCTATTACTAGGGAATTCTCAGGTAGCCAGAGTGCAAAGTGGGTGACCAGGAACCAACTTTGAGGATGGAAGCCAAGCGCCGGGGAAGGTTAAGCAAGAAGCTGGAAGGAACTGGAGCTCTGATAACCATCATGCCAACATGAGACTGCCTAGCTCCAGAATCTGCCCGTTCTCGGTCTCGCTTTTTCATACAAAAACAAATAAAGATCTTATTTTTTATTTTTATTTATTTGAGAGAGAGAGAGAGAGAGAGGCAGATACAGAGAGAATGGGTGTGCCAGGGTCTTCAGTCACTGCAAACGAATTCCAGACACTGCGCCACCTTGTGCATCTGGCTTACATGGGTCCTGGGGAATCGAACCTCAGTCCTTTGGCTTTGCAGGCAAGTGCTTTAACTGCTAAACCATTTCTCCAGCCTGTTCTTATTTCTTGAGTGCTTTTAGATTCACAAAAAAAAAAAAAAATGATTAGAAAATAGAGTTCCCAAATTACCCCTGCCCAGATCTCACAGATACCCCTTCATGGTATTGACATCATATGTTTGTATGGTTCATCTAGTGTAACTGAATAGCCAATATTTATGTGTTATTAACTGACATCTATCATTTACATTAAGTATGTTCTATGAGTTTTGAAAAAGGTATAATTACATATATTCCCTAGTATCACACAGAATAGATTCACTGCCTTTAAAAGATATGCTCATATACTATATGTATATATAATATATGTACAATGTATAATATATGTATATAAGTTATATATAATATGTATATATATAATATATATAATTTTTATGCTGCTTGGCATTGTGCCCAAGTATTCTCTAGAAAATCACACAGTCAGAATTCCACAGCATGCAGCATTTTCAGCTTTGTTCTTTCACTTAGCAATATATATTTGAGGTTCCTTTATGTCTTCTTATGACCTGATAACTCATGTCTTTTATCGCTGAATAAATGCTGCATTATCTGGATGCACTGTGGTTTGTTTACTCATTCACCTGTTGAGAGACATCTTGGTTGCTTCCAAGTTAGAACAATTATAGTCAGGGTGTTTGAAAATCTGTATGTAAAATTTTTGTGTGGACATAAGATTTCAAGTCATTAGGGTAAATATCAAGAAACATGATTACTGGAGTGGAAGGTAAGAGTTCTCTAAGAAGCTACCAAACTATCTTTCAAAGTGGCTGTACCAATTTTTTTGTTTGTTTGTTTTTGTTTTTCGAGGTAGGGTCTCACTCTAGCTCAGGCTGACCTGGAATTAACTATGTAATCTAAGGGTGGCCTCAAACTCATGGCAATCCTCCTACTTCTGCCTCCTGAGTGCTAGGATTAAAGGCATGCGCCATCATGCCCAGCCCAAATATTTTTTATGTGAAAGTCCCATCTTTTAAAAAGCCACCAGAGGGCTGGAGATATGGCTTAGTGGTAAGGTGCTTGCCTGCAAAGCCAAGGGACCCAGGTTCAACTCCCCAGGACCCATGTAAGCCAGATATACATGGTGGTGCATGCTTCTGGAGTTTGTTTGCTCCTCTCTCTCTCTCTCTCTCTCTCTATCTCGCCATATATATATCTACCTTCTCTTTCTATGTCTGTCGCTATCAAATAAATAAATAAAAATAAACAGAATTTTTTTAAAAAAAAAGAACTAAGAGCAAGAGCCAGTGTGCATGTAGGGAAGGGAACCTGTTGTTTGATATTGCTGGGCATTAAACAGAGGACAGAAGTAGTGTGACAGTGTATGATTCTCCATTCGCCCTGCCTTTCATCACTGGTGTTGGCCAACAGAGATGCCTCAGAGTAAGAGATGCAGAGACAGAATAACTTCTTGGCCTCTTCTGCGCATGGCCTTGGGGAAGCGTGTGTCTGAAGATGGAGAGGAGCTAACAGGTGAAACCATCCTAGAACCTGAGACTGTGTGTTTGATAGTATGTTCCACATGAGCCTCATACTAGAACTAAACTGGGGCCTTGGCATAAATAGCACCGGGCCTGGAATTGCCACCCCCCTCCCCAACAACTAAGAACCAGCTGACCAAAGGTTTGGTAGAGCATCCATACCTCATGTGGGCCTCCTGCCTCCCCACCTGCTCAGAGGCATGCGCCTGGAATTCAGTGGTCGCCCTTCCTGGTCACCACGGACACTCTGCACACCATGAGGAGAGAGGAGTTCGCCAAGATGGAGGGCTAGCAGTTGTAGTAGTGTCTTTGTGCACTCCCCTGTGTGGAGGTCGCTCCAGGTTCTATCGTCATTACCCCATAGGTAAACATTCCAGGACCACACAGATATATATCCTGGTTCTGCTATTGCCTGCGAGATTGATGGATACATGGAGGTGAGAAAGGAAAAAAGCCACTCATTCACCCCCTGGTGTCAGAAATGCACACCCCCCCTTTACAAATCCACAGACTAATAATTTCCATTGTGAAATGGAAATGGGGCTGGAGAGATGGTTCAGTGGTTAAAGGCGCTTGCTTGCAAAGTCTGCAGGCCCGGGTTCGATTCCCCAGTATTCATTTAAAGCTCGATGCACAGGGCTGGAGAGATGGCTTAGCAGTTAAGGCATTTGCCTGCAAAGCCAAAGGACCTCCGTTCAATTCCCCAGGATCCACATAAGCCAGATGCACAAGGGGGTGCATGTGTCTGGAGTTCATTTGCAGTGGCTGGAGGCCCTGGCATGCCCGTTCCCTCTCTTCCCCTTTCTTTCTCTCTCTCTCTCTCTCTCAAATAAATAAATAAATAAATAAATATAAAGTTAAAAATAAAGCTTGGAGCCTGGCGTGGTGGCGCACACCTTTAATCCCAGCACTAGGGAGGCAGAGGTAGGAGGATCACTGTGAGTTCAAGGCCACCCTGAGACTCCATAGTGAATTCCAGGTTAGCCTGGGCTAGAGTGAGACCCTACCTCGAAAAACCAAAATAACTAAATAAATAAATAAAGCTAGATGCACAATGTGGTACATGTGCCTGGAGCCGGATTGCAGTGGCAGGAGAGCCTGGTGTGCCCATTCTCTCTCTCAAATAAAATAAATAGATAAATAAATAAATAAAATGGAAATGATACAAATAGGCCATTACATAGAGGTCTTGTGAGGAGTCAATGAAATAAGGCATGTAGTATGTTTGGCACATATTACATACTCAAAAAGGTTAAGTACAATCATTGCTATTATAAGAATTAATGTTTTAATGCAATATATGAATTTCTTTGATAGGTATTAAGGATACTAAGACAAATAAGATACAGCACTTATCCTCGGGGATTGACAGTGCTAAGTGTCAGAAGGAGATTTAAATTTTTTTGTTTAGTTTTGTTTATTTTTATTTATTTACTTGAGAGCGACAGACACAAAGAAAAAGGCAGATAGAGAGAGAAAGAAAATGGGCGCGCCAGGGCCTCCAGCCACTGCAAGCAAACTCCAGACACGTGCGCCCCCTTGTGCATCTGGCTTACATGGGTCCTGGGGAATTGAGCCTCGAACTGGCGTCCTTAGGCTTCACAGGCAAGCGCTTAACCGCTAAGCCATCTCTCCAGCCGGGAAGGAGATTTTTTAAAAGATGTCGTGAATCAAGCAGGAGAGATATGGGAGCACATGGGGCTTAAATCAGTGTGGGGGTGAGGAGGAGGCAGGAAGTTAATGGCATCTTGGAGGACGCAGCTGGTGAGCACTGTCCCAAAGGGAAAGGGCAGGGAAGGAACAATGGCTCGGAGAGAATGTTCCAGGCAATGAGGGTGAGGACGTGGCGAAGGGTACAGTTAAGTCTAACCCGCATGTCATCCTCTTGGCTATATAAGGGAAAATGTGGTTTGCTAACACTCCTCCAGAGCATTAACTTTCAATGGCTTGTTATTAACGAGTGTGGCTGAGCTTTTGGTTACCCATCAAATATCCATGAGCCCCTTCTTCCTCGGCAACAAGACTTTCATGTGAAATCCACTTCCCCGCCTCTCTTTCATCTGGAGATGGCAAATGAAATGGGTAGAAGAATCCTCTGTTACTTTTTTTTATTTTTAATAAATTTTATTTGTTTACTTGAGAGAGTTAGAAAGAAAGAGTCAGACAGAGAGAGAGAGAGAGAGAGAGAAAGAGAAAGAGGGAGAGAGAGAGAGAACAGGTGGGCCAGCACCTCTAGCCACTGCAAACGAACTCCAGACGCATGAGCCACCTTGTGCATTTGGCTGACGTGGGTCCTGGGGAACAGAGGCTTTGCAGGAAAACGCCTTAACCGCTAAGCCATCTCTCCAGCCCTCTGTTGCTTTTTATAATAAGGAATTCAGGCATATACAAAAATACAGAAAACTGGGCTGGAGAGATGGCTTAGCGGTTAAGCACTTGCCTGTGAAGCCTAAGGACCCCAGTTCGAGGCTTGATTCCCCAGGACCCACGTTAGCCAGATGCACAAGGGGGCGCATGTGTCTGGAGTTCATTTGCAGTGGCTGGAGGCCCTGCCGTGCCCATTCTCTCTCTCTCTGTCTCTATCTGCCTCTTTCTCTCTCTGTCTGTCCCCTCTCAAATAAATAAATTAAAAATGAACAAAAAAATTTTTTTAAAATACAGAAAACTGCGTGGGTATTGTCGTGTGCATAATTGGGTAGCAGTCAACATTTTACCATTCTTGTTTCATCCATCTTTTCACGTGTGTGTTTGTGTGTGTGTGTGTTTCCCCTGGATTATTTTAAAGCAAAGACCAGATGCTATGCGGTTTCCATCCATAAATAATTCAGTACTTATCTCCAAGAGATAAAGACTTTCTTTTTTGTTTGGTTTATTTTTATTTATTTATTTGAGAGTGACAGAAAGAGAGAGAAAGAGACAGAGAGAGAGAGAGAGCAAATGGGCGCATCAGGGCCTCCAGACACTGCAAACAAACTCCAGATACATGTACCACCTTGTGCATCTGGCTTACGTGGGGAATTGAGCCTCAAACCAGGGTCCTTAGGCTTCACAGGCAAGCACTTAGCTGCTAAGCCATCTCTCCAGGCCAAGACTTTCTTTTTAACATAACTATAGTATGTCCAACATTAACAATCGTTCTTTAAGTTATTCTTTAAAATCATCTACTATGTAGTCTGTTTTCAATTGGGAAATCTGCTTAAAGGGGCTATTATTATAGGTTGAATCTTGGATGTATCTCCCCCCTGGAAAGAATTGTTACTCTATTGATGAATTCGTAGTTGAGTGGGTTATTGGCAAGTGGACCCTGTTTGTTTGGCAGACCACTGAGGGCCAGTGTTTGAAGGGTCTATCTTGTTCCCAGAGCCCTCCAGACCCCCAGGAGCCGAGAAGCTTTCCTCGGCCATTTCTCCCTTCTCTGCCTTGCCACAGACCTGAAGCAGTGCAGCCAACCATGGAAGCCAGGAGCTAAAAGAAGCCCTTAAGGAGTTTTCTTAGGTGTTTTGTCATAGGGGTGAAGACGCCGGGACTGACTTGGTGGGGATCCAGGCGTCCCTTGACCCTTCCTCTCATCTCTCTATTACTAGGGAATTCTCAGGTAGCCAGAGTGCAAAGTGGGTGACCAGGAACCAACTTTGAGGATGGAAGCCAAGCGCCGGGGAAGGTTAAGCAAGAAGCTGGAAGGAACTGGAGCTCTGATAACCATCATGCCAACATGAGACTGCCTAGCTCCAGAATCTGCCCGTTCTCGGTCTCGCTTTTTCATACAAAAACAAATAAAGATCTTATTTTTTATTTTTATTTATTTGAGAGAGAGAGAGAGAGAGAGGCAGATACAGAGAGAATGGGTGTGCCAGGGTCTTCAGTCACTGCAAACGAATTCCAGACACTGCGCCACCTTGTGCATCTGGCTTACATGGGTCCTGGGGAATCGAACCTCAGTCCTTTGGCTTTGCAGGCAAGTGCTTTAACTGCTAAACCATCTCTCCAGCCTGTTCTTACTTCTTGAGTGCTTTTAGATTCACAGAAAAAAAAATGATTAGAAAATAGAGTTCCCAAATTACCCCTGCCCAGATCTCACAGATACCCCTTCATGGTATTGACATCATATGTTTGTATGGTTCATCTAGTGTAACTGAATAGCCAATATTTATGTGTTATTAACTGACATCTATCATTTACATTAAGTATGTTCTATGAGTTTTGAAAAAGGTATAATTACATATATTCCCTAGTATCACACAGAATAGATTCACTGCCTTTAAAAGATATGCTCATATACTATATGTATATATAATATATGTACAATGTATAATATATGTATATAAGTTATATATAATATGTATATATATAATATATATAATTTTATGCTGCTTGGCATTGTGCCCAAGTATTCTCTAGAAAATCACACAGTCAGAATTCCACAGCATGCAGCATTTTCAGCTTTGTTCTTTCACTTAGCAATATATATTTGAGGTTCCTTTATGTCTTCTTATGACCTGATAACTCATGTCTTTTATCGCTGAATAAATGCTGCATTATCTGGATGCACTGTGGTTTGTTTACTCATTCACCTGTTGAGAGACATCTTGGTTGCTTCCAAGTTAGAACAATTATAGTCAGGGTGTTTGAAAATCTGTATGTAAAATTTTTGTGTGGACATAAGATTTCAAGTCATTAGGGTAAATATCAAGAAACATGATTACTGGAGTGGAAGGTAAGAGTTCTCTAAGAAGCTACCAAACTATCTTTCAAAGTGGCTGTACCAATTTTTTTGTTTGTTTGTTTTTGTTTTTCGAGGTAGGGTCTCACTCTAGCTCAGGCTGACCTGGAATTAACTATGTAATCTAAGGGTGGCCTCAAACTCATGGCAATCCTCCTACTTCTGCCTCCTGAGTGCTAGGATTAAAGGCATGCGCCATCATGCCCAGCCCAAATATTTTTTATGTGAAAGTCCCATCTTTTAAAAAGCCACCAGAGGGCTGGAGATATGGCTTAGTGGTAAGGTGCTTGCCTGCAAAGCCAAGGGACCCAGGTTCAACTCCCCAGGACCCATGTAAGCCAGATATACATGGTGGTGCATGCTTCTGGAGTTTGTTTGAAGTGGCTGAAGGCCCTGGCACATCCATTCTCTCTCTCTCTATCTACTTCTTTCTCCTCTCTCTCTCTCTCTCTCAAACAAAATAAGTTTTTAAAAGCCACTAGAATTTGAATTTGGGTCTGTGTTACTAACAGCAAAATGTCTTTTTTTGTTGGTTTGTTTTTCAAGGCAGGGTCTCACTCTAGCCCAGGCTGACCTGGAATTCACTATGTAGTCTCAGGGTAGCCTTGAACTCACGGCGATCCTCCTACCTCTGCCTCCCAAGGGTTGGGATTAAAGGTGTGTGCCATCATGCCAGGCTTCAAAACGTCATTTCTAACAGATGTGGTGGGGCTATGCCTACTGAGCGCAGATAAGCTGGTGAGCTCTTCCATAGATACACCACAATCTTTAGTCATCCTAACGACAAAGTCAGAAAAAAGGCCTCATGCAATTCTGTGCTGTCCCCTGACACTTCTTCTGCAGAGTCTGGTTAGTCCAGAGGCCAGATGTAGACAGACAGAGCTCTCTGCAGTCCCTAATCTCTAGCATATGCAAGACAAGAGAAATTTGACTTGGTTGTCACTGGCTTGTTAGGAGTGTTCAGTGATTATTTCTTCCTAAGTGCTTGCAAACTGCTTGTTTAATCATCACTTCCACCTGTTTTGGGCACGTTTCTGCTCTTGATGATTTCCCCAAGATTAAGGATAGTGGTTTGAAGTTGAGTCGGCAAATCCTTTCCTAGTTGGAACCCTCAGATGCTAAAGTGAGCAAATATTCCCAACTATCATCATCCAGTAATTAAAACCATTTTAGCAACTTGATTTGGCTTCATACTGAGCAATAGATGTGTTCTAGGGGAGCTGTATATACATCATACTGTTATAAATTAATTCCTATTTTAAATGAATGGATAAACCTTATCTTAGCAGAGGATAATTTGGTGAATCCTTTTATAAAGCAAAAACCTCCATTATATGAATAATCACCCTCTAATTTAGTTCTTTATTAATATGGAATGTTCAAATATTGAAGATTGTAATTTTGTTGTTGTTGTTGCTCATTTTTATTTATTTATTTGAGAGTGACAGAGAGAGAAAGAGTGAGTGAGAGAGAGAGAGAGAGAATGGGCACGCCAGGGCCTCCAAGCACTACAAATGAACTCCAGATGTGTGCGCCCCCTTGTGCATCTGGCTAACGTGGGTCCTGGGGAATTGAGCCTCGAACTGGGATCCTTAGGCTTCACAGGCAAGTGCTTAACCTCTAAGCCATCTCTCCAGCCCAAGATTGTAATTTTTTTAACATACAAAGATCATTATTGATTCTTTGGTTATGTTCAATTCCTTTTTTCCTCTTGAGCATAATGATCATCATTGTCTTTACTGTGGTGTGTTTTCACCACCAGGAAAGATGTGGGATTTTTACAAAGATAGGGCTGTGTTATTAGAGGTTGTCCAGTCCATCAGTAAGAAGACAGTCTTGCTCAGGGCTGAGGAATCCTCACTGTCTAACTTTTGTCACAAAGCCAGGTGACCATCGGGCAAATCACCAATTATATAAATCAGTTTACACGTCTGTCCAGTGGGAGTTATGGTAATACGTTACTTCTAGGGTTGATTGGGCGATCAAATATGACAACATACAGTTTCTACCACACATGCATTCATACTCACTTAAGTTACTTGTTAAATATTAGTAATGGTAAAATAAAAGAAAAAAGCCGGGCGTGGTGGCACACGCCTTTAATCCCAGCACTCGGGAGGCAGAGGTAGGAGAATCACCGTGAGTTCAAGGCCACCCTGAGACTACATAGTGAATTCCAGGTCAGCCTGGGCTAGAGCGAGACCCTACCTTGAAAAAACAGGAAAAAAAATATACGTATATATTAGTAATGGTGATATCCTTACATGGTGAGGTTAGACAGTCCCACCCCTCTAAAAATGACTGCTTCCTGCCTAGAATGGACACTATTCAAGACAGACAAATAAACAAATGCATTAATGTAAAAATAACAACTATGGGTAAGAATGTGGAGAAATTGGAATCCTGTGGCATCATGTGAGAATGTGCTATGGTGTCGTCACCAAAGGACACTTTCTCAGAAAATTAAAGTTAGAATGATCATATCATCCAGAAATTCCAATTCCGAGACTATACCTGAAAGAAGCGAAAGTAAGAACTTGAAGACACCTGTGTTCACAACAGCAGCCTACGTGTATATCATTCCATGTGAGGATGAACCAAATGTGTTGTATGTGCACAAACGGCGGAATAGGCTTCGAAACAAATATTCTGATATATGTTAAAACATGAGTGAACCCTGAGGACATTACAGTAAGTGAAATAAGCCAGGTGCAGAAATACACACAGAGACGTCAGCCTCATAGTTATAGAAATCTCAGTGGTGTTCACCAGGAAGTGCAGGGAAGAGAGGATGAGGAGTTACTATTCAATGGATACAATTCTAGTTTTACAAGAAGAGTTCTGGGGGTGGGGAGTGGTAAAGATTACCATTTAATACCACATTTATGTTTACTTTTATTATTTATTTATGTATTTATTTTTTTCAGGCAAACCCAACATTTTTTTTTTTTTTTTTAGTGAGAGAGAATGAAAGCAAGAACAAGAGCAAGAAAGAGAGAGAGAGAAAGAGAGAGAGAATTGGCACTCCAGGACCTCCAGATGCATGCAACACCTTGTGCACATGTGTGATGTTACACATGTGTCACTTTGTGCATCTGGCTTATGTGGGATATGGGGAGTTGAACATGGGTCCTTAGGCTTCACAGGCAAATGACTTAACCATTAAGCCATCTCTCCAGCCCTTTTTTAAAAAATATTTTTTAATTGATTGCACTCTTTTTAAAAAAATATTTTATGGCTGGGCATGGTGGCACATGCCTTTAATCCCAGCACTTGGGAGGCAGAGGTAGGAGGATTGCTGTGAGTTCGAGGCCACCCTGAGACTACATAGTATATTCCAAGTCAGCCTGGGCTAGAGTGAAACCCTACCTCGAAAACCAAAAAATATATATATTTAAGAATAATTTAATTAATAATTAATTAATTATTAAATTATTAAATTTATTAAATTATTAAATTAATTTAATAATTTAAGAATAATATATATATATATATTTAAGAAAGGGAGACAGAAAAGGGAAAGAGGCAGATAGAGAGAGAGAATGGACATGCCAGGGCCTCTGGCCACTGCAAATGAACTCCAGATGCATGCGTCAACTTGTGCATCTGGCTTATGTGGGTCCTGGGGAATCAAACCTGGATCCTTTGGCTTTGCTGGCAAGCACCTTAATGGCTAAGCCATCTCTCTAGCCTAGATTGTACTCTTTTATTCCCTATCCCCTATTCCTAATTTTCCTGGAGCCCTCCTCTGTGGGGTTATAGGATTTACTGTGAGGTCATGAAGGCCTCAGCCAGTCCCAATGGGATGGTGGGGGACTGTGTCACTGGGTATTCCCACCCACTCTGTGGCTCTTACAGTCTTTCAGCTTCCTCTTCTGCAATGTTCCCTGAGCCATGGCAGGCCTGTTGTCAGTCTGATTGAGTGTTGATTTCTTGTAGTCTCTGGATTTTTCAAAAACTTTATTTTTATTTATTTATTTGAGAGTGAGAGAGAGAAAGAGAAAGAGGCAGAGAGAGGGAGAGAGAGAGAATGGGTGCATCAGGGCCTCCAGCCACTGCAAACAAACTCCAGACGCATGTGCCCCCTTGTGCATCTGGCTTATGTGGGTCCTGGGGAATCAAACCGAGGTCCTTCGGCTTTGCAGGCAAATGCCTTAACCGCTAAACCATCTCCCCAGTCCTGGATTTTTGCTTTGATAGGTTGTGCTCAATCACGGTGTCTACCGCCATTACCCTGGAGCTGGTTGTCAGGTTAGCAGTAAGAGCAGTATTCATGGCACTGCTTCCACTGCAAGTTCTCCTGGGCCCTGGAAGACGTGGAAGAGGTGGCAAGTCTCATGGTGGGCAGTGGGTTATCTTCTTGATTTATTGATGGATCTGGACTCTCCTTCATTTTTTCTGCCATCTGTAAAATAAAACAGATTTTCCAACCAAAAGCTTGGGCTAAAGGGGGTGTGCAAAGTTATTTGAGAGAGTTTTGGTATGCAAGCCCATTCTTCTCCAGAAAGCAGTGAGGCTTCTCTCTGAAGTATGAGCTTCCTGACTATGGGATTCTGACTTTGTTTCCAGTACCAGGTATGAGTTCTCTCCACTGAGTGGGCCTCATGGCCAATCAGAGAACAGTTAGTTACCCGCAGAGGCTGTGTGCCACCATTGCACAAGTGTGCACTTCTTGTGCAGCTGGTTGATTTCCAAGTCTGCAGGGTCCCCTGCTTATTCATGCTATTGGTGACTGTTTTCTTCCAGCTATTCCCATCGTGCTTTCTAGCACTATGAGGT
The DNA here is from genome assembly GCA_036346955.1 of Dipus sagitta. Taxonomy (NCBI): domain Eukaryota; kingdom Metazoa; phylum Chordata; class Mammalia; order Rodentia; family Dipodidae; genus Dipus; species Dipus sagitta. The sequence goes on from CM070771.1 coordinate 38,469,819, forward strand.
CTAGCCAGGAGGGAGCTAGTTTTCCTTTTGGTTCCAGCATGGTAATCTGATGTCCTCTGACCATGACCTGTGCTGTCTTCAGCAATAGGGTCTCATCTTTTAACTCTAGTAGGCAATCAAATGTTTTGGCTTTTATTATTGAGAGAGGGAAAGACAGAGAGAGAGAGAGAGAGAGAGAGAGAGAGAATGGGTGCACCAGGGCTTCCAGGCACTGCAAACAAACTCCAGGTACATGAGCCACCTTGTGCATCTGACTTATGCGGGTCCTGGGGTATTGAACCAAGGTCCTTTGGCTTCACAGGCAAGCTCCTTAACTGCTAAGCCATCTCTCCAGCCCATAATACAACAATTTTTAAAAGGATGGATGAAGGTAAAGATAAAGTGATTCCATAATTGGGAGTTGTCTAGACCTAGGAAATGGGAGTGTACCATGTGGTAGGACACTGGGATGGAAAGCAACAGCGTAGACACATAAGACTTTAAATTTACTTTTTATTCTACTTATTTATTTTTAAATTTGTTTTGACAACCTCCACACATATAGACAATATACCATGATCATAATCCCCTCCCACCACCTTTCCTTTTCCTCCTCCCAAATGCCCTCTCTACTGAATCCCTTCTTCTTTCCAACTAGCTTCTCTTCAATTTTGATGTCATCATTTCCCCCGTCCTATTATGCAGGTCTTAGGTAGGTAGCATCAGCCACTGTGAGGTCATGAATACAATGGCCACTTTGCGCCTGAAAGACAGTATTGCAAAGTACTCCTCCCCTTCTTTTGACTCTTACATTTTTTTCTGCCACCTCTTCTGTAATGGTCACCTCTTCTCAGCACTTTGGTGAGCATTTTTTAAAAGTTTTAAAAATATATTATATTTATTTATTTGAGAGAGAGAAAGAAGGAGAGAGAGAGAGAGAGAGCCCGCCAGGGGCTCCAGCCACTGCAAATGAACTCCAGACGCATGCGCACCCATTATGTATCTGGCTTATTTGGGTCCTGGGGAATTGAACTGGGATCCTTTGGCTTTGCAGGCAAATGCCTTAACCACTAAGCCATCTCTCCAGCCTGACTTTGGTGAGTTTTCAGTCTTCCCAATGGTCATCTGAAGAAGGAAGCTTCTCTAACCAAAAGTGAGAGTAGCATTAATATATGGACATAGCATAAGCATTTGAAGGGTAGTTTGGTGGTCATAATATATCCACTTAGCCATACAACAATACTAATCCCCCATACACACCAGTGCTTATGACCTCCCCAGCCATAGACTTTTTTGTTTGTTTTTGTTTAGGATTTTTTCCAAATTTTTCTTTATTAACAACTTCCATGATTATACAAAAATATCCCATGGTAATAGCCTCCCTCCCCCCACTTTCCCCTTTGAAACTGCATTCTCCCCCTCTCAATCAGTCTTTCTTTTATGCTGATGTCATGATCTTTTCATCCTATTATGATGGTCTTATGTAGGTAGTGTCAGGCACTGTGAGGTCATGGATATCCAGGCCACTTTGTGTTTGGGGGGACCACGTTGTAAGGAGTCCTACCCTTCCTTCGGCTCTTACATTCTTTCCGCCACCTCTTCCACATAGACCCTGAGCCTTGGAAGGTGTGATTGAGATATTTCAGTACTGAGCACTGTGGTCATTTCTTTCCAGCACCATGATGCCTTCTGAGTCATCCCAAGATCACTGCCATCTGAAAAGAGAAGATTCTCTACCAAAAGTGAGAGTAGCATTAATATAAGGGTATGAACATGAAGAGAAGTGCTTACTGGGCAGTTTGATAAGCATAGTATATACATTTAGCCAGACAGCAGCAGATGTTCCACCCCTAGGGCTCATGACTACCCCTGTTTTAAGTTTTCAGTATCAGGGATGTATTCCCTCCCATGGAGCGGGCCTCCAGTCCAACTAGAGGGCAGTTGGTTTCCACCATGACAGACATACCACTATTGCACCAGTTCAGCCATAGACTTTTGATGAGATATTCAGTACCAGGCAAGAATTCCCACCTGTGGAGCAGGCCTCAATTTCAGCCAGAGAGGACTTGGTTTCCCCCATAGCAAACATGCCACCTTTGAAGCAGTTGGTACATTTTGCCTGGTTATCCAGCTGTACACCTTCCAGGGTCCCCTGCTGGCTAAGACCTTTGATGACTTTTCTCCCCCAAGTTGATAGCTCCTTCCAGCATCCTGACAGCTAGTCAACAGGGAGGAAGCATCCAGCTCAGCTCCAGCTTGATTTCTCAGTGACCTGCAGCCCAAACATGTGGAGTCTTCAGCAATAGGGTCTTACCATCTATTCCTGGTGAGCAACCAAGAGCCTTGGCAAAATGGCCTTTAGTGTCTTGAGAACATCAGGGACCTCCCTGACCAATAATTCATTGAAAGATCTCACTCCTCTGGCACTGAAATTTTCTTGTAATAGTCTGTGGCCTCTGGGGAGACTTTTTTTTTAACAGAGTCTCACTATAGCCCAGGCTGATCAGGAACTCACTCTGTAGCCCAGGCTGGCCTCAAACTCATAGTGATCCTCCTACCTTAGCCTCCAAAGGGCTGGGATTCAAGGTGTTAGCTACCACACCCTGTTACATGGCACATTCTTGAGCAGAAACAAAGTCTTTCTAGTCTCTCCTCCCAGGGGCAGATAGGTAGACCACTCAGTGGTCACTGACACTTCACAAGGATCCCCCAGCTAAGTCCATGGGCCACTGGCTTCCCAAAGCTCAGCAAAGGTTAAGACCCACATCTGGATAACCACAGTTTCGAGAGACAGGCCCTGCCCAAGAAGCTGGCATCCAAAAATTATAACCCAGCTGACAGCAGAAGAGCTCCTTGGTGCCAGGCTACTAATTAAGTTACAAGGTGATCATTAGTCTGCCCAAGCAGGAAGATCACATCTGATACTGTAAGCAGCCTGAGACGAAGACTCCTCCCAGAGAGAGAAATAACCTGTAACTAAATTAATACCACGTCTACCAATTACAGATGCCCTCTAGAAACTATAATGTTGCCATGGCAACGTAGCCACTGAAAGGGGCATTTGATAAGGCTTGAAATGAAGTACAGCACAAAGGGATGGTTCACATCTTATCTCGGTGTCAGGCCAAAATTGTTTTCTAGGAGTGGGGAGGGCACAACTGCCATGAGCCTGCTTCCATTGGTGGCCCTGGCAGAGTGCTCCCAGCTGGCTGAGAACTTCCCAGACTTCCCTAAGAGAACAGCAGCCCGCATCCATCTCCCCTGTACTGTTCCCATTCCCTGGGACAGTCTCCTGATTCCACCTCAGCCAAAAAGAACCTCTCCTTGTTTTATTTATTTATTTATTTTTGGAAACTCCATCTGCCTGTTCTCCAACTGGCAGCCCTGGGAGCTCGGGACCACATTCCATTCAGTGGCCTCCCACTATACAGAATACTTTATTTTCAACTCCATGACAGCCAGTCAGCCAGTTCCTATAAAGGTGTTAGTGCTCAGCAGTGCTGGGAACCAGGCTGATACCACAGGAATGTTCCAGAAGGATTCCTGGTGAAGCAAAGCTCCACCAGTCAGATCTGATGTTACTCATACCACATCAACTACTCTTTGAAAAAACGAGGGCTGACTCCTCTTGGTAAAAGGAGTGGCTGTCTCATAAAAGTGCCTGGTGCAGACTCTGATTTCTCTGCGGCAGGTATGTCTTAGAAATTGAAAAGCTGTCTCCAGCACTATCTGAAAAGAGTAGGCTATAAATAAATCTGGTGATTGGACCTGCTGAAGTAGAAACTGAGTCAGGGTGCGAATCCCTATCAGGAGAAGCCAGGAGTCACTCCTCTCTGAACCCCAGAGGTGAGCTGAGGGCAAGAATGAGGGGTCCTGGAGTTGCTATTGCAAATCAAAAATGGATCCAGTGGACCAGGCCACCCAGCACTGATAGTGGGGATTGCCACCGAGCAACAAGTTCTGATTTCCTCTTCCTGGGTCATAGAATAAAGCCCAAATTGATCACATTTTTTTGTTCCCCTTCCCCCAGTCAGTGCCCAAAAATAAACAACAAAAATAAAAGAGCCCAGCCTTATATACACTCTCTCTTCTAATCCTTGAAACCTACTCCGATGTGTTCGGTGATTTCCCTGTTTTATAGAGGAAATGTAAACCCAGAGTGATTAGGTTGCCCAAGGTCAAGTGGTTATAAAGATGCAGCAAGATAGACTCTTGATCTGCTTGCCTGAGTTTAGCCTTGAGCTGCTGAGAACTCGCTTCTGTCCGTGCCAGTCTCCTTCCCCAGCTCACCCCCATTTCCCAGCCCCCCCCAGCTGCCCCTGGGGAAGCTACCCTGCAAGCAAGCACCTTCCCTTCAAGCGCAAAGTCAGGCCTGTCCAGACCATGCTGTGGACCTGTCCATGCCACTCTAGCTTTTGAGGGTCACATTTAACCTGAAAAAGCACCATGTCTATAGTTTACAGTTGGCTTGTTTTGAATTTCACTTTTTCTTTTTCTTTTCTTTTTTTTCCAGTGCTGGGGATAGAACCTAGGTTCTTTTTAGTCTGAGTTATACTCCCAGCCCTGAGTTGAAATCATATGCTGCCATTTGCGTTGAAAATGTATTTGTCGTCTGTCTTCTGAACTAAACTGTGTAGTTCCTTAAGCCTAGATTAATGACTGTTTTTAAGTGTGCTTGTCATTCTTGGTATCTTAGAACAAATATATTATATGCATTTAATAAATGCTATGACTAAAAATGTTATTTAAATACTTTTTCAAAGGTTGTTTATGAAGACTTTTTAATAACACAGAAAATGCTTTTTAATTGCATTAAGTGATAAAAGTAGGTTGCAAAATGCATAAGCAGTTCTATCTCAACTATTATAATTATATGTAATAAATCAACTATTTAGAATGCAAAATACAAATATAGAGAGCTGGGTGTGGTGGCTTACACCTGTAATCTCAATAGTTGGAAGGTAGAGGCAGATGATCAGGAATTCAAGATCATTCTTGGGGGGCTGTAGAGATGGCTTAGCAGTTAAGCACTTGCCTGTGAAGCCTAAGGACCCTGGCTTGAGGCTAGATTCCCCAGGACCCACATTAGCCAGATGCACAAGGGGGCGCACACATCTGGAGTTGGTTTGCAGTGGTTGGAGGCCCTGGCACACCCATTCTCTCTCTCTCTCTCTCTCTCTCTCTCTCTCTCTCTGCCTCTTCCTCTCTCTGTCTGTCACTCTCAAATAAATAAATAAAAACAAAAAAAAATTTAAAAATCATTCTTGGGGGTCTGAGGAAATGACTCAATGGTTAAAGGTGCTTGCTTGCAAAGCCTGTCAGCAAGCCATCCAGGGTTCAATTTCCCCAGCACCCACATAAAGGTAGACACATGTGTCTTCACCAACCAGAGAACTGACATGTGTGTGTGCACGCGCACACACACACACACACACAGAATAACAATAGTTTGAATATTTGTGTGTGTGTGTGTGTGTGTGTGTGTGTGTGTGTGTGTAGGAGAGAGAGAGAGAACAGTATGGGTACCTCTTGCCACTAGACATGTACTCCAGACATATGCACCACGGTGTGCACCTGACTTATGTGGGCTCTGGGGAGTCCTACCTGGGTCCTTAGGCTTCGCAGGCAAGCACTTTAATCTCTAAGCCAGCTCTCCAGGCCCCCCCAAAAGTATTTTACAAGAAAAAGGACATCTTATTATAAATGTACCAGTAAGAATAACCATGATCCTGGTGTTCCCCTGAAGGAGAGGGTTTGTTGGGGACCCATAGAAGTGTGTCCTGATGTTTTGAGGTAAAGGGTATGGTGAAGCCTGCTAGCTCCAAGGTCCACAGCTCTAGTTGGACACTCCCACCTACTTGTTGTGTGGCTGGGAATAATTTTCTTCACCTCTTCAACCTCAATTTCTTCTAATTGCCCAATTAATATATTAGTGAGTTTTGTTTTCTTTTCTTAAGATAGGGTCTCACTCTAGCTCAGGCTGACCTGGAATTCACTATGTAGTCTCAGGGTGGCTCCAAACTCACAGCAATCTCCTACATTTGCCTCCCAAGTGCTAGGATTAAAGGCGTGCGCCACCACACCCAGCTTATATTAGTGAGTTTTCTTTGAAAAGAGGCTGGAGAAAGTTTCAAGGCCAAAATATTTTGCAAATATGCTGCAGTAAGACTTTAGGCAGATAGGACTTATAAATTGGTCAAAGAGGGAGACATCAGGGATAGAAAGGAGAAGGTATTTTCAGAAGAGTTATCCAGCTAGAGAGTCACATGGCTCCTCTCTCTCTCTCTCTCTCTCTCTCTCTCTCTCCACTCTGGGTCTTTGAATGCCAAAGAAGAAGAACCCACTTAACCTAGCACAAGAGCACAGGGCATGCAAGATCACTCTAAGGATCCAGATATGAGGTTCTGAGAGGCTCAGCAGAGAGTCCAGTGACGAAGAACTTGGAGAGTCAAAAACCAGGTTGCTTTAGATCTCTCTCTTTCTCTCTCTTTCTGTCTCTCCTCTTTGGCCTCTTTCCCCTTCTCCCTGCTTTCCCAGTTCCTGTGTTCCACCTGGCTACGTTGGCCACAAGCCTTTACATAAGGACCCATCACTAGTGAGTGGCATTTTCTAGCCTCTTCCTTCAGATTCTCCTTCTCCTCCTTTTCCTTCTCCTCCTCCTCCTCCTTCTTTTTAACATTTATTGTATGTGTGTATGCAAGTGGAAGCCAGTGGACACTCTCAAATGTCATCCTCAGGTTCCATCTACCTTTTTTGTTTATTTGTTTGTGAGGGCAGAGAGAAAGAGAGATAGAACGAGAGAGAGGAGATTGAGGAAGAGAGATGAATAGGTGTGTCAGAAAAACCTTCAGACACATTGCCATTTTGTGCATCCGACTTTATGTGGGCACTGGGGAATCGAACGTGGGCCACGAGGCTTTGCAAGCAAGTACCTTAAACCTCTGAGCCATCTTTCCAGCTCCACTGGCTTTCATTAAGGAACATTACTAGTACTTCCTGCTCTGCTGGAATTCAACAGGTTGAAATTCATCCCTTTGGCTACTTTATTCCACACCTTCTTTTGCCAAGGAGACTGAAAACTTCTCACAGGGAGAACTTCGGACTGGGAGACCATCTTTGCGATCAGAGAATCCAACAGTCTCATCTTACAGGTGTGGACATTGAGACAATGTCACACAGCAAGATAGGGTCAGGTGGCACCTGGGACCTCACTGGTACCTTGCTATGCTTTTAGCATAGTGTGTTCCTGATAAATATTCCTGGATTAACTTCTGATTTAGCCTTGGCCTCTCTCAAGTTCATGGTTCTTTGCCTGTGTCCCTTCCCCCTTCACCGATGACTGCTTCTGCATCTGACTTCCAGGCAATGGTCTTGGAGACTGTGAGGTGGAAGCTGAGATGAGGCATGAATGAAATTTAACCTGGTTTTATCAAGCCGGCATCTCTCTAGACCAACACCACTGAAACACAGCCCAGGCACCAGAGTGGCACCCTCTTCCCTCTTTCTGCAGGGCCAGTGGCCACCAAATGGCACAACGAAGCCACTCTAGCTCCCATCAGATGACACTGCTTTTGCAGTGTTCCCAGGCTACACCCTAGGGTCCTGGACGACCCCTGACTTGCTCAGAGCAGAAAGGCATGGGGGGGAGGGGCCCTCTGGTTTCACTCTCCTCCCAGAAGCCTTTGCAACCCTCACACAGTGGGCCACCTCATTCCTTCCCTACCATGATCTGGGTGTCAGCCTGGGCACCCTGCTGGGTTCTACCTCTTTCAGCGTGAGGGGTCCCGCAGGGCATAGCTCAGCAGTAAAGTGCTTGCGTCACATGGGTGAGGCCCTGGGTGCCACTCCTACCACTGCAAAACAAACACATACATAAATACAAATGAGCGAGGCCTGATGGGGTAACTTTTCTGTTGGAAAAGCTATACAAGTAGTAGGAAAAAGAGCTAGGGGGTAAGGAGAAATGCATATACACATACAGTTTCTTTTTTAAGTGTCTATTTATTTGCAAGCAGAGAGAGATAGAGAGAAGAGAGATGGGCAGGATGGGCACACCAGGGCCCCTAGCTGCTATAAACAAATGCCAGATACATGTACCATTTTGTGCATCTGGTTTTACGTGGGCACTGGGGAATAGAACTCTGGTCATTAGGCTTTGAGGCAAGTACCTTAACTGTTAAGCCATCTCTCCAGCCCTAGTTTCTTTTTTAATATTTTTATTTATTTATGGGAGAGAGGGGAAAAGCACTGGTGCACCAGGGTCTCCCGCCACTGCATACAAACTCCAGATGCATGCGCCTTGTGCATCTGGCTTTACGTGGGTACTGAGGAATTGAACCTGGGCCTGCAGGTTTTTCATGTAAGAGCCTTTAACTGCTGAGCCATCTCCCCAGCCCAGACATATAACTTCTTGTGTCATAGGCAAGTGTGAACTAGAAGAAGCAACTTATTTTTTTTCAATTAATTCATTTATTTGTGTTGGGAGGTTATGGGCCACGATGCACATGTGGGAATCAGAGGACAACTTTGAGGTGTCTGTAGTCCTCCATCTTTGAAATAAAATTTTCTTGCCGCTACAAATGAACTACAGTGAATATCAGACTAGCTGGCCCATGAACTTCAGATTCATATTTCCCAGGCTCTACCTTCCGTTTTGGCATAAGCACATTGGGATCACAGAAGCTTGTGCTATGTTGTATCTGGCTTTACATGGGTGTTGGGGAATTGAACTCAGGCCAGCAGGCTGTGCAAGCAAATGCCAGGTCCTTCCTCCTGAAGACCTCAGTCTAGCCAGCAGGGCTTGTCTCCAGAAGTCACTCGGGAGCACTCCCAGCAAGCACACACAAATATTTACATGGAAAGAGAGAGTGAATAGAGGGTCTTAGGAAGGTTCAGTGAAGGTCTGGTAGATGGGGAAAGTAGAAAGGCAGCCTCTGAGAAGACCAGAAGCAGGAGGTAGTTTGTTAGCCACCCATGTGGGGTCTCATAGCACTGTCCAGAGAGGGCAGCCTTGGCTGGGGTGATGCAGTGTGGAGACCTTTGGGAAGCAGGGAGGGAGGAAGAGAACGTAGACCCCAGTCAGCTGATGGGGAAGTTAGAACGGGGCCAAGTTTCTTCCAAGACAAGCAAAACTTATTTCTCACATGTGCATGAGCAGCTCGGGATTCCTTCCTGCTATTATCAGCCCTGCTGTCTAGTGTCTACAGAAAGAAAGATTCAGGGTCGTCCTCACAGACCTAACAGAGATAGGAAAGGGACTCAAGGAAACTGAGCACTTTTCATGGGACAAACCTGGTATAAAGACGAGATCACCACTGAGTCTCACAGTGTCAATGAGTGAGCCACCCAAGGCCACCCTATCTGGAGGTTACGTCAGCTGCCTAAGATCACAGTGCTTGGAAGGATCAGGCCATGATTTAAACCCGGGGGTCAGGCTGATTCCTGTTGTCCGCACTGCTGGACTCACCCCAGGCCCATGCCCCACAGAGCCCCATACACCATGTGCTCGGCCTGCATATTTTACTTTCTGCACAATGCTCAGCCTCTCCTCACTCCTGGGGTTGTGATTTAAAGCAGATGTAAAGCAAAGACCAGACAATCTATGCCGGTTCCTTTGCAGGCGGTGTGCTGTCATCCCATGTGCGAATCCAGCACTGACTTGCAAGGTAGAGAAAGAGGAATTTGCTGAAAGGCTAGAATCAGGTACTATTAGTTAATATTTCGTAAGTCCAGGAAATCATCCAGATGTTAAAGCATAAAAATAACTCACTGCTGAGCCAATGAGGCATAATACTAAGAGGGACGAGCCAGTGGCACGTTCAGTGTGTCTTAGAGCGTTTCTTTGGTGAAGGGGGATGAGCCTGGACCCCAGACAACTGGCTTCCAGGACACACGCTACCTTGTACAAGCTGTTGGCTGTGGATGATGTGATGTGCTGTCTCTGGGCCCACAGTCTCCCTGGGGGGATGGGGTGGGGAATTGGAGGAGTGCGTGTGTCTGTGTGTGACACCCACCATGCCCTTTGGTTCAAAAATCAAAGGAGCTCTCTACAGGATGCGAGTATATATTGTATTAGGGTTCTCTAGAGGAACAGAACTGATAGGATGAATTGGTATTAAAAGAGGAATTTATTGGATTAGCTTATGTCAGTCCCAACAATAGCAGCCTGCAGGCTTGAGAGTCAAGGCACGGGGTGGCTGCTCAGTCCACGTGGCTGGATGCCTCAGCAGTCCCCATCCAGCACTGAAGGCTTCCTGGAGAGCTGCTGGGATTTAGTCCACATTGGAAGGCTGAGGAAACTGGGCTCCAGTGGTGACAAAGGACAGACGCATGTACAAGGGAAGGCGCTCAGCAGCAAGTTACACAGGCAGCCGGGTGGGAGAAGAGCAGCTGTTTGTTCTCAGAACTTCCTTACACATAGCCCACCACCAAGAGGGCCCGCCACTCCGGAGGAAGGGCTTCTTCCTTCAGTCAGCCCTTCCAGGAATCAAGCTCAAGAGACTTGCCCAAGAGGGATGTCTGTGGATTCCTAGTCTGATCAACTTGACAGCAGAATTTAACTCTCAACATATTTTTGCTTTGCTTTCCATCCAGGGCCTGGTTCATTCAGTGGCTTAAGCCCAGAAGACAAGCTCTCCACAAAACAAAATCCCTCACATCCCTCCAGGCCCATGCCAAGCCCCACCTCTTTTGGCAAGTTGTCTCAGGCTCCTGCTGCCCTCTACACTCACCCTTTAGCCACCCTGCCCTTTCTGCACTTCCCCTTCCCCGCAACAGTCTGACCTCTCCGTCCAGCCACATTGCCGGGGCTTGCAGCATGAGCTCTCTTTCCTCAAGTCTGGAGCCTTTGTGCCTTAATCAGATGCATGCCCTTCCTTTGTCTTTGTTAAAGATCTTAGTATTTCTTCGCTTAAGCACCATCTCCCTCAGGAAGCCTTCCAAGACTCTCCCAAGCCCATTCACACTCCATCCTAGTTGGCTGCTCCCTCAGGCGTTTATAATAGCATTTTGTGTGCGTGACTCTGTGTTAAGCATCGACATATCTCCTATCCTTTCATTAACTGACCCTCCTACTACATTGACTGAGTGAGGGTCTTGTCTCTGTATTCCCAGCCGTGCCTGGAAAGTTGAAAGTGTTCACCAAATGTTACACGAACTAATCATTAAATGTATGTGTCACAGCACCTCCAAAGCGTCCCCGTCCCCATTGGTTGCTGGGGAATACAGCATCTCGTATTTCTCCTGGAGACCTCTGTGCCAAGCTTAATTTTAGCCAAAACAGTGGGGATCTGGTTAAATGATGGCTGAATCACCCACTGCATCGAATTCTCTCAACTACCATGTCCCAGTGTTTAGCATGGCCAATGGAAAATTAATTGGTCGCAAAGTGCATGTCTAATTACAACATCCCGCCCCTGCCACAGAGATGCTTACATGTTAATTATAACATATGCATTTCAATAACCAACGGTAGCACTTAATGTAGCATTAATAATGCCACTTGCCCCCCCGCCCCCAGTGCACACACAAAGCTCTCTCTTATATGCCACTAGAACAGACTTTGCACTTTAAGCGCGGAAGTCATCCTTACAGCCTTCCTGATTCTAAAACGTTTCCCTGCAAGCGGGGACTTCCCTTTCACCCCCTCAGTTCTATCCATCACCGCAAAGGTCCCATCCCGAGCCTGGAAGTCGCTGCAGGGAGGGTTTCGGGTCGCAAGACTGAACTGTCTGGGCAATTCAGGAGGTACCCGGTTTCCCAGGGCCCGCCATCCCCGGGAAAGAAAGGCGAACTACATTACCCAGCAGGCCTGCAGCCGCCCTCTTTCCTTTCAAGTCTATGCACGTGGCCGGAGGGGGAGGCGGGGCCTGGACGTCTCTTTCCCAGTGTCAGAACAGAGATCATTTTTTTCCTTCCTCTACTCCCTCCCCCCTGCCCGCCCCTCCCTCCCTCTTTCCCTTCCCTCCCACCCTCCCTCCCTCCCCTGTCGGCTGGGTCGGTGCGCTGGGGCGCCGGATCCCCTCCGCAGCTGGGACGCGCCGAACTCCAGGCAGGAGTCCACTCCCGGCAGCCTGGTCCCTCCCTTCCCCTTCCCTGCCCCCTTCCCCCCACCCCCGACGCGGGCTTGGCGCGGAGGCCAGAGCCACCCCGAGGTGAGCATCCCTTGTCCGCCCTCCTCTTTTGGTCACCTCGGCTGGCGGGTGGATTCGGGGACCCGGGAGGAGGGCTGAGTGACGTGCGCGTGCTTATGGATAGATCCCAGAAAACCGCCCCAAACAATTCGCCCCCTTCCCCCTCCCTGTGCTTCGGGGCGAGCGGGTTGTCTGCACCCATCCACGGTCCCCCTCCTGTCTCGCCAGAGGGGACCGCTGTCCGGGATCTCGCCTCCTCCCCAGGGTCGGTCCAGATCCCGGGCCGGCCGGGTGGCCCGCGCGGTGGGGAGAGCCGTGGCCCTGTGGAGCTCCGGCGGGAGCCGAGGAGGGGGTTCTTGGGGACGCGCGGCTGGAGCCGGGCTCGGCTGCGGAGCGGAGCGGCGCGGCGTGAAGCCGCTGTCATGTGCTGGGTTCCGACCCGGGTGTGTGTGTGTGTGTGTGTGTGTGTGCGCGTGCTGGGTGGGGGGAGGCAGCGAGCCGCCGCGGTGAGATTCCGGTCCCTTTTGTTTTGGAGCCCGCATTTGCTGCAGCGAGCAGTTGCTCTCGTACCGGGCAAACTTGCAGCTGTTCCGACCGCGCGCCGAGCGGAGGTAGGCAGGGAGCGCGGCCGGGGATGGCCGCGGCTCCGGGCGGCGGGCTGCGAGCCCTCGGGGACCCCCGGGAGTGTGTCTCCGTGCCGCCCCTCCCTCCCTGCCGGCCGCGGGGACGGCTGGCGTGTGTGGCCGCGGCGGTGTGTGTGAGTGCGCGCGCGCCCGGCCCCGTGGGCTCGGGGGACGTCAGTGGATGGCTGTCGTCTAGACAGGCTGCAGACCCCTCCCTCTGTCCTCGGCCAGCCCCGGCCCGCGGGCCGCGGAGGGCGCGGCGTAAGGCAGCGGAGGAAGAAAACCCCGATCGGTGGGATCGATTGCGGTGGCCGACTTGACCGTTCCCCGCGACTGGGATTCTGTTGGCTTTTAAAAATGATTATTCCAGTAGTCGCCGCGGGGTGATCGGGCCTGGGGAATAGATAAACGCCCAGCGGGTGGGGGAGACTAGTTGACGGGCCCTGTAAAGCCAGCTCTCGATGGACAGTGACCCGAGTGGCCAGCGGGCTGGGCTCGTGGGGACAACGTGCGGGTGATCGTCTCAGGCTCGGGTCTGGTGGAGTGGACAGGCGCGGAGGTGGGGACGGGGGTGGAGGGGAGAGACGGTGGCTCGTGCTGCGGCGGCTGTCCAGGGGCTCCGAGGGGCCGCGTGCTAGTGCCAGGGCGCAACCACGGGACCCGGCATCCGAGCCGGTGATTTCTTGACATCAAAAGACAATCGGAGATTGTCGGGGAGTTCTCCGGGTAAGAGCTGGGGGGCGTGTGTGCAGCAAAGGAGGCGCGGCGTGCCGAGGGGAGGGATGGGGGACGGCGCTGAGTGTGTGCGTCCCCTCCCCGGAGAGCGAGGCGACGCCTCCTCCGCCCGGCTGTCTGTGTGTACACGGTGCTCCGGCGGGGATGGGGACAGACCGTGTCGTAGTGGGGACTCGCGTGGGCCCGATTCCTCCACCCCGAGGGTTCGGCCTAGCCAGCCTCAAGTAGTTTGGCTCCGTGTTACGCGTGTGTCAGAGCTCGGGTTACTTGGAGAGGGACTCGTGGAGCTCTGGGCCGGGTCTCGGGAGCTCACCAGCCCCGGTGCCGGCCCCTCCCTTCCTCCGGGTCTCGGACGTGCCCCGGAGCCGGCTGACGATCTGGCGAGGCGGGGAGGAGCCGCGGGCGGGCCGGGCGCACGCTTGCTTGTCGCCGCTCCCACCCGCGACACGCTTTGCTGACCCTTGCACCGCGGCGCCCAGTGATGCGCGTGTCCGCGCGCTCCGGCCGAGGTCTCCCCAGACCCTAGAGGGGAATCCACGCGTTCTGAGACCTACCCCCGTCCTCAGTTCTTCAGTCTGGGAACCCCGGGGACCGAAACCTGCCCAGCCACCCCAGCCTGGGCCCAGTCTGCTTCTATCCGCAGCCAGCCGGTCATACGCCGCCACTGCCCCCACCCTGCCTGCCTGCCGGGCTGTCATCTCCACGGCCCTGGGGATTAGGGGGCCACGCAGCCTGGGAGGAAGCCCTGGGGAGCTTCTGGCTCGCTGGAGGCTGGAAGCTCCCCAGGACGCCAGTGACACAGCCCGGGAGCTGGAGGGGAGGAAGGAACCGCCCTGAGCGCTGGGAGGGGCGTTCAGCTGTGTGGCCGGGTTCCTGCAGCCCAGCCTCGGGGCTGGGCCCAAACCTCTGGAATCTGGGCTCCCAGCATGCCCGGATTTCCAGACAACCCAATTATACAGGAACAGAATGCACTGAGCGGACGCTAGAAGGTGGCCAAGACGCTCTAGAGCGGCCCTGAAGAAACTCCCTCTGAGCATCTGAGACAGGATGCCACTCAGCTGTGTGAAGTGTCTGTCCTGAATCAAGGACTCCGAGGCAGTAATTTGTAACGCGTTCTGGGGGACCGTGTCATGGGTGATGAGCAGATTGCTCGAGTAATAACACATGTCTCTGTGATTTTACAGAGCAGTTTTCCCACTGCTGATCAATGCATTTACTAACAGGATCCCAAGAGGTAGGGAAAACCAAACCCATTGCACAGAGGAGCACTCTGAGGCCCAGAAACTGATGGGACTTTCAGTAGGAAAAGAGCAATTCCCTTTCCTCTGTGACTTCTCTCTCTCTCTCTCTCTCTCTCTCTTTTTTTTTTTTGGTTTTTCAAGGTAGGGTCTCACTCTAGTCCAGGCTGACCTGGAATTCACTATGTAGTCTCAGGGTGCCCTTGAACTCATGGCCATCCTCCTACCTCTGCTGGGATTAAAGGCGTGTGCCATCACACCCGGCGCTGTGACTTCTCTTGGCAGCTCTTAGCTGCTTGTTGTTTGAGACAGGGTCTCCTCAGTGTAACCCAGGCAGGCCTTGATCTTTCAGTTGCCTTCCCTTCTCCTGAACGCCAGAATTACAGGCGTGTTCCACTGTGCTCAGGACTCATAGCTTTTTAAAAAAATTATTATAATTAAGTAGAAACTTTGTATGGACATATCATACGTTGGTGCCATCATTTCCCTCCTGCATGCCCCCATTCCATTGAGGGCCCTCCTCAGTGGGATTGCTGATATGCATCATGGGCTGTGGGTTATAAGTTGTGAAAGCAGCAGTCGGGACTCATGTTTTAATTAAACAGTGACTGCTTTCCTAAAGGTATGATCTTTGTACCTTAGAAAACACGGAGCCTGTGAAAGTAGTAAATTATTTGTCAAAATACTTGATTTGCTAAGAGTTCCTAATGAGAAAAACTACTAAAGACTGAAAATTTTATCACTCGTCTAATAATTTGCTGTTGCTAAGTATATAGCTGCTATCATACACCCAGTCTATAATATACTAACATGCCCCTATGAATGTGAATGTAGAGTTGTTAGTGAATACAAGGTTTGTTTATATGTTGTGTGTGTGTGAGTTCATATGTGTATGGGCACACTTGTGGGCAAGTGCATATGGAGACCGAAGGTTGATCTCTAGTGTCTTCATCAATTGCTCTCCACTCTATTTGCTGAGGCAAGGTCTCTAGCTTGAACCCAGTCTAGCTAGCCGTTTGCCTGGGATCCTCTGTCTGTCTCTCAAGTCCTAGGATTACAGGCATGCAGCCACACCCATTTGGCACTTATGTGGGTGCTGGGGAACATTGGTCCTCATACTTTAAAAATTTTTTAATTTATTTATTTTAGAGAGAGAAAATGGGCGTGCCAGGGCCCTGTAAACAAACTCCAGATGCATGTGCCACCTTGCGCATCTGGTTTATGTGGGTCCTGGGAAATCGAACCTGGATCTTTTGCTTTTGCAGACAAGTGCCTTAAACACTAAGCCATCTCTCCAGCCCTGGTCCTCACACTTATGTGGCAAGCATGCACTGAGCTATCTCCCTTAGCCCTTATTTAGTTTTTTTGAGACAGTGCCTCACATTGTTATGTAGATTGGCCTGGGACATACTATGTAGCCACACACTGGCCTCAAACTCATGGCAATCATCTTGCCTCAGCCTCCCGCGTGCTGCCAAGGTCCCTTCTTTTGGTACTGTGTTCAAAGCCATCAGATTCAAAATGTAACCCCCCCTGAGAAACCATCCCAGACTTTTCTCCCTGTCTTCTTCCCCCAGTCAGGGATTGGCAAGCCCAGAAAATAGCAAAGAATCCCTATATACCTGTGAGTTTCTGAGTTCAGGTGTATGAAAATTCTCAGACATAGCCTGGAGGGTTTTTAAGTTTAGTCAGCTGATCAAAGAGTCACCAATTCATTCACAGATATGTACTGAGCACCTTCAAGTTTCTATATCCAGAAGTGCCTGCAAAAAAAGTTTAACACGTGATCCTTGCAGCATGTTAGGGTCTAAAAATGTGTTCTAGCTGTACAGGTGAGTTTCAGACCACCAAATGCTTATGACACAGCTGTGTAGGCTGCACAATGCATTGTGTCTGGAGCACACAGAGGTCCCACAGCAGGAACAGTTAAGTTACAATGACATAATAGAGCCTCAGGAGGGAACAAATCATCAATATTTTAAAGCCCTCACTCTGGGACATAATCAGTTTCACATATGTTGGTTACCAGGTCCCATAATGCCCCTTGGTATCTTAGAGTAAATACAGACGGGGCAATGGGAGAGGACCCTGATGTCCGTTACCCCGGACTGCAGGCTCTCAGGTGGGCCCAGAGCTGCAGGCAGCTGATGGGGCCTTACCCTGAAGTCAACCAACAGGTTCCTTTGAGCTCTGGAGATGTTCTCCCTACCTCTTATCACAGCCCTGGTGTGCTGTGACTCAGTGAGAAGCTGTGACCTTGGTCATATTCAGGCCCTGCAAGTCTTACAAGGTCTGGGTAGATGTTTTAGTATGGGGCCCCTTTAATCTAGTCCCAAATCTACTTCTGTGGCCCCTGATATCCTCCAGTTTCATTTCAACTGTCCTTCCTTTAAGACTATATTGTTTGCAATACCAGTCACGGAACAGGAAGCAGCAGGTAGGTGGTTGGGGTAGAGGGAGAATTCTGTGCTTGGAGTGCCAGGAGGAGATATGGATAAATGGGCAAATTCCAGTCCCTGAGAACTCTCTAAACTTCATGGTGTTTCTGTGGAACTTGCCTCATTGCCTGGCAGCCTAGCCTGTAGCTGAGGCTGAGCTATAGTTCAGAACAGGGTAAGAACCATCCCTAGAGTGGGGTACCCACAACTTGGCAGGGCTACATCTAATCTCCAGGCAAAGGCCTTAGGGTCCCAGAAATGAAATGACTTGCCCAAGGTCACAATGAGCCCTTGGCAGAGTGGGGGCAAGAAATCTTAGATTTCATGTCTCATCCAATGTCTTTCTCTATACTAGATGCTTACTTTAAAATGTGGGTCCTTATTTCCCAAAGAGTACAGACTTTTTTTTCCTATACACTCCTCGGGATTTACTTAGATGAGATTATCTGCTTTCCTTCCACATTGGCCTTTCCTGCCTAATACTTCATCGTAGCATCCAGGAGTGAGTGAGGGCCTGAATGGGGGGACGTAGCAGCCTTGGGGCCTTTCAGTGCTTTTAGTGGCTGTGTGGCTTGCTAGGCCTGTAACAGGGTCCTCAGGGATTCAAGTTACTGTATCCTTACATCTTCCCAGGAAGTAGGCCCATCCATGTTATTTGATTTTCAGCTGATTTAAGTGGACAAAACACTGGTGGGAAAGAGGATGATGGAGTCGGATGGTAGTGGGTTGGTCTTGAGGTGAATCCCCGAGTTCCGTCTGGCTTCACAGTTTACACAGTGTCTCACTTAAATCACCCCATGTGAACACCTATCATGTCCACCTGGGAGGCTGTTCTCATCAGCACTCCCATTTTGCACATGAGGGAACAGTCTCCATGGATAAGGGTGTGTTCAAGGCCTGGATAAGTTGTATAGCGGGCGTCCGGACTCCATGGTCTCTAGACATCAAACCCAGTGCCCACCACTGAGATGGCTTCACCATCCGATATTGTTACTGTGATTTTGTGATTGGAGCGGGAGGAACCCTTCGGAGCTTCCTCGGGTTTCCTATGGACTCATGTCCAGTTGGGAGCTGGACCCAATTGCTCACTAACCCTTGGAGGCAGCTTCCATGGCAACAATACATACAGGAGGGCCATTAGGAGATGGTTTCCTGGAAAAGATGTATTTGGAGTAGGTCTGGGTGTGTGGCGCAAGGGGTTTTAAGCTGGGCAGTGGCCCAAACGTGGATAAGAGAAAACTGTGAGTGCATGGGGCAAGGTAGGGCCGGCCAGCGAGGTGGGGTTGATGGTCCTGCACTTAGCATGAGCGTCTCAATCGTTACTGGGCTCTGTTTCTAGGCCTGCGTCTGGACTGGGTCCTTGGACTACAGTTGCCTCAAGGTGGCCACTGTCTACCGAGAGAGAGAGAGAGAGAGAGAGAGAGAGGACTCATTATTACAGTGTAGTGAGTATGGTAGTAGAGGAGAGTTCCACTGTCTACCGAGAGAGAAAGAGAGAAAGAGAGAGAGAGACGGCGTTCATTATTACTGTGTGGTGAGCATAGTCGTAGAGGAACACTCCAGGGCTTTAAAGCAGTACTATACAGGGGACCTGAAATCAGGGAGGGCTTCCTTAAGGATCCAGTAGGAACTGAATCTCAGTGGAGAGAAAGGAACCAGCCAGAGAGGAAAACAAGAAAAGCACCATCTGGGAGAAGGAACAATGCGCCGAAGTGCCGAGGCCTGAGCCGCGTGGCTATGGGAAGGAACCGTGGGCAGTGAGGTCCAACGCAAGGGTGACTGGGCTGAGACAGCACCCAGAGCCGGAAACCTTGGGTTTTAGCCTGCAGATCTAGTGTGAGAAATGGAGCACGGGAGCGCAGTCATGGATCCAAAGAGAACTTGACTCAGAGTCAAGCGTCCACTGCGCTTCCGGGGATCCACTGTCCAGGTCCCAGGAACCAGGCTGTGCGCTGGCCCAGGGGTGGACCACAGCTCCCATGCTGAGCACATTTGGGGAGCCCAGCCTGTGGTGACTGCTTAGATTTAGGGGGGGAACCTCAGGCTTCTGGGCACACTGTGTGGATACAACTCCATCATAAGTTTGTGCTTGCTGGAGCAAGTCTGCCGGACTTGGGGTGAAAAGGAGAATTGTGGCAAGTTCAATGTCACAAGCTTTGGACTGAATGACAGACAATACGGCCCTCCCCACCCCCAGGAAGAAGTTAGGGCTGGAGCCACAGCGCTGAGAGTGGGGACACTCCTCCAGGGTGACCCCGCGACGGGGCTGCTGTAGACAATAAGAGCAGACCTCTTCCTCCCATTGTCAGAAAATCCTCTGTCACGAAGTGCCTCTGGCTCCCCAGGGACGCCATGCGGGGGACGCTGTGTCATGCTGGAGGCCCAGCTGGCAGAATCCCGCGACAGCAGAGAGCAGGCTTCAGCTGGAAGCTCTGGAGTGAGTTAAGGAGAGGCACTTTCGTTTTCTAGCATGCACTGAGAGCACAGCCTCAGAGTCTCGGGCCCTGGAGAAGGGGAGTCTGCTTCCAGGAGCAGGTGGTGTACTTGGGGAGACAAGCTGGGGACTTAAAAATCCATTAAAAAGCTTCGGGGGGGGGGGGGAATCCCAGTCAAAGAGTAGAATGCAAACTAAACGAGAGAGCATGGAGGGGAGAGAGCTGCTCCGTCCGTGTGTCATTGCGCAGGGCTGCTGTTGGGGTCCAGGCCCAGCCTTTTCCAGTTTGGATCGTCGTTGGGATGCAGAGCACTCAATAGGTGTTTGGTCTCCTGGTGGGACTCTGTAGGGATGTGGCCTGGGTTAGCTGTCTGGGGCCAGAGGTCAGCCAGGGAAGGCTGCCATGCACAAGTCCAAAGGAGCACCCCGACACTGATTTAGATGCCTTTGGTGCCACAGCGGAGTACCCCTGGAAACCTTCCAGCTACAAAGTGCCTAGAGTTGCTGTAGAAGAAACAGATGCATCCTTTCTAACAACAGCCTGGCTCGCAGAATGCAAGGGGAGCCCCCAGGTTAGGCGAATGGGTGACGCCCTCAGAAGCAGGTGACTGCCTGTCCCAGAGCCCTAGGTACGGAGCTGTGACAGCACCTCCTTCAGAACTGGGAAGGAGACCGGGATTGGGACTGGAGAGCCCACCCTGCAGCCGGCATAAAGAGGTTTGCATGCCTGGAGAAAACGTAGGCTAGACATCAGCCTGCTTAGCATGGTGGGGCTGGACTGATTTTCAGGAGTGGGAATTAGAAACCTCTCTGGTCTGGTATGGCTTTGGATGTTCTCCTTTCATCCTGGGATCTCCAGAGAAGAATTAGTTCATAGTCTTGTGGCCAGAGTCCTCTCCACTGTGGGCTACAGGCCTTGAGGGCCCAGGGAGATGCCGGGGCTCTCCATCCTATGTTGATTTAAATGTCCACCTCCGGGCTGGAGAGATGGCTTAGCAGTTAAGGTGTTTGCCTGCCAAGCCAAAGGACCCAGGTTTGATTCCCCAGGGCCCACGTTTGCCAGATGCAAAAGGGGATGCATGCATCTGGAGTTTGATTGCAGTGGCTGAAGGCCCTGGCACACCTATTTTCTTCTTCTCTCCCTCCCTCCCTCTCTCTTTCTCTGCCAAACAAATAAATAATAAAATATTTTAAATGTCCACCTCCAAGAGATGCTTCAAGCCCAGGGTGAAGTGGGTGAGTGAATGAGGGAGAAGAGGAGGGCGGAAGGGCCCTGGATGGGATCTCTTGAGTGGGCTTTGTAGATGACTGCACAGGAAAGGCATACACATACATGGAGCACAGAGAAGGAAATGTCCCTACCTTAGCTTTTATCTTAGTAAAGGCCTACACATGAGCCCAGTCCAGCTGGGGCTATAGCTCAAAGGTAGGGGTGCTTGCCTAGATGTGTGAGGCTCTGGGTTCTATCCCTAGTAATGCAAAAAAAAAAAAAAAAAAAAAAAAAAAGAAAGAAAAGAAAAGAAAAGAAAAGAAAGAAACAGTAACAGATTCAACAGTAACAGATTCAGAGATGAGCCCCTTCCTTCTGTAAATTCCAGAACCTTATCTCACACTGCTTGCTCAACCCAGATCTGTACCCACGAAGCCTCCCTGTACCCAGACTTCAATTCCTACAGTTCTAAGCTTTGGTGATACCTGAGGACCACCTGATGAGCCTCCACCAGTGTGTGAATCCAGGCCAGAGCAGCACGTGGCCCACCTATGAGAAGGCCGCTGCAGCTTCGCGCTTCCTGCAGGGTGAGGGCACCTTGTTTCTGCCTGGTGACCATCTTCTCTGCTGGCCACCCTAGTAGAGCGTGGCTTCTAGTCCTTTCATTGCCCGTGTTTCTGCTCGAAGGCTTGTTTGTGGAGAGAAAACTGCAAATCCAGCTAATTTCAGTCCTAACTGGCTTAGCACAGAGGTTGTGAGGACAGGGGCCGTGGGAGCAAACAGGATGCCCCAGGCAGCCCATGACACGGAAGATCTGTTTGTATTTTGTTTGGTTTTATTTTGTTTCTTTAGACACAGTTTCCTTATGTAGTCATGAACTCACTATGTAGCCCGAGCTGGTCTCGAACTTGAGATCCTCCTACCTCAGCCCCTTGGGTCATAGGATGACAGGTGTGTGCCACCATGCCTGGCATGATACAGAAGCTCTCAGCTGCTTTGGCACAACAGGCTTCTGATAATTATGAGAGGAACAACCGCATTGCGCGCACGCATATACACACCTTCCTCTGATAACTCAAGTGACTCCCGAACCCCGTTGCACAGAGCTGGTATTAAGTGGGTGTGTGTTATGTGCCAGACCCTGCCCTGGGCACGCTCATGGGATGAGGGTAGCTTCTGTGAGGGAGATGGCCAGGGGCGGAGACGTAGTCATGCCTAGCTGGCACTGTGTCCGTTGAGCCTGGGGGTGGGTGCATCACATAGGATCCCATCATATGACCCTCCCCGGAGCAGGCAAGATCTTGATGTCAACACTGTCTGGGAGCCCACAGGTCTTTGGGGGCATTGGCTGAGAGATGAGTTGGAAGCATGGGTTTGAGAAAGTAGCCTGCCACGGGGATTCACATCCTGGCATGTCCCTGAACAGGATGGGGCTCACCAGGTGATTTCCCAGGGCATGCTGGTTGGCCTGGCTCTTCTGAATAGAGCACCCCGGGTTCTCCCCGGAAGCAAAAGGCACTGCACTCCTCCGTCCCTTTGCAGCACAGGGTGGTGGGCATCTGTGTGGCTTGTGCGTCTACCAGGTATGTGCTAACTATGAAGAGCACCAGTTGCTCTTATGTCGAGGGTATGCCAGGCAGATGATGGCTCTGCTCTGCCCCTTTTGGCAGGACTGCAGGCGGATGGGGTTAGTGGTGAGGGCCAGGGATGCTGTGAGCATGCCCATTTTCCCCTTTTCTCCCTCCCAAACGTCTTCCTCTGCCCACATGCTACTGGTTTGCCTTAATCCTTTTCGCCTAAGCTCTTACCCATCAGCATGTGGTTCAGGTTAGCTGGCATCTGCCGTGGGCCGTGCTCTAGGAAGTAGCCAGATTCCTTGATGACCCCAGAAGAGTCCCTGCCCCCATCTTCGCATCCTGGCTGGGAAGACAGATTAGCCTTATGCTGGGAGGTGCGCTAAATGTGGAGGAGGAGGCGGCAAAGGGGCTGAGTGGCCGGGAGAATGGCTGTGGCAAGTTTTGTCTAAATGGACAGTTGTGCCGGGACACAGGTGTGAACTTGGGCTGTCCCACGGAAATGAGGGTGTATGGCCACATGGGCCCTGGAGGATGTGTGCATGTGAGCCACACCTGATACTATTATCAGTCATTTCTAATGCAGGGTGCACATGGGGTGGGGAAGGGCCTCATGCACAGGGTACACTGGCATCTGTTTCCCCATTTTGCTTAAGGGACTAGAGGGAAATTCACACGCGGCTCAGTTCTAGCCCCAAGGTTCTCCTGTATCTCACCATGATCTCAGTTGAGGCATTGAGAGTAGAAGTATGGAGACAGAACAACCATCTGGTTGGTGGGATGTTATTGGATAAAGAGGAAAAAACAAAAGAACCCTGGAGTTGGACATGGTGGCACACACCTTTAATCCCAGCACTCAGGAGGCAGAGGTAGGAGGATCGCCATGAGTTTGAGGCCACCCTGAGAAGACATAGTGAATTCCAGGTCAGCCTGGGCTAGAGTGAGACCCTACCTTGAAAAAACAAGACAAAATAAAACAAAATGAAACAAACAAAGGGACACTGAACTAAAGCGTGGCTTTAAGACCAAAGTATTTCAACTCACATAGCCAGAAGTCGAAAGATAGGAGTTCTGGGGTTGCTTAGTTCAGTAGATCAGTGGTCATTTCTAGGTCTGCTCCTAACTTTGCAGGCTACCATTTGCAGCAAATCGTCTCTTTTGGGTTTTACCCCTTGTGGTCATAACATGGTTACCATTGAACCAAGCACCAAGTTCTCATCTAACTGTAGCCAAAGTCGGTCAGGAAGGTGATGTCTGAGAGTCTGAGGTGCTAGCTGTTTTTATGAAAGACAGCAGTCCCCTTTGAGGGTGGACATGAGACTGGGAGAGGAGGTAGGGCACATCTGTCTCGCAGAGGGTACACTCTGGTTAGGGTCCCTGGTCCCGGGGAATGAATGCAGGCTGTGTCAAGATGGTGGAAGACATTCCCTTCTCCTGCCCAGGCCACTGTTCCTTTTACATATATGCTTACAGACATACGGATGGCCCAGGCTGGGAGCCAATAGCAAGCCCTAGGCAAATCCGACCTCCACCTGCTTGGGTAGCTCTATGGGCCTCCTCCTCCTCTGTAGTGATTGCTTGTGTGGGTTGTAGGCACACTGAGCCTTTCCTTCAGTCCCCGCCCTTCTTTTTTCTCGGGTGCTTCCCTAGCCTACATCAAGAGATCAAGGACACCTTGAAAGCGGCCACACCTCTACACCAACCCTGCATTTCCCATGGGGATGGCGCAGCACTGGCCATGGCCCCCAGGCCTGAAGAGAGGCATTGTTCACTTCAGCACATACTTGTAGAAAGAATGCTGGCCCCTCATTTGAACCCCACGCCAGAGCCCACGCCCGCTCAGGGTGGCCCAGCGCAGTGACTGGGTGAGTAGTGCCGTGGGCCCTTACCTTTGGCTGCCCTAAGAGCATCACTAACCCTGTGGCTCTGGGTTGGTTTTTGTCCCTGAAAGGCATGCTGGAGTCCTGACCCCATGCCTCATGGCTCTTGCTAAGAGACAGGGTCTCCACAGAAACCCCCTAACTTAACACGACTGGCATCTGCATAGGATGGCAGCTGGGCATGCTAGCACGCATCTATAACATAATCCGAGCCCTCAGGAAGCCAAGGCAGGAGGGTCACATGTTTGAGGCCAGCCTGGGTTATGAAGCAAGGCCCTGCCTCTCTGAAACAGAGCAAAACAAAATAAAGGACCTCCGAGACAAAACAAAACCCAAGTAAAGTAGGGCACGGATCCGCACAGAGAACGAGGGGACACTGTGTGAGGACATCGTGACAAGGCAGACATCTGCAAGCCTCAGAAGAAGCCAGTTCTACAGGCGCCGTGGCAGTGACTTCCAGCCTCGAGGACCGTCAGTGGTGACATTCTGTCATCTAGGCCTCAAGCACACAGGCATGGAATGTGGGGCTCAAGCTCAGCACCTCACCCCCTCAGCGGGCACACCATAAACATGTAGGTTCTTACCCAGAGACCAGCCTGCCACAGTGTGGTCAGGGGGACCAGGCGACATTCCACACTGTGCCTCCCAAAGCTGTATTCTGCCCTGGGAGTTGCTGGGTGATACAGGCAGGGATGTCTGTCAACTCGGGGACCAGACAAGGAACATATATCCAGAAGCCTTTGGACAACCCAGTAGTAACCAAACAGTTGTTGAGGATGACGGTGTAAGAATGCTTTGTGGGCTCTTTTGTGTATTAATCAGCTCTCCCAGCCTCTATTCTCCACATGCGAAAAGGAGGGCACGAGATGCTCAGGGATCTCTCCCCAGTCACACAGCTAAGATGTGGTATAACCAGTTTTGGTTTGCCCTTGCCTCTTAACCCTCACACGCAGGGACTGACTCATGCTGAGGTCCTCTTGTGATGCTCTGAAGAGGTCACTGCCCTTGGTGACCTGGGTGAGCAAGTAGTCACTTCACATTTAACTTTTTTTTTTTTCTGGGCAACCTCAAGACTTGGATGACATTACATCTCAAGTGCCCATTCCTCTTTAAAGTTCAAGTGCCCATCCCTTCATCATTCAGGATTATCCTCAGTGTGGCTGACACAGAGAAGGACGAGTCCCCATGTCACCTTTGGCATTTGCTAACCCTGAGACTGCAGCTCCAGATCTGGCTGGCTGGCCAGCTCAGTGTGGCGGTGTCTTCTTCCCTAGAAAGTGAATTCTTGGGCTGGGGACATGGCACAGTGGTTAAAGGTACTTGCTTGCAAAGCCTGATGGCTCAGCAAGAGGCCCTGGCATGCCCATATGCTCTTCTCCCAAATATCTCTCAAATAAATATAATAAAACTGTTTTTTTTTAAACAAAAAAAAAGAAAAGGTGGGGCTGGAGAGATGGCTTAGCAGTTAAGGCGTTTGCCTGCAAAGCCAAAGGATACTAGTTCGACTCTCCAAGACCCACGTAAGCCAGATGCACAAGGGGGCACATGCATCTGGAGTTTGTTTGCGGTGACTGGAGGCCCTGGCATACCCATTCTCTCCCTCCCTCTCTCTTTCTCTGCCTTTCTCTCAAATACTTAAATTAAAGTCAAAAAGAAAGTGGGGCTGGAGAGATGGCTCAGATGGCACTTGCCTGCAGAGCCTAATGACCTGAGTTCAATTCCCCAGTACCGACATAAAGCCAGATGCACGAAGTGGCACATGCGTCTGGAGTTTGTTTGCAACAGCTGGAGGCCCGGGTACACCCATTCTCTTCTCCCCCTCTCTGCTTACAAATAATTTTGTTTTGAAAAGTGGTTTCTTTCAGCAGTAGAAAGTCACGTCACCCTCTGCCAGGCTACCCCGAAGACTTTGAGGAAGATGTGGGCCAAGTCGTGCCCACAAGCGTGCAGGGAAGTGTGCTGGTGAGGTGCTGGCAGTGTGTGTTCCTTCCTCTGATAAACACCTGGGGCTGCTGCAGCCTCAAGAGCTCATGACGGAGGCTGACCAGGGGTAGCAGTTTGGAGGCCTGGGAACCCCTGCTTTCCCACTCCTAGGTCCAGGTGGTCAGCTGCGGAGGGCCAGGAGAGGAGAGAGTGGCACAAGGTCTCAGTGATGCTTAGAACAAGGCCACCAGAGCAGGAAGGGACCTGGCTGTCCACCTCCTGTAGCCCAGCTCGGGTGCATCCTTGAAGGGCTTCGTGATTTTACTGACAGAATTAGATCTAAGCCTGCTTAATGGATCCATGGTAGATTTGAGAACTAGAAAAGCATTGTGCACCTTTCAAAGTCCTCAGTTCCTGACAGCCTGACATGACCCCGTTGCTCTAGGTCCCAGGTCTTCGGCTCTGGTGAAGAAGCTTCAGGAAGGTTGTGTCTACAGCAAGGTGCTTCCTTTTTGGTGTCAGGGCCACTGGGAGTCAGGTCTCCTGTGTTCTTGTGTGGTGCCTAGGCATCCACCTGGGGTTCAAGCATTAATTCCAGCAGGGACATTAGGAAGAGAGACCAGATGACCCGGCCAAGGTCACACACAGACTTGCCAATGGAATAGCAAAGCAAGGACATGTTCTTCGATTGCTCCCTCCTGGCCCTGTAGAATGTGGATGTTTCTAGATTCCCAGGTAGCCTGTCTCCAAAGGAGCCTGCCCAGCATGGTGCCATCTCACAGGCCAAGTCAGGCACCCCACCTATTCAGATATGCCCAATACACTGCAGTAGGCCATGACATCTTTGAGAGGCAGGAGGGACCTGGGCCAGGTGCTCAGTGTAAGCGGGATCCAGGCAGGGCAAGACAAAGCCGAACAGCACTGCCCTAAGTTCTACCGGGAAGTTTCACGAAGGCCTCGGGAAAGAATCCTGAAGGCTCTCTTGAGAGCTGTCATCCTGTCTCTGCCCCCGCCCCTACGGTCTGAGAGATGGAAGGGACTGGGAATTAGACCTAATTCTAGGTCTGGAAGCTGGGAGGGAACAGATGGGCATGGTCTTGTACCTAGAAGCCATACTACCTTGTGGCCCACGACATAAAGACCCAGGAGTGCCTCCCACCAGCCCTGGCTGGGATCTCAGAGCCCCAGGGTTGTGATAAACAATATAAGGCACCCTTCTTCCAGACCATCAAGTCTGTGGAGCCCTGAGGCTGTCTGCCTTGACAGAGGTGTCGGAACCTTCCCAGCATCCTCTCCTCTGGCCATCTCCACCATGATCCTTCTGAAGTGGGGGCCAAGGAGGGATACGGTGGTCAGGGAAACAAACCTCCTCCATCTGGGCACTGCTTGTATTAACATGGCCCCCGTCTGCATCCTCTGTGTTCACGGACCGCTCCTAGGCAAGAGGGATTCCCCATTCCTTCATACTTTCTTTCTTTTTTTTTTTTTTTTTTTTTTTTTTTTTTTGGTTTTTCAAGGTAGGGTCTCACGCTGGTCCAGGCTGACCTGGAATTAACTATGTAGTCTCAGGGTGGCCTTGAACTCATGGCGATCCTTCTACCTCTGCCTCCTGAGTGCTGGGATTAAAGGCGTGTGCCACCACGCCCGGTATCCTTCATACTTTCTATGAGAATCATCTGGGCTAAAGATCTCCTTCCCATCCTGGGCTCGGAAGCCCAAAACCATCTCTTGCCAGGTCTCTTTGAGTGGTCAAGGGACCTGGGGCCAAGGTGCTTAGATACAGAGGCAGTTTTTTTTTTAATTACAGTATTTTATTTCTATTTATTTATTTATGAGAGAGAGAGAGAGAGTGTGTGTGTGTGTGAATAGGCATGCCAGAGCCTCCTGCCACTGAAGATGAACTCCAGATGCATACACCACCACGTGCGTCTGGCTGACGTGGGTTCTGGGGAGTTGAACCTAGGTCCTCAGTCTTTTTGCAGGCAAATGCCTTAACCGCTAAGCCATCTCTCCAGCCTGGCAGTTTTGTTTTTAAAGACACAGGTGTCACTACATAGCCCAGGCTGGCCTACAAATTGCAAACATTCTGCCTCAGCCCCTGAATGCTAAGGTTTCAGGCACTTAGCATCATGTCAGGCTGGACAGTGAGGTTCTTGAAGGCTGACTCACCAGCCTGGGAGAGCTGGGGGTGGATCACACAGGCTCTGGCCTGAGGGTTCGTGACTGCGCCCCCTTCTCACAGCTCTTCAGTCCCTGGTGCCACCTCTTTTCTCCTCGGGAAGCGAAGCTCTCCGTCTCCTTGCTCTGGCTCAGTTTGCAGAAGCCCCATGATGTGGGGGGGACAGGCTGATGTGATGAGAAATCTAGATTGTCCTCATGCCTGGGTGGAGAGAGGCCCAGGTGATTAGTGAAGCACACCTCTGGGTGTGTCTGTCGGACCAATTCCAGAGCTGATTAGATCACCAGGGCTGTGTCCTCACACATGGTTTAATCCACGAATGGATTCAGAATGCTCATAGACCATTGGGAGGCAGTAGACTATGGAAGATGGGGCCTGGCTGGAGGAAAGGAGTCTCTGGGGGTGTTTTGGGAGGACATGTCTTGCCCTGGCCCCTTCCTATCTTCACTTTGCCACCTGGCGGCCAGGAGTAGAGCTCTGCTCCACCACGATCTCCCTGTCATGAGCAAAAGAAGTCATTCTTCCTTACATTGTTTATGTTGTGTATTTTGTCATAAAATGTCATAAACACAGGCAGCTTCCCTGTCTGAGCAATAAAGGGAACTGTTTTTCAAATGAAGATGCTCTTATAGCATGAGAAGTCTCTAGTGTGCATGTATAAGATGTGTGTGTGTGTGCGCTGTGTGTGTGTGTGTTAAAGCCATGTATTTTCAAACAAGTGTCTTTAACTACTGGGCCATCTTCCCAGCCCCTTATTCATTTAAGCCATGTATTAGTTAAAGTATGCATCAAAAAGCAAAAAAGAAGCCAGGCATGGTGGGGTACACCTTTAATCACAGCACTGGGGAGGCAGAGGTAGGAGGATCACCATGAGTTCGAGGCTACCCTGAGATTACATCATAGTGAATTCCAGGTCAGCCTGAGCTAGAGTGAAACCCTACCTTGAAAACCCGAAAAGTAAATAAATAAGTAAAAAGCAGAATATAGAAACTTCTGGTGGATAGGGTGGCACAGATCTGTAATCTCAACACTTGGGTGGAGGAGATAGAAAGATCAGGAGTTCAAAGCTAGCCTTGGCTACAAAGTCCTAGGCCATCTTGGGCTACAGCCAAAGGCTGAGATGTATCTCAGTGGTAGAGTACTTGCCTAGTGTGTGCAAGACCCTGGGTTCAATTTTGAACGCTGTGCCGCAAAAATTAATAAAGAAATAAAAAGAGAGGAAAAAGCCCACGAATACATGATTTCATTATTGCTTAGTAGGAAGGTGAACGTAATAGAAAGTCAATGCCAAGTCACTAATAATATCACAATTGGTTTGTGGGCAGGACAGAAAACTGCCGGGAAGCAAATGGGTTGAAATGCTGTATCAGCTGCTTTGGTAGGGTTTTAAGCCACTTGGCACAATTTGGAGTCAGACATGTCCAGTTACAGCCCAAAGTGAGTGACTCTTTTCATGAACCAAATGTGAGTTCCTGAATATTTATTTGCCTTAGACCTTTATACGTGTGACTCTCATTTGAGTTCAGGAAAGGTGGTCATTACCCAAGGCCAGTCTTGATAAACATTTCTGGGATAAGCCCTTTCCTTTAGTATCCATTTTGTTTCAAAAAGACCTTATCAACTGGCCTCCATAGAAAGGCATTTTGTTTGGAGCTGGTTGCAAGGGCTTATGCCTAGCATCCCAGCACTTAGGAGGTTGAGGCAGGAGCATCTCGGGGGAAAGCCAGCCTGAGGCATGTGGCAAGATGCTATCTAAAAATGGGGGGGGGCTGGAGAGATGGCTTAGTGGTTAAGCGCTTGCTTGTGAAGCCTAAGGACCCCGGTTCGAGGCTCGATTCCCCAGGACCCACGTTAGCCAGATGCACAAGGGGGCGCACGCGTCTGGAGTTCTGTTTGCAGTGGCTGGAAGCCCTGGACAGCCATTCTCTCTCTCTATCTGCCTCTTTCTCTGTGTCTGTCACTCTCAAATAAATAAATAAAAAATGAAGAAAAAAAAAATTTTAAATGGTGTGTGTGTGTGTGTGTGTGTGTGTGTGTATGTGTTCTACTATCCATTCTAGAACCAATACTCAATATCCTTATCCAGGCGTTAATCACGGGGTTTATTTGAGAGGTGCCTGACTGTGGTGATAAGGGCTTACTGCTCTTGTTCGAATGATGTAGAAGAATGTGTTGATGTTGGAGTGACCACCTGTCACCCTGACATTCTCTTCCATCTTGTGAACAATGATGAACATTTCTTCCTGAGTTATAAATCAAGATGTTTGAACTCAGAACTCTGAATGGTCATCTTTTATTTAGCTTGGAACTCTGGGGTCTCATTCTCAGATTTGTCAATGTGCTCATACAAGTTCAAAGGTCTGTTTTTAGGGTTGTGGATGAAGCTCAGGCTAGCGCACGTGAGGTCCTGGGTTTGATGGCAGCTCTACCGAAAGCAGGTATGGTAGTGTACACCTACCTCTGCAGAAGTGAAGGCAGCAGGATCAGAAGTTCAAGGATATCCTTGGCTACATAGTGAATTTGAAGCCAACCTGGGATACATGAAACCCTATCTCAAGAAAAAGAGAACTTTTTTGTTTGTTTGTTTGTTTGTTTTTCGAGGTAGGGTCTCACTCTGGTCCAAGCTGGCCTGGAATTAACTATGTAGTCTCAGGGTGGCCTTGAACTCTCGGCGATCCTCCTACCTCTGCCTCCCGAGTGCTGGGATTAAAGGTGTGTGACACCACGCCCTGCTAAGAAAAAGAGAACTTTTTTGTGTGAGTATATGTGATGTGATGTGATGTGTGTGCAGATTCATGTGCCACCTGAGCAGAAGTGTAGAGGCCAGAGGATGACATTGGGTGCCCTTTAACGCTATTCTACTATTTCTTTAAGACCTTCCTTTGCTAAACCTGGAGTTTGCTATTTTTAAGTTTGCCTGGCTGACCAGAGAGCCCCAGTGATTCCCCTGTCTCTGCCCACCCTCGCCACTGGGATTATAGGTGTACATATATACACCTGGATTTTTACATGGGTGCTGGGGATCAAATTCATCTTTTCATGTTTGTGCAACAAGTGCTATTACCCACTGAGCTCCCCCCCAGAACCCCCCCAAAATTTTTGTAAATAAAAACATCACATCTGAGACCTACATTCTCCCTATAATTTTCCCCAAACTGTCTGATAATGAGAAGGTTATATTGATTGGAATGGGAGAGCCTTGTTCCTGACATTCTCATTACTATTGCTGTGGAACACATTGCCCCAAAGCTTAGTGACTTAAGAGACAGTACTCCTTTAGGCTGTCCTCAGTCTGAAGAGCGGGAAGGGCCCAGTGGGCACAGCTTGTACCTGCTACATGTGGCATTGGCTGGCATGTTCAGCTGGGGCTCGGAGGTCCAGGGCGGCTCTTGCCCAGGGTCTTCGGGTCACGCTGCTGGTTGGCTCTTCTCTGTGTGGCTTCCTCACAACAGGGGATAGTTCTGCTGATGGTTACTGTG
Source organism: Dipus sagitta (assembly GCA_036346955.1). NCBI lineage: Eukaryota > Metazoa > Chordata > Mammalia > Rodentia > Dipodidae > Dipus > Dipus sagitta. The sequence continues at coordinate 38,501,642 of CM070771.1, forward strand.
GTGTATGACTCGAGCCAGACACTAGCTAAGTGTCATATCTACGTTCCAGTGTTGAGGAGTCCACATTCAAATGGAGGGGATGGAGGCTGTGATTTAACCATCTGTCTCTAATGAATAAATAAAAATAAATCTTCAAAAAATGTTTTAATTATATTATCTGGGCCTAGCGTGGTGGTGTACACCTTTAATCCCAGCACTTGGGAGGCTGAGGTAGGAGCATTGTTGTGAGTTTGAGGCCAACTTGAGCCTACATAGTGAATTCCAGGTCAGCCTGGGCTAAAGCACGACCTTACCTCAAAAAAAGCACAAACAAAACAACTTGTATCTGGAGCTGAACATGGTGGCTCATGCCTACAGTTACAGCACTGGTGAGGTCAAGTCAGCAAGATCCGAAGCTCGATTGGCTACATAGCAAATTGGAGGTCATTCTGTACTACATGAGACTCCCCCCCCCCACAATGATAACTGCACTTAATAAGTACAGAAGTTTGTTTCTATTTAATCACCCCCTAAATGATTTTGGGTACACGGGAGGACACACATAAATTGTTTTTCAGATGAAGTGCCCTATATAAGGGGTGAGCATCTGATAATTTAAAAAAAATAACTTTTTTATTTGTTTGAGAGAGAGAGAGAGAGAGAATGGGCATGCCAGGACCCTCAGCCACTGCAAACAAACTCCAGACGCACCACCTTGTGCATCTGGTTTATGTGGGTCCTGAGAAATCGAACGTGGGTCCTTTGGCTTCATAGGCAAGTGCCTTAACCATCAAGCCATCTCTCTAGCCTGCATCCGAGGATTTTCGAATTCTTGGTTGGTGTGAAACCAGTCCCCTACAGGTTCCAAAACCTGTATGGTTATCAAATTTCATTTTAGCTAGGAGGTTTTTCAAACATCCTTTAAAAAATTTTAGTAATAAAAACAACTGATACAGTACTTACATATGTGTGATACTCTGAGCGCTTTAAGGTTACTGACTTGGTTAATCCTTATGAAAACACAGTGGGGTAAGTGACAGTGTCACATCCACTTATGAGAGGAGAAAACAGGCAGAGCTTACTGAGGGGTTGAAGTAACTTGCCTAAGGACACACAGCTCTTAAGTGGCAAAGGCAACATTGGAATTCATGGTGTGGTTTCAGAGCCCATGTTCTTACTCTCTGCACCACACCGCCTCTCCTTGGGGTTGGGGTGGGGAGCTCATGTGAAAACCAAAAAGAGCCAGGATGGCTTGGATAGAACTGAGGTGTCTTGGCCCCTCTTTGACTCGTCTCTTGGTGGCCTCCAGGGATCTTAGGGCCATATGGGACAGTCTTTGCAGGCAGCCAGGCCTAGTGGATGAGATTGGACCTAGTCCTTGCCAGACTGCCGTAACAGAACGTCACAGAAAGGGTGACATATAAACAGTTGGAGTTTATTTGGCTCCTGGGTCTGGAGGCTGGGAAGTGCAAGATCCGGGGGCCACATCTGGTGAGGCTTTCTGGCTTTGTCCTACTGTGGTAGAAACCCTTGCCAGCGTGAGAGCCCATGATTGACCCCACAGTGCCAAGATTTTTTTCAATCAGCATTCATATGCTCATAAAGATGGAGCCGGGTGACCTCCATGCCTCCCATCAGCCCCCCCCCCCCAGGGCCTGCTGTGGGCACTAAGTCCCCCAACACATGCCTTTTGGAGACACCTTCAGACCACAGCAGGCTCCTAAGCTTGGACAAGGAATGCTAGTTTCTTTTTGTTCCTACAAGAACTGATCCTGGCTATTAGGAGCTCTGGCAGACCTCAGATTTCAGAGTGTGCCATTTCCTAGGATTGAGGATGGCAGACAAATACCCTTGCTAGGTGGTCATGGTGCCCAACAAAAATGGGTGCTCAAGACCAAAGTGCATGCTTCTTAACCATCACTAGGAGGAAGGCATTTTTTTTTTCTTTTTTGGTTTTTTCGAGGTAGGGTCTCACTCTAGCTCAGGCTGACCTGGAATTCACTATGTAGTCTGAGGGTGGCCTCAAACTCACGGCGATCTCCTGCCTCTGCCTCTGGTGTGCTGGGATTAAAGGTGTGTGCCACCACACCCGGCTTTTTTCTTTTCCTTTTGGAGGAAGGCATATTTCAATTCACATTAAACCAGCCAATCTATTTGGCATTTGTTCCTTGAGCTTGAGGGCACATACCTTAGAATGGTGTCATAATAATCAGCAAGAGTGACCTTACACCCTGAAAGTCACCTGCGTAGCTCCTTTGGTACCCTTAAGTCAGCCTGGGGCAGCTGAAGGTTGAGTGGTGGGCACACTCTTGGGGAGGTATGGCCTGGGAGCCCAGATGGCCCTAGAGGTGTCCCCTCCATTGCAGGGTAGCTGTCTTGCTAGAACCCCTCTTCTCCATAACGGGGATCCACAGGGATGACACATGGCCTCCCTTGCCCCAGGGGAGGTGGCCCTCTGTCTTTCATTTTTACTGACCACAGGAAGTTAAGCTTCATGTTGGCTTGCAGATGACCTTTGGATCCATCTCCGTGCCATCTTAGGGGAGAGTTATTGTTGGGTTTTAGCTGTCCTCAGCAACAGTGCTTCTTCAGTGTGGTGATGTCAGAGAGTTCCTGACTCCCCGGGCGACCCGCCCACGGCCTGCTTCTCTGCTTTGTCCACAGGACAAACTTTCACTCTCTGCCTTTTCTCCCTGGTTGGCTGTGTCTGTCGCCCTGGGGCTTGGGACCCTGGAGGCTGGGCAGAGTGTGTTCTTCCCAGGTCAGCACACGTCTCTCCCTAGATCCTCGAAGAGTGAAGGACTCTTCCTGGCATAGCTCCATGCTGGTCTCTGCTGGCCATGAGAGTTTGGAGAAAGGTTGTGAAGTCTGGTTCTCTTGGCTGCTTTAGGCTACTCTGAGCACTCCCTGACCTTCTCAAAACTGGGGTCCTTCTTATCCTCAGGAGCCGGCTCTTTTGAAGTCTGCCTCCTGTCATCCACTCCCCCACACTCTGGCCTTGTCTTAGGTATAATTGGAGTGAGCTGTTAGTGTCTTTACAGGCAGAGGTTGCTCTGCAGTGAAGGGGGCTTTTGTAAAAGTAGGTGGTGTTGGGCTGGAGAGATGGCTTAGCGGCTAAGCGCTTGCCTGTGAAGCCTAAGGACCCCAGTTCGAGGCTTGATTCCCCAGGACCCACGTTAGCCAGATGCATAAGGGGGCCCATGCATCTGGAGTTGGTTTGCAGTGGCTGGAGGCCCTGGTGTGCCCATTCTCAATCTCTCTATATCTGCCTCTTTCTCTCTCTGTCATGCTCAAATAAATAAAAATGAACAAAAAAAAATTTTTTTTTTAAGTAGCTGGTGTCCCATCTTTTCTCTATGCCTTGCCTGAAATACAGGCGTATCCCGGTGGGCCTGGGAGTGATGGAGACTGTCATGTGCAGGTGGAGCTCTGCTGGGGCAGGGTGGCTGGGGTACGGGGGTTCTGCCCAGGGCCTGCGATGGCTCCGTGTGCTGTGAACACCCCCCCACACACACACCCCAGGCCTCCATGAGATCTCTAAAGACCATCTCTCCAGTAGCTTGTCCTAGGAGAATATTTGACCTCATTTATCTAATAATTAACCACTGACAGGAAAAGCAAGTCATTGCATAAAACGGAATCTGCTGCATTTGAGAGGCTGTTGTGGAAGATGTGCTGGCTCCCGTGGAAGTCATCTCATCGGAGCAGGTGGCTGAGTAGGTGTATTTCATCAACCTAAAAAGTTAGTGGAAATAAGTGCCAGTTACATTAAAGCACGTTGAAAGGAGAAGTGCGCCCATCTCGTCGTGTGGACAGTTTCATCTGCCGCGTTCCCCTTCCCATGGCGATCAGCTATTATACACACAGTTATGCTAAACAGTTTTGTATAATGAATTAGGTTGGGCCTTGATTTGTGTCCAGCCCTGTTTGTCACTCCTGATGTGGAGACACGCAGAGCCCGGCAGCCCTCACGGTAACTTGCTGGGCACTGTAGTTTTTGTCTGTACTTCCGGCTGTCACTTTCCTTCCCCTCCACGAAACAGCTGAGTGGTCGCCTGGATTGCTGTACCCTGAAATAACACCAGCTGCCACTCACTTGTGTCAAAGTTTACAAGTATTCCGGGCATTCTTCTGCCTTGTACATGGGTAAGCAGGCACTGGTAGTGTTGGGTTTTGCCAAGAGCCTCTTGAGAGACTAGAAGTCTCCTATGGGGCTTTGCAACTGACAAGGAGCCAGAGGCCGGGGCCTCTCGGTCCTGTGGTCTTCCTGCCACACCATAGAGCTAGCCTGAGACGACCAAAGGGGGCTCGTTTTCTCTTTTCTTCACCTGTAAGTTGGGGAGACTAGTGCCTGGCTCTAGTGCGGTTAAATGAGCTGTGTGTTAAGGTAGTGTCTCACGTGCCTGCTCCTGCGTGTGCGAGACACCGTGGGAGCCAAAGGGGGATCATGCAGCTTGGACCCCTGTGCTCAGGTCAATATCCTCCAATGTGTAGGCTGGGCTCTTCTGTCACTTTGTGGCTTCCCTGCACAGGCCGTCTCTTCTGAGCTTAAGCCACCCAGGAGCTGGTGGGACACAGTGGCCTTCATTACAGCAGGCTCCTTGGGTGTTGTGACTGGTAACTAGTGTCACCAGCCTGTGATGCAGACCAGGCAGTCATTGTCAGGCTTCCTGGCTCCACTTCCCACTTACTGCTGTCTGTGTCAGTGAACACAAAGGAAAAAAAAAAAAAAAAACATCAATGGAGGAGGGAAGCGTGTGGCATGTAAGGGAGCCATCAGACCATCCAGATCTCCAGTCAGCCAGTCAGGATTAACTAGGCTGTCTGCACCCATTCTAGCTGCTAGGATATAGCAGTGACCAGGACAGAACATCTGTCCTCACGGAGCCATAGACCAGCGACAGGACAGTGCCTATTGTGAAGGGGTCTACAGTGGTCACAGGATAGATGGGCCGCAAGTGGTGGGAGGGGCCATGGCAGAGCGCTGAAGAAATGGGAGGAGGGAGAGACAGGAAGGGTGAGCACTGGGTCCCTTGGCTTGAAGGGAGCAGGCAAGGAAGGCACAGGACCAGGTCTCAGAGCAGGTGGTCTGGACGCGGATTTCCTAGTAGCGTGAGATGCTTTTGGAGGGCAACTTGTAACTATGGGCCTCTGTCCTCATGTGACCTGCATAGGGCTGAGACTGAAACCACGGTGCTTTCCTGTCCAGCAGCCTTGCGTCATCACTCCAGGGTACACTGCCCCTGCTGGGGACAGTCCATAGGCGTCTTAACTCCCGGTCTGTGCTGGGACTTTGTGCCTGAGCTCAGCGGGACTGTGGCTCTTGGGGGTGAGTTTGGTTAGGGCAGGGCTTCCTTTGCTGTTGATAGGAGCTCACCCAAGGTTGTCTTCATGCCTCTCAGTCTCCCAGTGAATGACACAGTGACTTCCCCAAGTGAGCGGCCTAGAGATGAGATGATACCTAATGCAGTGCCAGGGCTGGCCAGTACCTCAGAGAGAAGGAATGAGATTGACGATGACCTTCTGGTCCATGCCCTGGAAGAGGAGAAGGCACCACCTCAGCGAGAGAGAGGCCATGGGATGCCTCTTCTGGCCTGTGTGACAGGTTAGGGACAAGTACAAACTGCAGTGGCAATGGGCTGTGGGGGAAGGGCTCTAGGTACCACTTGATGCCATGTCTGTCCTGAGCAGACTTTTCTTTAGATGCTCAGCTGCAGGGGTGACAGCTGGGACGGGATCTGCTGCCTCTGGGGCCAATCTCTTTCCTGAAGGCCCTTTAGAGAGACAGCTCCCATTGGGGTAGAACTTCCCGTTGTCTGTCTCACCCAGAAGGAAGTGATAACTGTGGAAACACTTGGAGATTGCTGTGGGGGCATCACATGGCAGGAGGCCTTTTGCAAAGAGTAGAGAATATTTGCTTGTGTCACTGATAATGCTCCCTGGGCATTCCTGTTTCACCTGCAGTACTCCATACAATCCTCCCCCCCTCCAACAGCCTGAAGTAGATTTCGATTTATTTATTTATTTGAGAGAGTTAGAGAGGGAAAGAGGCAGACAGAGAGAGAGAGAGAAAGAATGGGCACATCAGGGCCTCCAGCCACTGCAAACAAATTCCAGACGCATGCGCCACCTTGTGCATCTGGCTTACATGGGTCCTGGGGAGTCAAACTGAAGTCCTTTGGCTTTGCAGGCAAAAGCCTTAACTGCTAAGGCATCTCTCCAGCCCCTTGATTTAGGTTTTTATTTGCTAACTAAAAATTTTAAAAAATTCTGTGACACTAATAGTTCAAGGGTATTTATTCAACATTTTTTTTTATTAATTAGAAACTTTACTGTATGGACAAATTATGTGCTGGTCCCATTCCCCTCATGTTATCTTCTCCCTCCCCCAGTCCATTGAGGGTCCACCTCAGTCAGTGGGGTTACTGTCATTCACCATGGGGTTATGAATGTAGCAGTCGCTGTGAAGGTGAGGTGACAATGTCTCAGGATACTCCTTCCCATCCTGTGGCTCTCGGAATCTTTCTGCTTCCTCTTCCTCAATGTCTCCTGAACTGTGGCAGATGTGTGATAAGTCGATGTTAGTGTTGAGCTCTCTCTGCAATCTCTACATTTCTGTTTTGACGAGTTTTGAGTGTCCTCAGTGTCTGTCGTCATCTCTCTGAGCTGGTTGTCAGGTTAGCACTGAGAACAGCACTCATGTTGAAGTCACCACATCGTCTGTGGTACCTCCTGGGCCCTGGCTGATGTGCTGCACGTGGCTTATCTCATATGATCTCTTCTTATATTGATATTGCTTTTGCTTCCACTTATAAAAACAAATGAACGAACAAACAAAAAACAGATTCTCCAACCAAAAGTGAGAGCAGCATGGATTGAAGAGAATAAAGATAGTTAATTAGGAGACATTTTGATGAATATAGCCACTCTTCCTAGGCAAAGACTAGTGGTAGCTTCTCTCTAGAGATTATGAGTTTCCTATCAATAGGATTCTGACTTCACTTCTCAGTATCAGGTATGGGTTCTTTCCCATTGAACAGACCTCTTATGTCATCGGAGAGCCATTGATCACCCACATAAGCTGTGTGCCACTATGTTTTTTAAAAAAAATATTTTATTTATTTATTTGTTTGACAGAGAGAGAGAGAATGGGCATGCCAGGGCTTCCAGCCACTGCAAACAAACTCCAGACACATGTGCCACCTTGTGCATCTGGCTAACGTGGGTACTGGGGAATTGAACCTGGGTCCTTTGGCTTTGCAGGCAAACGCCTTAACCGCTAAGCCATCCCTCCAGCCCTCTTTGTGCCACCATTGCCCAGGTGTGTACATCGTGTTTGGCTGGTTGGTTTCATAGCTTGTAGGATCCCTGCTTGTTCATGCGGTTGTGGCCCTTGTTCCCCAGCAGCTCATATAGAACTTTCCAGCACTATGAGGGCTAGCCAGCAAGGAGCTGGTTTCCTTCTAAGTTCCAATGTGATGTCTTGATGTCCAGTGTCAATAGCCTGTGTTGTCTTCAGCAATAGGGTCTTGCCATTTCTCTCTGGTGGGTAACCAAGAGCTTAGGTAGTAGCTTACATTGTTTTGGGGACCTCATAGGTCTCCCCAGCCAATAGGTCACTCAATAGATATTTTTGGGCAGTAGCTATCTGTCTTTTTTTTTTACTTTCTAGGTACTTGGGATTTAGCAAGCTCACAAAAGTGACAGAGACTCTTGCCCTCATGGTCTAGTATTTATCAGGGCAAATCTTTCTTTACAAGAAGGTCCCCAGAATCTTTCATAGTAACTCCTGGAGGTAATGCTCCCAGGATCATTAGCTCTGTGACAGAGAGAGGAAACAGTGGGCATGTCCAGGGACAGAAGGAAGCAGGAGCAATGTCACCTGAGCCCATCTACCAGAAGATTCCCAGCACTGTCATGGTAGAGCAGAAGTCAGGGAAGAGTGGGATCTGTTTGGAAAGCTGTGCTTGTTAGCAGCAGTATCCAGTCATGGCCATCATGCCGAAGCTCTGGCTTCAGTGACTGGTCTTCTGATAGAATGACCATAGCTCTTAAAACTTTTCTCTGTGGTCCTGCACATGGCTCCTATCGGAAGACGTGGTCCTTGCCCTGGAGGCTGAGAGTTGAGCATTTTGCAGCCAAACCAGGGTGAGTCTGTTGAAAGCCTGCTGTGCGGCTGGGCTGAGAGCACCATGGAGTCTAGTGAGGACAGAGAAGGCTTCCCAGAGGAGGTGACTCCCAGCTAATTGGAAAGAAGTGAGGAAGTGTTCCCATGGGTGGCTTGTACCCATGGAGCAGTGTGACTGGTCTGTCACCGTGGAATTGGTGGTGGTGGGGGGAGGGGTATACTGCATTTACATTACCTTAACAAAATCACTGAGGCAGACTCACTTTATAAAGAACATAGATTTTTTTGAGCTCACAGCTCTAGAGAGTTGAGGGGAGGCACCAGCTCCAGCTATGCTCTGCAGGCCTTTGTGTGAAGACAGGAGCATGATGTCAGATGACAGGTCACACTGGTTAACAGGGAGCTGAGGACACCAGAGTCCCACAGTCCTAAGGGCAGTGACCCCAGATCCTCCTACTAGGCTCCATCTCCTGACTGCACCACATTGACAGCCAATTTCCCTATGTGTGGACTTCTGGAAGACAAACCCAAACTGGGTCAATCCAGGCAGGAAACAAGAATGGACCTGGCTGGGCTGGAGAGATGGCTTAGCAGTTAAGGCATTTGCCTGCGAAGCCTAAGGACCCTGGTTCAATTCCCCAGGACCCACGTAAGCCAGACGCACAAGGGGGCACGTGAGTCTGGAGTTCGTTTGTAGTGACTAGAGGCCCTGGCATCATACCCATCATTCTCTCTTTCTCTGTATCTGCCACTTCCCCCCTCTCTCTCAAATGAATAAATAAATAAATAGAATGGACCTGGCTAGGAGTCGTGAGGGTCACAGGGTAGAAGTTGGTCTGTTCCTGGAAGCCATCTGCAGCCAAGCAGAACCCAGTAGTGGTGCTTGGGACCATGGGAGTGAGCTGGGGCGGCAGGAAAGGGGACTCTGGAGTGAGCACTCCAGAGACACGAGGACCTGTCAGGCAAGCCATGCCGCGATGACTCAGTCCTTCACTCTTCCTAAGCGTTGGCTGAACTAAAATGAAAACAGATGATGTTAAAAATATACGTGAAAATGCTTTAAGAGAAAAAAAAAAAAATAAAGCAGCGTGTAAATTTAAGAAAAGCATCCAGGTTGCTGGTGTGAGGATCCCCTTCTCACGTTGACACCCTGCACCTAGCAGACAGCAGAAGCGAGAGGAGGCTGGTGTGCTTGGGGGTAAACAACAGAGTTCTGACATCAGCCAGCCAGGAGGAGAAGTGTGCATTGTGTCCGTCCTTTCTGCGTAAGCCTCACAGCATCCCCAGGAGGCGGGGGGAACTGAGTGAGGACTGGAGCCTAAGGTCACAGCTCCTGAGGTTGGAACAGACTGACTCCTTGTCCGTGGACCACCATGACACAGACCGCAGACAGGGTGGCTTAAACAGCCGAGGCTTGTTTCCCTTGCAGTTCTGAAGGCTCGGAGTCCAAGGTCAAAGTGCTGGAGTCCAAGGTCAAAGTGCTGGCAGGGAGGGTTTTCCTCTGAGGCCTGTCTCCTTGGCCCATAGATGGCCACCTTCTCCCTGCGTCTCCGCATGGCTGTCCCCCTGCGTGTCTATGTCCCTGTACCCTCTTCTTATAAGGACACCTGTCCGGTGAGGTTAGGGTCCACCCAGGACCTCATTTTACCTTAAATATCTCTTTGGAGGCTTTGTCCAAACGCAGTCAGCTGCTGAAGGGGTTAGGACTGTACACATGAATTGGGGGGTACACCATCCTTTCTGTGTTTCTACAGCAGGCTTCATTGTGAGTGGGGAAAGTACACTCTGTTGGAGAAGGGGTGCACCCCCTGAAGCCCCAAGGAGATATCACAGACTTGGAGTGGGAAGGAGAAATATGGCAAGATGAACAGAGAGGGATTTAGAGCACCCAGAAAACTTGGATTCGATTTTATCAGTTAAATTTCATAAATTAAAGATACCTCCCTTCTCCTCTCCCACCAGGGCAAAAAAGCTCAGGGAACTTTTGCTTTAGGAAAGATTTCGTAACAGGTTTCCAGTGTGCTTGAAAAATGATTTGATTTAATACCATGTGATTAAAGCACTGCATTTCCCAGCCTAGCCATTAAAAGCCTAGGAGACAGCCTACAATTAGCATGTTGCTCGGCCTTCCTCCCTCAGAGGCCAGCTAGGTCCCCGGCTGAGCTCAGTCCTCTCAGTGTAGGTCAAGGTGTAGGGTTGGACCCGTCTTAACAGGAGGGCAGTACGGGCCAACTGGCGTCTTGGTGTCATAGGAGCCAACATCGGCTTCAAATTTACACCAGTGGCATTCAAACCTTGCCCTTTTCCTGTGTTTCTGGGGTAGTGGCACTGGCCCCCCCTCAGACAAAGACTTATTGGAAGTTGTACAAGCTGTATATTATCAGCGTCATCAACTGTAAAGGTGGCTGTCCCTCACCGGAGCTGCAAATATAACAATGGTTGGTTGATGACCTTCAGCTCCGCCCTATAAGGAAAGGAGGAGCTCATTGCCTGGCACCATGGAAGTCCAAAGGAGGTCCTTACAAAACAGGCAAGACAGGCAGTGTCCAGCCCTGGGCTGATGAAAGTGCTTCTAAGTGGGAGAGGCCCCTCCTCCAGCAAGGGAAGCTCAAAGCTGAAGGGGACCTGGTTGGAGACGCTTGGACTTCCAGGGTGAAAAGATGGCCTCGTGAAGCCGGCTGCTGGTTGGTTAGATTCTGACTCCTCATGAATATTCATTGAGGACCTAGTGTCAGGAGCTGTACTGAGGTGAGAGCAATGTGATCCCCTCCCCCCACAAGGCCAGAGGAAACCATCCAAGGTGAAGGGAATAGTCTCTCCCTGCAGGCCAGCAGAGGGGACAGAGCCAGGCAGGTGACCAGCAAGGACAGACACATGCAGTGCTGAATGCCACATGACTCATAGTAGACGCAGCTACAGTAGGGAGTGAATGCGACAGTGACCCAGGAGAAACCACTGTGGCTGGGATACAGTTTGTTCCCTAAAAGTTCTTGTGGTGCTGGAAGCTCTGATGGCATTGAAGTAGAGGAACTTTTCTTTTAATTAGTTGATTAATTTATTTGCAAGCAGAGAGAGAAGAGAGACAAAGGGAATGGGTGTGCCAGGTCCTCCCGCCGCTGCCAACAAACTCCAGATGCATGCGCCACTTTGTGCATCTGGCTTCCTGTGGGTACTGGGGAATCGATCCTGGGTTATTAGGCTTTACAGACAAGCTCCTTAACTGCTGAGCCATCTCTCCAGCCCTGAAGTAGAGGAACAATGACTCGTAGATCTCTGCTCTACTGTGGGACCAGGGTTCCAGAGGTACATGACCATGCCCCACTGTTTACGTGGGTTTATGTGGTCCCTGGGGCCTCCTTAGGCCTTCATGCTTTCACAAGAAATGCTCTTAAGCCGGGCGTAGTAGCGCACGCCTTTAATCCCAGCAGTCGGGAGGCAGAGGTATGAGGATCACCGTGAGTTCGAGGCCAGCCTGAGACTCCATAGTGAGTTCCAGGTCAGCCTGGGCTAGAGTGAGACCCTACCTCGAAAAACCAAAAAAAAAAAAGAAGAAAAAAACCACCAAGGAAAACAAAGAAATGCTCTGAACTGCTGAGCCATCTCTCTAGCCCATTAAAATTTTTTGTTTTGAATCAGCGTCAGTCCTGTGTAGCCTATGCTGGCCTCAAACCTGTGATCTTCCTGTTTGATCCTCTCCAGAACTGAGATTACTGGGGTGTACCACCAACCACCACGCCCATCTTAGAAACAATTTGAAAATGCTTTGAAGAGGCAGTGTAGTCGCACAGTTAATTCGAAGTAAATCAAAATAAAGAAGATGCCCATCGCCCAGTGAACGCATACATGTGGATGTGACATGTCACACAGTAGATTATGACTCAACCACGAAGAGAACTGAAATATTCATACATGCTACAACACGGAGAATCCTCAGACACATTATGGTCAATCAAGTTAAGCAGACACAGTGCTGGAGAGATGATGTAGTGGTTAAGGCACTTGCCTACAAAACCAAAGGACCCAGGTTTGATTCCCTAGAGCTCACGTAAGCCAGATGTACAAGGTGGCACATGTGTCTGGAGTTTGTTTGCAGGGCTAGAAGTCCTGGCACATCCATTCTCTCTCTTAATCTGCTTCTTTCTCGCTCTATTTCAAAAAAAAAAAAAACTATTTTTTTTTAAAAGCAGACAAAAAAGTCACAGTTCATATAGTCTGCCCATGTAAAAAATCTCTACGATTGGTTGGTCCACACAGATGCCTGTAGATCAGTGCTGCCAGGGGCAGGAGCGGGGCATTGGGTGACTGCGTCATGAGTGTGGCCTGAGTGTAATGAATCTTTAGTGGGGCATCACAGTACTGTGAATGTGCTGGCTGTGCCCAGTTGTGCAAACACTTTAAAATGTTTAACGTGGTTAGTTCCATGTCAAATGAATTTCATCTCAATAACTATTTAAGAAATGATATAATCTGCAAACTAGGAAACTGTCCCCACCTACTCACTTCATAGTCCCTCTTCAAAGTAACATTTTTTTAAGAAAACAAAAATTGAGAGAAAGAGACAAGAGAGAGAGAGAAAGAGAGAGAGAATGGGCACGCCAGGGCCTCCAGCTACTGCAAACCAACTCCAGACGCATGCATCACCTTGTGCATCTGGCTTACGTGGGTCCTGGGGAATCGAACCTGGGTCCTTTAGCTTTGCAGGCAAATGCCTTAACCACTATGCCATCCACTCAACCCCCAAAGTAACATTTTTTAAAAAAAAGTTTTTATGATTGAGAGTTCAAACACATACGAGGACAGGCTGTGTAATAAACCTCTGTGGCCACCATCGGCTTCCTCATTTTCCACGTTGCGCTCAAGCCCCATCCTGGTGTCCACACCCCTCCCTACCCATAGGACAGTTGGGGACAATTGCTGACATACTGTCCTCCTCATAAATAATTCAGTACCTATCAGCACAATCTAAGCGCTCCAACCTCGTTAGGTACACTTTTCATGTTTTGTTTTTCTTTTTAGTATTTCTTCCTGGACTTCAATGAGTGTAGCCTATTTCCTCATTTCTTACATCCCGAAAATGCCTTTTCCTGTTCCTCGCTTTTCCTACCTGAGAGAATATTCTGTAGCCGCCGCCCACACGGCAGGACTGACCCTCCTTAATTCCCTCCCATGTCATGTGCTCTGCCATTGCTAATCCTCCTGTCCTGGGCGCTGTGTGGGTGGCAGCCCTCTCCTGGCGGCCGGAGCTCCGTGCTGTGCAGCTGTGGTTAAGGCCGATTGCACTCGGCTCCTAGACTCGAGGAGCTTTGCTGGGGTCTCCAGAGAAGCAGAAGCAGGAGAGCACATGAGAAATTCAGGGAATTGGCACATGCAACTGCAGGAGCTGGCATCCTGGCATGCTGAATCCGTAAGGTGGGCTGGCAGAATGGTATTCTGAGGTCTGGAGAGCAGGCTGGAAGTTGGGTAAAGGTGAATCTTGCCATCTCGAATCTTCATTGATGCAGGCCAGGCACCCAGGGAAGATGTCTATTCTTTTTTTTTTCTTTTTTCTTTTATTTATTTTATTTTATTTTTATTTTTTCTCAATTTTTATTAACATTTTCCATGATTATAAAAAATATCCCATGGTAGTACCCCCCCCCACTTTCCCCTTTGAAATTCCATTCTTCATCATACACCCTCCCCATCCCAATCTTTCTACTTACATATATACAATACTAACCTAATAAATACCCTCCTCCCTTCCTTTCTCTTCCCTTTCTATCTCCTTTTTAACTTACTGGCCTCTGCTACTGAGTTTTTTCCTTCTCGCACAGAAGTCCAATCATCTGTAGCTAGGATCCGCATGTGAGGGAGAACATGTGGTGCTTGGCTTTCTGGGCCTGGGTTACCTCACTTAGTATAATCCTTCCCAGATCCATCCACTTTTCTGCAAATTTCATAACTTCATTTTTCTTTACCGGTGAGAAGAACTCCATTGTATAAATGTGCCGTATCTTCATTATCCACTCATCAGTTGAGGGACATCTAGGCTGGTTCCATTTCCCAGCTATTATATATTGAGCAGCAATAAACATGGTTGAGCACGTACTTCTAAGGAAATGGTATGAGTCCTTGGGATATATGCCTAGGAGTGCTATAGCTGGGTCATATGATAGATCAATCTTTAGCTGTTTTAGGAACCTCCACACTGATTTCCACAATGGCTGGACCAGATTGCATTCCCACCAACAGTGTAGAAGGGAGATGTCTATTCTTAAGGTGAAACTCCTTTAAGAAACTTGTCTTTGCTCTTAAGGCCTTTGACCAGTTGGTTAAGGCCCATCCACATTGCAGATGGTCATCCGTTTGACTTAAAGTCAACCAAGTGTAAATGTTAATCACATAGAAAATACAATTCTACAGCAACAACCAGAGGAGTTGACTGTGTCTGGGCACCTTCTCCTCACCATGTTAACATGAAAAATTAACCAGTATAGAGCCCAAGAAGAGTGGAATAAAAAGCTGGGAATGTGAAAGGAGGAGCCTGGCTCTCCTCTGAGGCTGTATGAGGTAGAGTTGAGTCTGCTCACCTTATAATCAGGAAACTGATGCTCCAAGGAGTTCACCGAGTTCCCTGAGGTTGCACAGCTAGGAGGTGGTACTGTCCTAGGCTAGTGTTGGACAATGCCCATGTCCCAATCCCATGGCAGTTAAAGCTTGGCACTTGGGACTTGTGTGTTCCATTGCTCCAAGAGAAAAGAAAGGGTTGACGAGGTAGAGGGGTATTTGACATTTCTGAGCTCGGGGTAGTGGCTTATGTAAGGCCAGCATGGGGCGGAGGCATGTGGCTGTGGGTGATCTTTGAGGACAGGTTGGCAAGGCTACACACTGTCCTAAGCAGGGTTTGGGCCTTATTGTAGAGCCCCAAGTCAGAAACCAGCCCCCACCAACTGTTTCTGGTCCAGCCCCCTGACCTGCTGGGGTTGGAGCAGCTAGAAAACTTGTCTGAGCAGGAGGGTGTCGTGAATCCCTGTGGCACGGGACCACCGCCCCTGCCCATTGGCTCAAGTTGCCTTCCTCCCTGCCACCCACAGCCGACGGCTGACATCATCACCAGGGGGTAAGTGCCCAAGTCACCTTGCGTGGAGAAGAGACTTCAGGCCCAGTCTGAGTCAGTACGTGATCCTAGCAAATCTCTTCCTGCCACTGGCCCTAAGCTCCTGTCTGTCAAGGCGCCCTTCCTGCCATCAAGCTGTCCCCTGGGCAAGTCTGCATGGAGGAGTGCCCATGTGAGGAAACTGGCTTACAGGAGCCCCTGGTGCCCATCCCCAGTACTGTTTCCTTCTGTTTCTCTTTCCTGCAGACCCCGCTTCATGTTCCACTTCAGTTATTTAATATTGCATTAGGAACCAAACTGAAATTCGTACCTCTTTAGTAGCTGCTCACAATTCTGCATCTTGTGCGGGGCCTGTGAAGGGAGGGTGGGGCCACCCCTGCCGCGGAGTGTCGGCCTGGGGAAGCCGGGGACCCTCTGCGCTCTCGGTGACCTGACTGCGTGGTTGACTTTGGCCTCCCCTCAACACGGCGGTCTCAGTAGTAGCTTGGTTCAGAGTCCCGCTGTCTGGACTCCAAGTCCACTTGCCAGGCACTCTCAGGCTCCGGCTTGGGGCAGGCGTGGTGCCACTGATGCCACATTCCTGGATATGCAGCGATGCCTGAGAGGTGTGCAGACTGTCCTACCCTGTGGGCGTGAGTGTGAGCCTGTGTGTGTGGTGTGCATGTGTGTGTGTGTGTGTGTGTGTGTGTGTGTGTGTGCGTGTCTGTGCCAACTGCTCAACCATTAGCTGTTTCACTAGACACCACCCTGCACTATTGCGTCTCTAGCTCCTATGGCTCCTTCCTGTGTGTTCTAGCTCAAGATCTCTAAAATGACAGGCTAGAGAGATGGCTTAGCGGTTAAGCGCTTGCCTGTGAAGCCTAAGGACCCCGGTTCGAGGCTCGACTCCCCAGGACCCACGTTAGCCAGATGCACGAGGGGGCGCACACGTCTGGAGTTCATTTGCAGTGGCTGGAAGCCCTGGCGCGCCCATTCTCTCTCTCTCCCTCTTTCTCTCTCTTTCTCTGTCTGTCACTCTCAAATAATAAATAAATAAAAATAAAAACAAAAAAAAATTTTAAAAAGATCTCTAAAATGAGGTGATGGGGGTGGCTGGAGAGATGACTTAGCGGTTAAATGCTTGCCTGTGAAGCCTAAGGACCCTGTCAACGCTTGATTCCCCAGAACCCATGTTAGCCAGATGCACAAGGGGGCCCCTGGTGCGCCCATTCTCTCTCTCTCTCTCTCTCTCTCTCCCTCTTTCTCTGTCTGTCGCTCTCAAATAAATAAATAAAAATAAACAAAAAAAATTTTTAATGAGGTGACGGAAATCCTAGTAGTCACCCCCCCACACGCCAATCAGGGGTGCTCTAGATCCACGTGAGGACAGCTGAGCTCTGGAGAGGCACACACTGGATTTCCCTCCCACCAGGAGGCTGCATTCAGGAGGAAGGTCCCACCTCCTCCTCCTGAGGAGGCCCAGGAGGGCAGTGGGCAGGGCTTGAGGGCAGTCAGGAGGGAAGCTAACTTGTCAGAGGTATAAAATTCCCTTTCCACCCTTTCTCAGACAACCCCAACAGCACTCTGTAAGGCAAGTGACACTTTTGCCTCTTGGACAGCTGCCCCCTTAGTGACACCCAAGTGGCAGAGTTAGAACTCCAGCTTTGGCCCACCAGCTTCATACCGCCGCTCTTTTCCCAGAAATCTGGCTGGGGAGAGACTCTAGGCAAGATGCCGAAATTTTCACTGTGAACACTGCTGTCTTTAATTAGATTAATTTTCCCTTTTCTTTTGAATGATGAAGTCGGGTCTGGGGCTGTACCACGAGCAGAGACAGGCATGCACTGTGGGGGCCTCCAAGGATAGAACCCCTCACGGCAGGTTTGGGGCATCCTGGGCCCTTGAGTGAGGTTTCTTACCCCAGAGGGGCGCATGGACCATGGAGATGCTGTCTCTTGGTCTGGCTCTGTTCTGGGATGTGCATCCTCTGCCTTCACACAAGGCCTGTCACTAGCTACCACGCCAGTGCTTGGCATGCATTCTTACAAAAGCTGCTTTGTACACAAGCCTGTCCTCCTCGCTGTGGTCAGTGGTGGCATCTGCATGGTAATCTCTGTCCAAGGTGAGCTGTTGAGGTGAGTGTTGGCTGGGCCTGAGCCTTTGGAAATACAAGCGCTTTGCTGAATCCGAATCGTGTTTTTAGTCCCCCTAGAGCCAACTGCAAACACGCGTAGAAGGTCCACGGCAGGCGAGGCAGGCTGGGAAACATTGCCCCAAGGCACAGTCAGCCTCAGATTGGAGAACTTACTAAAGAACAGTACGGGTCTGTGGATGGTCTGTCCCTAACCTCGGACATCAGCACTGCCCACAACACGCCCTGCTGTGCCCTCGCCCTAGCAGAGGGTGCTGCGGAATGGACCTACGGTCTAGGGGAGTGTGGTCACTCACAGAGTTGGCCTTTGGAAGATCAGGCATGTGCCTTTTGGGCTCGGCCAGCCCACCGTAACACATGTTATTCTGTCGTTTGTCCTTGTCTCCTGAATCTCCATGGTTTCTGTTAAATTCAGACCACTGAGGCACCAGCAGCAATTGCATGCCTGTGGTGGGGTCGGGGAGGCACAGTACAGTAAGGCCCTGTTCTCGAATGGGCCCTTTGGTAATTTGGGGAATTTCGCCTATGACCCATCTCCTATGACTTTCATCCTGGTATCCCACTTACTGGTGATTCCTTTCTCTCTATGCTTCAGCTAATATAAACACCAAGAAATAGTAGGCAGACTGGGTGTGGTGGCACACACCTTTAATCTCAGCCCTCGGGAGGTAGAGGAGGAGGATTGCTGTGAGTCTGAGGCCAGCCTAGGACTACACAGTGAGTTCCAGATTAGTCTGGGCTAGTGAGACCATATCTCAAAAAAATAAATAAGTAAATAAAAGTCTAAACCAAAAAAAAAAAAAAGAAACAAAAGAAAGAAGGAAAGCCAGGCATGGTGGCATGCCTTTAATCCCAGCACTGAGGAGGCAGAGGTAGGAGGATCACCGTGAGTTTGAGGCCACCCTGAGACTGCATAGTGAATTCCAGGTCAACCGGGGCCAGAGTGAGACCCTACCTCAAAAAAACAACAAAAAATGCCCCCCCAAAAGAAAGAAGTAGGCAAAAGGCTACCCCAGTATTGGTAGTCTCCATTTTCGTATTTTCTTTTTTTTTTCAAATTTTTATTAACAACTTCCATGATTATAAAAAATATCCCATGGTAATACCCTCCCTCCTCCCACTTTTCCCTTTGAAACTCCACTCCATCATATCCCCTCCCCATCTCAATCAGTCTCTCTTTTATTTTGATGTCATGATCTTTTCCTCCTCTTATGATGGTCTTGTGTAGGTAGTGTCAGGCACTGTGAGGTCATGGATATTCAGGCTATTTTGTGTCTGGAGGGAGCATGTTGTATGGAGTCCTGCCCTTCCTTTGGCTCTTACGTTCTTTCTGCCACCTCTTCCACATTAGACCCTGAGCCTTGGAAGGTGTGATAGAGATATTGCAGTACTGAGCATTGTGGTCACTTCTTTCCAGCACCATGATACCTTCTGAGTCGTCCCAAGGTCATTGCCATCTGAAAAGAGAAGATTCTCTACCAAAAGTGATAGTAGCATTAATATAAGGGTATGAACATTAAGAGAAGTGCTTACTGGGCAGTTTGATGAGCATAGTATATACATTTAGCCAGACAGCAGGAGATGTTACACCCCTAGGGCTCATGACTACCCCTGTTTTAAGTTTTCAGTATCAGGGATGTATTCCCTCCCATGGAGTGGGCCTCCAGTCCAATTAGAGGGCAGTTGGTTTCCACCATGATAGACGTGCCACTATTGCACCCGTTGGCTCATTTGGCCTGGCTGGCCAAATATAAGGCTTGCAATGTCCACTGTTGGGTATCTTCACTGGTGATTTCTCTTTCTCCCATTGAACTGCATGCAGAATGGCTTCTTCCAGCTGTCTGTCAACTGACCTACATGGAGGAGGTTTTCAGCTCAGTTCCAGCAGGGTTTCTCAGTGACCTTGCAGCCCAAATATATGGAGTCTTTAGCAATAGGGTCTTACCATCTATTTCTGGTGGGAAACCATGGACCTCGGCAATGGCCTGTAATGTTTTGGGGGCATCAGGGACCTCCCTAAGAACTCACTGGAAGGTATCCCATCCCTGGCACTGAAAAATTTTCTAGCAACAATCTACAGCTCCTGAGTGTTCCATTGTCCAAAAAAGTAGGATTCCATATGATTTATTTCTATCCTCTTAGATTTTGATTATCCCTCCCTCCACCTTTCCTTTACTCGATCTCTTCCCCGGACCTCACTTTGGGCCTTTTCACCCCCATTAATCTATTCTTCTACTTACATATATACAATTCCATCCTATTAAGTACCCCCTCCCTTCCTTTCTCTTCCCTTTACATCTCTTTTCTAGCTTACTGGCCTCTGCTACTGAATTTTTTCCTTCTCATACCAGGCTGACTTTGAATTCTCAGTGATCCTCCTATCTCTGCCTCCCAAGTGCTGGGATTAAAGGCGTGCGCCACCACGCCCAGCTATCGTCATATTTTCTATACCAGCTGACATTGTCAGAGTCCTTTGACTACTCCAGTCAAAGTAAATGAAACACAGTTCCATGGTATTCTGTGTATAGGCCTATGTGTATGACACAAAGAAGACAGAAGGTCATAGGTAGGATTCCATCTGCTCAGGTACACCTTAAGATTGTCTATAATTCCCTGTTCTACTTCATAAGCTTGGTGTGTTGGGGACTCAGGGCTTGTCTTTTGGGTGGTTTTGTTTTCTTTTGGGTGGTTTTGTAATCTGGCCTCCTGCATCAAGGGGAGAACACTTTGGAAGGTTACAATTGCTCATTGTTCTTAAACCTCGAGAGCCACTGATGTGGAAAGCGTGGTACTACAGCACCTTGCATCGCAGGCACAATAGCAAACACACATGTACAGACTCCAGAAGAATATTCTGAGCGCAATCACTGATGGGAAATGGGCCATCGTGTCTGCCGTAGAAATGCTGTGGGAACCACCAGTCCCATCAGAGGGACATCCATGGAGCACAGGCAGGAGGCCACCTGCAAGCCCCACGTGAGGCCCCAGTCATAGCCTGCATTCTCCTAAAATGACCCAGGAGACCATGTGTGCTTGGGATTCCCAGGTTGCATTGTGACACAGAGCTTAATAAAGCTGTCCTGGGGAAGCTGATGGATTCTCTGAGATGCGATGAGTAAACCATAGGCAGAGACTGCAGCTCCAACCCATGTCCCTGCCTCAGGCCCAGGGGAAGATGAAGGAGTGTGGGTTTTTGAGGGAGCTGGTGCCCAAAGCCACAGTGAGAAGGAGACATGCGTGTTGTGGCCCTCTTCTTTCCTCACAAGAGATGCTAGCCCAGAGGCAGCATGGAGGGTCCCACTGTTGAGACACGACCCCTCTTGCTGTGACCATATGCCTTAGCGGAAGCTACTTGAGGAAGGAAAAAAATGATCTTCAGCTTACAGTTCCAGAGTACATGGCTGTGGACGCTTGACTCACCTCAGTCAGTCCCCATGAGTGAGAGTCGGGGTGCTGCTGCTCAGCTGTGGTTCTTTTCACACAGTGCAGGACCCCTGCCCATGGAATACTGCTGCCCACCGTTAGCATGGCTCCTCCCACCTCAGTCAGCCTAATCTAGAAAATCCTTCTCAGATATCTCAGAGATTTGTTTCCATGGTGGTTCTAAATCATGTCAAGTTGACATCCAGAGGTCAACCATCACATTCTTTCTTCACCCTGACATCTCACACACCCCATCTTCCTTTCTCTTCTAAGTTTATTTCTCTTTGGCCAGGACATTGAGGGATAGTGTCACAGCCTCTGAGTGTTCTCCATTTCCCTAGCTCGCTCGCTCTTTCTTTCTTTCTTTCTTTCTTTCTTTCTTTCTTTCTTTCTTTCTTTCTTTCTTTCTTTTTGAGGTTCGGGCTGACCTGTAATTCACTGTGTAGCCTCAGGATGGCCTCAAACTCTCAGTGATCCTCCTACCTCTGCCTCCCAAGTTCTGGGATTAAAAGCATGCACCACCATGCCAGGCATATTTCTTTTTAAATACAAAACTTTTTAAAGATAAGATTCATATACCATGACGTTCACCCTTCTGAAGTAGGTGGGTTTTGGTAAGCACATAGTGTTAAGCAGACATCACTGTCTAACCCCAGTACATTCATTCATTCATTCGTTTATTTATTTATGAACTCCAGACACATGCACCACCTTATGCATCTGGCTTATGTGGGTACTGGGGAACTGAACCTGGGTCTTTAGGTTTTGCAGGAAAGTGCCTTAACTACTAAGCCATCTCTCCAGCCCAAAATATTTTATTTGTTTTGTTGAGAGCAAGATGGAGAGAAAGAGAAAGAGGGAGAGAGAGAAAGAGAGAATAGATGTACCAGGGCTTCCAACCACTGCAAACAAATTCCAGATTCATCTATCACCTTGTGCATCTGGCTTATGTGTGTCCTGGGGAATCAAACCTGGATCCTTAGCCTTCATAGGCAAGTGCCTTAATTGCAAAGCCATCTCTCCAGCCCCTTAGTACATTCTTAGCACCTCCCTTTTCTGTTAACATCAAATCTCCATTTCTGTCTAATCCCTCAGCCCTGGGAAGCCACTGATCTACTTTCTCTGCAGATCTATCTATTCTAAATAGTTCATCCACATGGAAATTATGTGGTCTTTTATGACTGGCTTATTTACTTAGCATATTAATTTCAAGGTTCATCAATCTTATAGCATATATAAAATTTTCTTCCTTTTATTGCTGAGTAATGTTTGTTGATATGATTATGCCACACTTTGTTCATTTATGAGTGGTTAGAAATTTGGAGGTTATTTCCATACTTTGGCTATTATGAACAATGATGTTATGAATATTCTAGTACAGGGTGTTTTTTTTTTTTTGCATGGACGGTGTGGGGGGGGAGTGATTTGAATCCAGGGTCAGTAACTACTCTACCACTGAGCTATATCCTCAGCTCCAAATGTATTTTTAGTTATCTTGGTTATATACCGAGAGTGAAACTGTATATTTAATCATTGGAGGAATTGCCAGGATATTTTTCAAAGTCCCAATACCATTTGACTACTTGTAATAGTTACTTTTGGATTACTGTGACTTAAATCCTTGGCAGAAACAACTCAAGGGAGAAAAATGTCATTTTGGCTTAGTTTCAGGGAGATTTCAGTCCACTGTGGGGAGAAAAGTATGGCAGGAGGCACAACCCCGTCTGTGGCCATGGGAATGTGTGGTGGTCTCCTCACTTGGTGGTGGACCAGGAAACAGAGAACTAGGAACCAGAACCAGGAGTAGCCGTAACCTTCAGAGGTCTGCCCCTACTAGCATACTTCCACGCCACGGCCCACCTTCTAAAGGCCCCATAGCCTTGAAAGTAGGGCCACAAGCTGTGGGCCAAGTGTCCAGAATATAAGCCTGTGGGACATTTTTCAGATTCAAACAGTAACTTGATCCCATTGGCACTGTGGGAGGTTCCAGTTTCTCTATATCCTTCCCCGAACTTGTTATGCCATCCTCGTGGGTGTAATGTGATATCGCACTGTGGTTTTGTTCTTTATTATTTTGCAGGCAGAGAGAGTGTGTATACCAGGGCCTTCACAGCCACTGAAAATGAACTCCAGATACATGCACTACTTTGTGCAACTGGCTTGACGTGGGTACTAGGAAACTGAACTCAGGTCATTAGCCTTTGCAGGCAAGAGCCCTAACCGCTAAGCCATCTCACCAGCCCCTCACGATGGTTTCAATTTGTATTTCTCTAATTATTAATGATGTCAAACGTCTTTTCATGTGTTTTTGTGTCTGCATTTGTCTCTCTGGATAAGACTCTGCAGTAACTTCAGGGAAAGGACATGAGGAGGGCCTGCATGTGCTCCAAAGCCAACACTCATGGGTTTTTTTGTTTGTTTTTTTTTAATTTAATTTAATTTATTTTTTATTAACAACTTCCATGATTATAAAAAATACCCCATAGTAATACCCTCCCTCCCCCCCTTACCCCTTTGAAACTCCATTCTCCATCATATCCCCTCCCCATCTCAATCAGGCTCTCTTTTACTTTTGATGTCATGATCTTTTCTGCCTCTTATGATGGTCTTATGCAGGTAGTGTCAGGCACTGTGAGGTCATGGATATCCAGGCCATTTTGTGTCTGGAGGGAGCATGTTGTATGGAGTCCTGCCCTTCCTTTGGCTCTTACGTTCTTTCCGCCACCTCTTCTGCATTAGACCCTGAGCCTTGGAAGGTGTGATAGAGATATTGCAGTACTGAGCACTGCGGTCATTTCTTTCCATCACCATGATACCTTCTGAGTCATCCCAAGGTCATTGCCATCTGAAAAGAGAAGGTTCTCTACTAAAAGTGAGAGTAGCATTAATATAAGGGTATGAACATGAAGAGAAGTGCTTACTGGGCAGTTTGATAAGCATAGTATATACATTTGGCCAGACAGCAGCAGACATTACACCCCTAGGGCTTATGACTACCCCTGTTTTAAGTTTTCAGTATCAGGGATGTATTCCCTCCCATGGAGCGGGCCTCTAGTCCAATTAGAGGCCAGTTGGTTTCCCCATGACAGACGTGCCACTATTGCACCCCCAACACTCATGTTTGACACTCGTGTTTCTGTCTCCCAAACTGCATGTGAGCATTTCCATGCAGAACCTCCCTAGATCCCGCCCCCATGCATTTGTACAACTGATTGGATAATTAAGTGAAGGAGCTATAATGTTGACTGACAGTGGCTCACTAAAGTGGTTCTCCATCTATTCTTCCATCCCTCCCTCCGTCTCTCTCTCTCTCTCTCTCCCTCCCTCCATCCATCCATCTGTCCATCTGTGTACTGAAAACGAAAAGGACAAATTTCTTTCTGCTGGCCAGGTCGGAGGTGTGCTGCAGGTTCAGAACAGTGCTGTAAGCTCAAGTTTAGCTAACTGTCCAACTGGGAGCAAAATTACCAGAAAGCTAGAGTCTAAGGCTGCTGTGGCAGCCACCAGCCTTCAGCTGTTACCTGCCTGGAACCTCCAAGTTCATCACACCTGGTACCAGATGCATTCTCTGTGTCCTGAGACAGAGCCCTCCTTGGTCACCTTTGGGCCTCATGACCTGATAGTGGAAGCACCACACTACTTGGAAAGGTGTGTGTGTGTGTGTGTGTGTGTATGTGCACGCGCGCATGTAGAGGCCAGACTTCAACCTTACGTGTTGTTCATTCCTCAGAACGCTATCCACTTTTTTTTTTTTTTTTTTTTTTTTGGATAAAGTGTCTCTCACTGCCCTGGAACTTGCCTATTAGACTGGCTAGCAGGGAGCCCTAGGGATCTGCCAGTCTTCTACCAGAGTTCAAGTGCATACCACCATGCTTGGCTTTTTGTTTTGTTTTTCAGTGTGGATTCTGGCAATCAAGCTCAGGTCCTCGTGCCTGCAGGGCAAGCGCTTGACCTACTGAGCTGTCCTCCCAACCTGAAAGGTGGGGTTTTGACTTTGACTCACCCTTCAATGAGTCTCTCAGTTGTGACGTTTACACCCATACTTCCCTGGGTGCTCTGGTCCTGTTCGTGTCAGTGTGCCAGGCACTTTCTTGCCTCATGGGGACTTGGTTCTTAGGATTTCTATTCTCCTGTCCTACGTCTGGTCTGTGAGTCCACTCCCCATTCCCTCCCCACACACCCCGAAATATACTGGGCTGTGTGCTGAACCTCAGTGGACTAAGCGCCTGCCAGGCCCCTAGTGGAGGACTGGACAGAGCTCTTGCTATGTGACCCCCACCCCACCTGGCCCAACTGTGCCTGGGTGGGGCCAATAGTGTCCCAACACTGCGAGATTCTTTGGCCTCCCAAAGGGTGGAACTGGGAAGAGCTGGCTGGCCACGACTCCCTGACTGATTGTCGAGTGTGGAATGAAGTATCACAGGAAGTCTTAAGATGCTAGCTTCATTTTCACGGTGTGAAGTGTGCAGGCATGGTAGGGATGCGAATGACACCAATCCAGGAGATCTGGAGTTCGGCTTGCATTATTCTCAGGTCCCCAGACTAGCGGGGGAGCGAGTGGTACTATTTTTAGAGGGCGCCGTAGTAGGCTTGTAATTAACAAATAGCGTGCCCTCTGCTGCATATGCCATACTTACTCACACTGAATTGTAATTAGTGTTTGAATCATACTCAAACAAGGTCAGCAGGTCTGCGAGGACTGGAACATGCCTGGCTCGTCCCTATCCAGCGTCTGTGGTCCTCAGGCGTGGAGGGAGGTCCTGTCTGTTCAGAGGTCACAAGGGCTTGTGGACAAAGCCACAAAGGGACAACTGACCAGTGAGAAGCTGGGGAGGTGGCAGCAGCTTGACCCCGGCCTGAAGGGACGCAGGCATGCCATAGCTGCTGACGCCCAGTGACAAGGAGCCTGGGGACAAAGTTGGGGACTGATTAAAAGAAAAGACAGGGGCTGGAGAGATGGCTTCGTGATTAAGGCATTTGTCTGCAAAGCCAAAGGATCCTGGTTTGACTGTCCAGTACCCACGTAAGCCAGATGTGCAAGGGGGCTTATGCATCTGGAGGTCATTTGCAGTGACTGGAGGCCCTGGCACCCCATTCTCTCCCTCCTTCTCTCTCTCTCTCTCTCTCCCTCTTTCTCGAATAAATAAATAAATAAATTTTAAAAAAACGACAAGCAGCATCTTGCATAGTAAATCTCTTGCTTCTCTTGGGTTTAGGTAACCTGAACTGAAATTATGTGAATTGTCTGCTTTGTAGAAAGAGCTTAAGAAGTTTTATGATCTGGGTTTTTTTTTTGTTGTTGTTGTTTTGTTTTGTTTTGTTTTGTTTTGTTTTTGGTTTCTTTTTGCTGACAGAACCTTGGGGAGAATTAGGGAAAAGGACTGCTTTTCTTAGTGGATGAATTTAGAAGCCAACAGTCCTTTCCCATTCCCCCATCCCAGCCTAGCACAAGGACACGTGCCTTTATATGTCCTAGATATCTTGGAGCACTACTGCATGACTGTATATATGGCCACCCTTTTGAGATGCAAGGCTCCTGATTGGAGGCAGTCCAAGCTGGGGAGCCTCTTTCTGGGTCACCCTCCCCTGACCATCGTATTTATTCACACTGTTCTCCTGGCTATATGTGGTTCTTCCTGCAACTAGCCAGCTGTGATTGCCACTGGAAGCCAGAGCCTCTAAAGCACGTTGTCCATAGTTTCAAATGCTGGTCTGGGTCCTGACCAGGGAGTGTTTCAAAATGGTCATTCCTATGCCCAAGACCCAGATGATGTAGTTTAGCAGCTTGTGAGAGTCCAAGTCTGTATTCTTCATAAGCTCCCCAGCTGGAAAGCCCAGAGCTGACCCATTTCTAGATAAAGATACTGAAGAGCAGAGAGGGATGATGGCCTGGCCAGGCCCAGCCAGAGTGACCTGGCTCTGGTGATTTCAGTTCAGGCCACCTGGGCACTCTGGTGAACCTTTGATCTCTCTCAGCTCCCTCATCTCTGACAGTCACCGAGGCTGGGAAGTTGGCTCTGTGAACCACTTTGTTTGCAGAGCCCACTTACTGGAGCCGTCAGTGTCTATTCCACCTCAATATCAGCGTCAGTTCACTGATGTTTATTTCACTGAAGTAGAGACTGTGTAGAGTAGTAGAATGTATGGACCTTAAGTGCATGGCCCACATGAGTTGCCCAGATCAAGACATAGATTCATGGGCTGGAGGGATGGCTTAGTAGTTAAGGTGTTTGCCTTAGTAGTTAAGGCAGAGCCAAAGGACCCAGGTTCGATTCCCCACGACTCACGTTAGCCAGGTGCACAAGATGGTGCACACATCTGGAGTTCGTTTGCAGTGGCTGGAGGCCCTGGCACACCCATTCTCTCTCTCCTCCTCTTTCTCTGTCAAATAAATAACATTAAATATTAAACAAATATAGATTCCCTTTCCCCACCCCAGGCGACTATAAATCTGAAATTGCACTAGAAAGGCTGCTATGGATAGAGGCTTGGGACAGAACTTACTGTGATTCCTATGGGGATCTGTCTTGGAAGGCTGGAGTCTGTTGGTGGGGGGCAGAGTTGAGGAGCAAGAAGGACTTGGGGCTCAAAGTCTCCGTTCCAGAGCATCTATTTGCATGGGCCAGGACAGAGCCAGTAGAGGGATACAAGTGCATTTCAGAGTGCCCACATCACTGGAAGATGAGCAAGAAAACTCCATGGAAATAAAGCACAGCTGAGAGCAGCGAATGCAGAAGGCATTTGGAAAACGGACAGAGACGCTCCACTCAGCGATGGCTCAGCCTGGGCTTCCCCCTCTCCCAGCCGCTGCATCCTATAGATTACCCCGCTTTTCCCTTGACCCATCCTGGCCTCAGGGAGGGGAACCATTCCCAGGACCCATGGCTTTGGATGAGGCTGGGGAGGAGCTGGGAACATAGCCTGGATGCTTGCACCCTACACGTTCCCCCACGAGGGTGTCCTCTTAGGAATCATGACATGTCCCCTGCAGGCTTTGCCCCCTTGGGCAGTCTACACTTCTAAAACTATGGGTGGGAGCCCGTGTCACGTGGGTTCCATCCTTAGTTGGGGCTGGGTCATCCTAGGGTTGTGACCTTAGGCTGCAGAGGTGTCCTTGGATTCCACCCAGGGCTAGTCCCATCTTTCAGGGCTGGAGCTGGTTCAGTGTGGTCCAGCAGCTGGCCTGCTGAGGCCCGCGATGGCCACTGAGAATTCCTTCTGCTTGCCAGTCACCTTTCCTGGTCACATGCTTTTCAGTGCCACACTCCTTATAGCTGGGTCAGAAAATAACCCCCGCAGATGCTCCTCTTTGCATGTGGTGGGGGGGGCACTGCCAACTTTGAGAAGGCAGAAGTCAGGTGCCAGCGGACACCTGTCCTGGGGACAGTGGCCTCCGCTAAACACAGAGTTGGGAGGCATGTTTTTCTAGACTTAGATTATGCATGCATTCAAATAATTCTTTACATACTTGTGCCCCACTGAAAACAGGTTACATTTCCATCACTCCCATTCTACTTTTTTTTTTTTTTAAGTTTTTTTCGAGGTAGGGTCTCACTCTAGCTCAGGCCGACCTGAAATTCACTATGTAGTCTCAGGGTGGCCTTGAACCTGTTTCCTCTACCCTGGGTGTATGTGGGGGGGGGGTGGGGAGGGGTGGTCAGCATTCCTGGTATTCTTCCAGATTTGATAAAATTGTTATCACTGTTTCCTTCTCACATTTCTCTGGTGACTAGCCAACTTGAAGATCTTGCAGGAGTTCCTAGATCATTTCTATTTTCTTAAACCTTTTTGTTTGTTTGTTTTTCGAGGTACGGTCTCACTCTAGCTCAGACTGACCTGGAATTCACTATGTAGTCTCAGGGTGGCCTCGAACTCACAGTGATTCTCTCCTACCTCTGCCTCACGAGTGCTGGGATTAAAGGTGTGTACCACCACGCCCAACTTTTTTTTTTTTTTTTTTTTGCTGTGTATGCATATGTGGTGGTTTGAATGTAAAATGTCTTCCAGGGGCTGGAGGGATTGTGCAGTGGTTAAGGCACTTTCCTGCAAAGCCTAACAACCCGGGTTTGATTCCCCAGTACCCATACAAAGCCAGGTGCACAAGGTGGCGCATGCGTCTGGAGTTCGTTTGCAGTGGCTAGCAGCCCTGGCATGCCCATTCTCTCTCTCTCTCTCTCCCTGTCTTTCTCTCACATAAATAAATAAGTAAGTAAATAAAATAAATAAATAAAATGTCCTCCATAGCCTCAAGTGTTTGTGATTAAACTTCCTACTTAGTCCCCAGCTGGCGGAGCCTTTGGGAGACAGGGCCTTGCTGGATGAGGTATATTGCTGGGAACAGACCTTGGAGTTGATTGGTCCAGTCTACAATGTGCCCGAAGCTAGCTCCCCACTTGCCGCTCCCACCCTGTGTGTGTGAAGATGGGAGCAGGCTGATGCTGAGACCTCTCCTGAACTCCGCAGGCCTGGAATAACCCTTTCCTCCCATAAGTTACTTCTGGTCGGGTGTTTTGTCCCAGCCGTGAGAAGGCAGCTGTGTGTGTTCGTGAATGTGACTGTGAGCGAGACAGGCATCCATCCTCCCAGCTCCTGGTGTGTGGCACCACACACGGTCTGAATGCAGTCTGAATTTGGTGGGCATCGTTTGGTGACTGGCAGCAGTAAAAGCTGGGGGACTTCAGGGGCATGGCTTCCAGTACTGGTCAAGGCACTAATTAATGCCATCACTTTGGTTGACTGTCTGCCTGCCTGCCTGCCTTCTTTCTTTCCTTCCTTCCTTCCTTTCTTTTGTTAAAGGCAGGAATGGTGGCTCATGCCTTTATTTTATTTTTTATTTATTTGAGAGAAAGAAGGGGGAAGAGGCAGAGAGAAAGAGAGAATAGGCATGCCAGGGCCTCCAGCCACTGCAAACAAACTCCAGATGCGTGTGCCCCCTTGTGCATCTGACTGATGTGGGTCCTGGGGAATAGAACTGGGTCCTTAGGCTTCACAGACAAACCCCTTAACCACTAAGCCATTTCCCCAGCCCTGACTTTCTTTTTTTTAAAAAAAAAAAATATTAGGGCTGGAGTGATGGTTTAGTGGTTAAGGCACTTGCCTGCGAAGCCTTAGGATCCAGGTTCAATTCCCCAATACCCATGTAAGCCAGATGCACAAGGTGGTGCATGCATCTGGAGTTCATTTGCAGTGGCAGGGGGCAATGATGCATGCTCTCCCTTCCTTCCTCCGTCCCTCCCTACCTCCTTCTCCTCTCTCTGTCTCCTTCCCCCCTCTCAAATAAATAAATAAAATGTTTTTAAAATATTTTATTTAGGGTTAGAGAGATGGCTTAGCCATTAAGGCGCTTCCCTGTGAAACCTAAGGACCTAGGTTCAGTTCCCCAGTATGCACATAAGTCAGATGCACAAGGGGGGGGGCACATGTGTCTGGAGTTCGTTTGCAGTGGCTGGATGCCCTGGTGCACCTATCTCACTTTCTCAAAAAGGATAAATAAAATAAAAAATTACATTAAAATATTTGTTTGTGAGAAAGCAAATAAACTCCAGATGTATGTGCCACCTTGTGCATCTGGTTTTATGTGGGTACTGGGGAATCGAACCCAGGTCCTTAGGCTTTGCAGCAAGTGTCTTAACCACTTAGCCATCTCTCCATCCCTGACTGTCTGACTTTCTGTGGCCTCACTTTACAGCAAAATAAGAGGCTGCAACCTAGGTCATTCCCAGCTCTAAATACCTACAAATCCAAATTCTAGCCAAATTCGTTTCACCGACTGTGGTATCTGTAAGACAATTTAGCCTCTTCCCTTTTTTCTTTAGCATCTGGGTTACATAGAAACAAAACATTTTCAAATCCTGTACATGTTTTCTCATTGTGCAGAATTCTGCTCTTTTAAGGTATGTGTGGAAAGAGGAATATATCAACAAAAACCAGTCCCTTGTCCTGTACTTCACCAAGGGGCACCCTCGGTACTGGGAAGTAGTCGAGAGAAGTCATGGAAGCAGAGGGACGTTGGTTTAGTTAGTGTTTTGCTTGTCCCATCTCTTCAGCCCTTCCTTTCCGGTGACTATGGAGTACTTCTTGCAGGAAGCTCAGCCGTGTGCAAAACTTCAGTGACCTCATTGCCTCATGAGGACACTTCTGCCTTACTATGGGACACTGCCTTCACTTGCCTTCCTGGTGGCCTCTGACTGTCATTGGCTCCCACACTCTACTTTGCCTACTCCCTGCTCCGCCTGTTCACCAACCTCCCCAGGGACCTGTTCTCTGTATCCTGCCAATGCTGGGGACTTTGGGCATCCTGGTGCTAGCTCCTTCTCTACTTGCCCTCTTCCTAGTCCTTGTTGCCCCTTCTGACAGCCTCTGAGTACTACACTCGAGGCAGGTTCTGGCCCCACTCCAGTCTCCACTCTGTCGCCTCGGGACATCTGGATCTTAGATAGTTTAGAGCGGAGCTCCTAAATGTGGCTTGTGAACCATGCCCACACTTCCTGTGGTGGTTGGCTTTTCTGCCACCTACCTTGTCCCCTGGGCCCATGGCTGGGACCCAGCTTGCTGCTTCACTTTACCCTCATGTCTCTGCGCATGCCAGCATGCCCCTGCCTCCAGCCCTCATGAGCTGTCTGTGCTGCTGCCTGCCCTGCCCTGTGGCCTCCTGTCCCCTTGCTTCCTTGCCTCCAGCCGGGGACAGCCCTCTGCTGCTCCCGTCTGACCTCAGCCTGTGTTCTCTCCATGGGTCCCTTGTTTCCATTACCTCCCCAGCAGCCTTCCTTAATTACTTTGATCCAAACCTGAAGCCAGAAAAGCACTGGCTTGAATGAATTTCCTTGACATTTCCCTTTACCTCCCACTTCCCTTCCCTATCCCAAGTATCGCAAAGATCTACTATAAACGTATGTTTTCGCCATTTCTGACTCCTCAGCCACAGAGTGAGCAGGCGGACAAGCCCATCTCCCTGAGCTTCCCTGTGTGCGTTCCCACCTGTCACCTCCCACAATGCTCTAGGGCTTAGTGGGTCAGAGAACCTTGACTGGGCTGTCGGAGCTACAATGGGTTTCTGGTTTAACTTTTCAGTTTTTAAAGAGCTCTGCCTGGTGGTTTATAATCTCAGCTACTTAGGGAGGATCATAAGTTCAAGGTCAGCCTAAGCAACTGAGTGCCTTCAAATAAAAAATGAAAAGAGGGGCTGGAGAGATGGCTCAGTGGGCAAAGGTTGCAAAGCCCGCTGGTCCAGCTTCAATTCTCTGTACCCACACAGAGCCACATGCACAAAGTGGAGCATGTATCTGGAGGTCACTTGCAGTGGCAGGAGGCCTTGGCGGGCTCATTATCTTTCCCCCCACCCCAAATTTGTTTTTCAGAAAAAGGACTAGGGATTATAATTCAGTGGTAGAGCCCTTTCCTAGCATGCCTAAGGCCTGTGTTCACCATCAGAAAAAAAAATGTAGAAAATAAAACTACTGCCCAGTGACAAGGCAACAGTCCCACTCTTGGGGTTGGGGTTGGTGGTGGGCACACTTTGGGCTGCCTGTCTTAGGTTCCCAGGACCCTTATCACAGAGTTCTATAGCTTGACTGGCTTGAAACAAGGAAATTTGTTCTCGGAGCCTGCAGGCTTGAAGAACAGAATCAAAGTGTTGTAAGGGAGGGCCAGTTGGGGGCATCTCGCCCGGGCCCCTGCATCTGTGGGATGCACCGCTGTTCTCTACTTCTGTCTTCCTGTGTGTTCATGTCCTAATCCATGTGACCTGGTATGAACAGTGTGATCTTGTCATGTTGGGCTATTCTCCCAGATACCAGGTTTCATGCGTGACTTACAGGGAACACAGATGAACTCTGACCACATGATAGATGTCACTGCTTATGATACTGGCGAGGGGATAGGAGGTATGGCTCACACTGGGTTCCCCTCAGGCTGGGTTCAGTCTGAGATATCAGGCAGAAAGCTCTCTCCCTGTCCCTGTGTGACTTGGGCCTTTTGTGACAATGTTGTGAGCCCTGGATGCTTCTCTGTTGGCTATGAGGACGAGAACCCCTTCTTTAAAGAAAGAAGTATGCATTTCAGCCTAGAGAAGAGGGCACGTGCATACAGAAGCAATCGTTTTCAGTTTTTTTTTAAATTTTTTTTGTTTATTTTTATTTATTTGAGAGTGACAGACAGAGAAAGAGGGGGAGAGAGAGAGAGAGAGAGAATGGGCGCGCCAGCAAACAAACTCCAGACGCGTGCGCCCCCTTGTGCATCTGGCTAACGTAGGTCCTGGGGAATCGAGCCTCAAACCGGGGGTCCTTAGGCTTCACAGGCAAGCGCCTAACCGCTAAGCCATCTCTCCAGCCCCGTTTTCAGTTTTTAACATTGTGCCATCCATGGTTCCCTTTTGGGAAACGAATTGGTGCGTGGTAGGGGCCTTCACTGGTCCTGTTTTCTCTGTGCTGTTGGACTGGCGGGCATGCGCCTGCTGTACTCTAGAGGCTGCCGGGCTTTTGATGGTTCTGGAAGTTCATTGTTGCTCTGATCCTCCTGACCTATATGGTTGTTGGCTGTGCGCAGTTTCTGAATCAGCGTTTTGATGGCAGTATTGTGGCAGTCCACAGCTGCAGAGTTTGGACCCCGGGCCTGCAGGTGGGAGAAGCCTGGGTCTGTGCCTCCATATTTAGCCTGGAATTCACTCCGGCTGCTGCTCTGAGGCCACGGTGGGGCCAGAGCGCCCGAAGGAGCCAGAAGGGGTGGTGCTCTGGCCCCAAGCCAGGACTGTTTGCAGGAGGGCCAGCGGGAGCTCCTCTGTCCCTGTCCGGCTGTCCTCTGGCCGGGGCCAGGGAGGGAAGTGAGCAGAGGTCTTGGAGTTAGAAGGCTGGGAACCAGGGTGGCCCAGAGTGAGGACGTTCCCAAAGTCACACAGTTAGCTCACAGCAGAGCCACAAGATTCAGGTCTCTGGACATTAAGTCCTCTCTCTTTCCTTGAAACCATGTGCCAGGAGGCTGTGCTATTGTGGTGGGGGAGGGTTCCCCCAGCCTCACCAGGAACTTAGACGAACACACCCTTCCAGCACCCTTCCAGATGCCATCTTGCCTACCTTCCTGTGCCATCACCAGGTTCCCATTGGCTTCTGACACTCCTTTCCCTCTGCCTCCCCACATTAAAATCCTTGGTGTCAGGGCTGGAGTGATGGCTTAGCAGTTAAGGTGCTTGCTGGCATAGCCAAAGGACCCAGGTTTGATTCCCCAGTACCCATGTAAAGCCAGATACACAAGGTAGTGCATGTGTCTGCAGTGGCTAGAGGCCTTGGCACACCTGTTCTCTATCTGCCTCTTTCTCTCTATTTCTCACAAGTAAATAAATGAATAAATAAAATATTAAAGAAATCCTTGGTGTTTGTCATTTTTACCATAGTGTGAATGTCATTTCTCCCCCAGGGGAACCTGGGCAATCACCATATAGAGAGGTGTCAGACACAGAATTATGAGGCGCATTGAAAAGTGCATACAGGGGCCTGGAGAGATGGCTTAATGGTTAAGGCTTTTGCCTGCAAAGCCAAAGAATCCTGGTTCAACTCTCCAGGACCCACGCAAGCCAGATGCACAAGGGGGCATATGTATCTGAAGTTCATCTGCAGTGGCTAGAGGCCCTGGCATGTCCATTCTCTCTCTCCCCCGCCCCTCTTTCCCTGTCAAATAAATAAGTCAAAGTAAAGATTTATTTTTTAAAAAGTGCATGCAGACGAAACAGGTAGAGCTCAGTCCCCAGAACTGGCTCATTGAGTGCCTGCTCATCAACTTTCCTGGACTGGCAGACCTATCCTATAGTCTGCTGTCCAGACCTGCTTAGGAGCTGCTCAGGTAGACTTGCTTATTACCTCTGACTTACTTCCAGGGAAGGCCCTCCCACCAGGCTCTCTCATAGGTCCTAAGCTACTGCTTAGGTGGAGTGTTCATTGCCCTAGGCAGTGGCTGCCTGCAAGTGCCCAATGCCTGGCCCACACCTGAGCAGGACCATGGGAGATGCTTAAAATTAAGAAGAGGTCACTATGTGATGGGCCATATCGACAGTGCCAGCACTCAAGAAGCTGAGGCAGTGGGATTGAGAGTTTGAGACCAGCCTGAGCTATATAGTGCGTTTCAGGCTAGCCTGGGCTGTGTTGCAAGACTCTGACTCAAGAAAATAAAAAGATGTTGGCACATCGCCGGATATGGTGGTGCACGCCTTTAATCCCAGCACTCGGGAGGCAGAGGTAGGAGGATCACCATGAGTTCGAGGCCACCTTGGGACTACATAGTGAATTCCAGGTCAGCCTAAGCTAGAGTGAGACCCGTACTTTGGAAAACCAAAACAAAAAAGGAAAAAAAAAAAAAAACGATGTTGGCACATAGTGGCTAGCTCCAAAGCCTCATATCTGGCACATGGCCTTAGTTTTCATGTGGCCTTGGTATCAGAGCCTCTCTGGGTTTCTGTGTCCCTGTCTCTAAGATGGGCT
Organism: Dipus sagitta; assembly: GCA_036346955.1. Classification (NCBI taxonomy): domain Eukaryota; kingdom Metazoa; phylum Chordata; class Mammalia; order Rodentia; family Dipodidae; genus Dipus; species Dipus sagitta. The sequence goes on from CM070771.1 coordinate 38,536,864, forward strand.
GGAAGGGGTTAAAAGCTTGCCACCCCTGTGCTTAGTACCTCATGCTCATCGCCTTCATTGCTTCTCACCCTCACCCTCACCCAGGAGGTAGGCAGGCTAGCCCATTCACCCCACTGAACAGACATGGAAACCCACAGCAGAGGCGGGAAGGGACCCACCCAGTCCCCTCTGGATTCCTTGTCAGAATTCTTTCCACTGCCAGCTTCTTGGGGAGCAGCTCTCACCTTCGCCCCAGTTAGCCTAGGTGCCAGTGAACACATTATCATAATAAAGCCCTCCAGCTGCCAGGCAGTGAACTCAAGGGTGGTTCCGAAAACGTTCTCCCGGAGCCCAGTGTCCACGTGGCCTAGCTGGACTCAGTGGAGAGACCTGGGAAGCCATGTTTCTCTATGCAGAGAGAGTGGGTTTATAATCGTGTCATCCGACTACACAGCCTGCACACTGCCATTCCCATGACACGCAGCCTCTTGTCACTGTGACTGTTGGAGGCAGTGTCTGCACGTGTCTCCCAGGGAGGGGACAGGAGGGGCCGGTGGTGCCCAGGAAGGCAATTAGCAGGCAGGAGGCGCTGGGTCTGATGAAGCTATCAACGCAGCAGAGGCCAAGTCTGCTGCTCACACCCTTGCTTGGCTCTGGGAAAGGGAACAAAAGAGGTGCCAAGCTCCCAAGCCTCCTCTCACTCTGGTTCCCTTTCCTGGAGCCAGGGAGTGGTGGCACTGAGATCCTAGGTGGCCCAGAAACAGATGGAGCCCACAGCCAGGCCGACTGACTCCATTGTGTCCCAACCCATGACTTGTGTTCATAGGAACCTGCCCAGTTTGCCCATGGTTCCACTGAAGTTCTCAGCTGTCCCTGACGGTCCTCAGTGGTTAGAGGGACTGGCAGTACTCAGGGCTCCGAAGGGGTCTGGAGAGAACACAGAGGGGGCTTTGGGGACAGTATGCAATGGGAAGACATGCACGGGAGTCCACGGAATGGCGAGCAAGGATTACAGCAGCACTCTGTGACCTCCTGCAAGACTACAAAACAGGGCAAGTTTGCAGTGTGTTCAGATGGACTTGACTAAATCCATGTGAAATGATCTTCATTGGCATTTGTTTTTAATATTATGGCTCTTGGTTGAGCCAGCCAATCAGCAGGTATTTCTTCGTTATCATCATTATTATTATTATTATTATTTATTTGAGATGGAGAGAGACAGAAACAGAATGGGTACGCCAGGACTTCCAGCCACTGCAATGAACTCCGAACGCATGCACCACCTTGTGCATCTGGCTTACGTGGGTCCTGAGGAATCAAACCTAGGTCCTTTGGCTTTGCAGGCAAGCACTTTAACTACTAAGCCATCCTTCCAGTCCTGGCATTGATATTTTAATAATATGTTGATAATAATATGTTATTAATTACAAGTATAGAATTATTATTTAGAGGGTAGACCTTTTCCTATCTTTTTCAACATTGGAAGGTTAAAAAGAACAAAGCGAGGCTGAAAAGAAAGTTCGGTGCTTGCTTGCAAAACCTGCCAGTCTAGGTTCAATTCCCAAGCCACTCACGTAAGCTGGATGCAAAAAGTGGTGCAAGAGTCTGGTGTTCATTTGCAGTGGCAAGAGGCCCTCGTGTGCCTTCACGCACACACACACAGACACAAAAATAATTAGCTAGTTACTTTAAAAGACCTGTCTTCTAGGTAGGAAGTGGCGCCGGAAGTCAAGGTGATGGGCACAGGTGAGTGAGACAAGCAAGATAAGAGCGGCTTTTGCCTTGGTGGGCCAGGCCTAGTGTGGCTTCTAGTGCATTCATTGCTTTTCCTTAGTATCTGTTAAAGCACCCGTTAATGCACCATATGGTGGAAACTTCTGGAAGATCAATGAGGAACTCCCTGTTTCCCATCAAAATGATGTGGACCTTCGAGGCACTTCTCCTGTCCCGCCTCCCTTTCTGAAATGTGCTGGGCAATGTATTTGGGGTCATGGAGAACCCAGGCTGGGCCAGGCCTGCCGTCTTCAGGAGGGTTGGGGAGTCACCACAAGCCGACTCAGGCCCCAAGCTCAGGGAGCTAATGGCACTGTTGATGTTTTGAATTCTTACTTTGAACAAGAAGGCCTGCGTTGCCTGGGCCCCATAGCTTACATATTTGACCTGCTTGCCCAGATGCCACAGTAGGAGAGCAGAGGCCTGTGGTCCCCACCACCATGCCTCGGGGCTTGTCAGCTGACCTAACTGCACTGGCCAGAGGTATAGCTTGACTCTGTGGGGTGGCAGTTACACACATGGGGAAGCTGGCTGGGTAGCTGTGTGAGACCAGGAGATTCTAGAATGAGCACTCCCACATTCTGGGGTGACTGCTCTCTACTCTGTCTCCTCCACCATTCTCCTTCCCTGGCTCCGCACTTCCTTCCTCATCTGGGAGCACCCGGTGCAACTCTTAGACCTGCTGGCAAAATCGGGGGCCTAGAACCTACAGCTCACTGTGCCTGTTGCCTGGCCTGAGGCCGGCTCTATCAGAGCTCCTACATGGGCTTGTGTTGCATGGACGGGGAAGAGGAGAACTCCCCAAGGAAGAGGATTACACCCTTTGCCTCGAAGGCCCTTTGCTCCAGCAGCGAGTCCTGAGATCAGAATTCCAGATGCCGCATGCTACAGCACCCACAAAGGGACGCCCCAGCAGGGTGATTGGTGCCACCCCTCCAAAGTGGGGGCTCAGGATGCCTGTGCATACACCTCTATGTAGGTTACAGTGTTGGTTTCAGTTTTAGTGACGTAGCGCTACACTATGTGGTTGTGTGTGTGCGCCGCATGTGTGCGTGTCACATATATAGCGTGTGTTGTACACAGATGGTGCGTTCTTTTGCTAGGGCTCTGTATCAAAGGACTACAGTCTTGGTGGTTTACACAGGGGGCCGGACCAGGCTCCTTCTGACAGTATGACAGGGAATCTGCTCTGTCTTCTCCCCAGCTCCTGGTGCTTTCTTTTCCTTTTTCTTTTCCTTTTTCTTTTTCTTTTTCTTTTTCTTTTTCTTTTCCTTTTTCTTTTTTTTTTTTTTTGCTGGAAAACTGTGGTGTGCCCTAGCTTCCTGTTTGTTTTGTTTGTTTCGTTTTGTTTTAGACAAGGTCTCACTTTGTAGTCCAAGCTGGTCTGGAACTCACGGTCCTCCTGCCCCCGCCTCCTCAGTGCTAGGATTACAGACACGCACCAGCCGCCATGCCCAGCTGTCGCCTGGCTTCGAGTGCGTCCCTCAATCTGCCTTCCTCCTTCCCATGGCGTTCTCCCTGTGTGTGAGCCTGTCCCAAGGTCCCCTGTTCATAATGACATCAGCACGAGGGTGGGACTGCTAAGTGTCGTGCAGGAGAAGGGACAGGCTCGAAAGCCCAAGTCACATTGTACCAGCTCCACCTGGACACCTGAGTCCTGGGCTATGCACTAAACTCTCTGCCAAGTCCTTGACACGCTGACGTTAGCCTTCTCCTTGCTCCCATAAAGGTGTCCTCAGGGCAGATCCTGTGCCTGGCTCGCATTGGTGGCCCAGGGTCTAGCATGGTGCCCAGCGGGCACTGAGCCAGTGACAGGTGTTTAATGACAGAGCCAGAGCCAAGAGCTCATTCGAGCTCCAACAGCTCAGTGTCCCCAGGCCTGGTCTTGGCTTGTCACTGTACATCAGTCTGGGATGGTGGGGTTTTTTTTTCCCCCCTGGCCAATTCACCCTTTCTCTTGGAGGTGCCGGCAAAGATAGACAAATTTGTCCTTCTCTTTCTGCATAATAACTAGTACTGCCCTTTCTTGATTAGCCCAAGTGATTTCCTGCAGTGTCAGCCTCAGGACAGCCTGCCTGCATCAGTGACATCTCCACAAGGCGGGTCCCTGGGGAGACAGTGAATCTTGCTGGAATGAGAGAGGTGCTTCCTTGCTCTTGGCTCGTAGGCTCAGCATTCTCCCAGCCATTGGTCTCCATGTCAGGCAGACATGCTTCCGGCTCCGGGGACAGTCTTTCAGGCTCCAGCCCTGCCTGAACTTCATTCAACTGAGACCTACCCTCCCCATTAAAGCCTGAGGCACTTTCTTTACTCCATTTTAGGGGGAAAAAAAAAAAAAGGAGCTTTTGAGGCTACAACAAGGCCCTGACCATGTTAATTCTTCTCCATATCAAAGGGCTAGAGCTGCAGTTCCAGGCTCTCAGAAGAGCTGTATGCTATCTGTCATCCTGAGCCAGCGTCCCTAAGACAGATGTCTTCTGAGCTTGTGGACACTGGAGTTCACCAGGCTCAGTGACTGCCAAGCAAGGTTGTACTCAGCAAGGGTCTTGCCAGACCGTGTGTAGGTGATGTACTCGGGACGTTCCCGGGGAACGGTCCCCCGGAGAGAGCTGGGGTGCACAGGAAGCACCTGGCAGTCTCATCTGTCAACTCAGCACAGAACTGTGCAGTGGAAGCCAGGGCTGTCGCCTGCTATGTGGAAATGCCATTTCAGGCAACTAGAAACCAGTGCTTCCACTATTCACACTTCAAAGCCGGGGCCCCAAGAGGGCATTGGGAGGAGCTTTCCCATTGCTGGTCTACACAGCCTGGTGGAGCAAGACTATACAGTGATGTGTTTTGTCTCTGTCTTGTAAGCTTCCAAAGCCTGTGGTGGAGTGTTTTTAAACAGAAAGATCTAAGGGCCCACTTAGAGATGCTAGTCTGCCGAGCAGCCTGAAGGAGTGGAGACAAAGCTATTGGCTGGAATCTTAGGAATCCAGCAGTTTAGTTCAGGCCCTGTGGGGTTGTCGTGTTTGTGTGTGTGTGTGTGTGTGTGTGTGTGTGTGTGTGATGCATCCAGCTCCATGAGGGATGGGCTTGCTCATTTCATGGGTCCTAGAAAGCTTCTTCTCACAGCCAGTATCTCTTCAGTCTGGGCACATCTTCTATCACTGGCATGGCACCCTTGCTGTGGCCAGATGGTAGGCACGGCAGCACCGCCATTGCTGAGCCTGCATGAATGCACCCATACTGTTTATACTGCCGCGACCTCAGTTGAACTCAGTGTGTTACAGGTTGTCCGTGGGCTCGCTCGGTGGAATTATCATTCAGTGTGCCTTCAGAAAGATCTCAGCATGATTTATCATTGTTAGCTTGTTTTTCTTTTTCATTTTGACACAGAGTCTCACTAAGTAGTCCATGCTAGCCTTGAATTTGCTATGTAGCCCAGGCTGGACCCCAGACTTATTTCCCTTCTGCTGCAGCTCCTAAATACTGGAATGACAAGGACGTGCCACACACCATCCAAAGTAGGAGAAATGACCAAATCCCTGAGAAGACAGGAGACAGCCTTAGAGCTACGTGGGGCCCGTGTGACCGATGGCTCTGCATGTAGGTCCATCAGGGAAACATTAAGACAGTTTAATTGGCAGCATTTGTTTCCATTCTTTGCAGCTCATAACCTGGTCATGGCCTTACAGTCGGCGGCTTCACTCTGTGGCCTCTTGTCTGGGCCTAATATCCAGTAGTGACATGTGCATCTTCCTGACAAGTAGGTCAAGCTGCTCAAAAATAAGTGATGTTTCTGTCAAACGTCACTGTTGCCCTTCTGTTCTTGTGCGGCACTTGGTTCATCATGGCATAGACGCCTGGGTGTGTTTTGCCTATCCTGTGGTGTTCCTGACACAGAACACTGGGCTTCAGAAAGTGCCTGTTGGATGGATGGATGGATGGATGTTGGCTGGCTGGTTGACTGGATAGGCAGATGGGTGATGGATGAACGGATAGGTGTGCGGATAGGTGGCTGAGTAGATGGATGGGTAGGTGGACGAGTGGATGATGGATGGAGAGGTGTGGAGATGGATGAATATCGGTTCAACAGAGTGGGTGAGGGTGTGCGTGGAGGGGTGGACAGAGGGTGGTGGATGGGTGGGTAGGTAGGTAGGTGTCTTGATGGATGGGCAGGTGGATAGATAGACAAATAGGTGAGTGGACAGAAATGTGCCCTCAGATGTATCCTCCTCTTTGACACAGCAACAGACTCCCCTCAAATAAGCTGCAGGATGTTCTGTCAGATTTAGTGGGAGCTAACACTCAATGCACTTTTAGATTCTTCACTGATGTTCTTTTATTTATTTGGTCTTCATTGATTCTCACAACCAGTTTTGTCTGAAGAGGTCTCCAAGCTGCCCTACCCAACAAGAGATCCCAATCCACGGCAGTGATATGCCGTCAACTCATGTTGATATATTAAATGTTTAACAGAATTATTAAGATATAATTCATATGTCATACGTAGGAATAAGATGTACGATTAAATGGGTTTAAATATAATATAGATATGCAACTTTTACCACCTTCATCATCTCAAAAAAGCCCTCCTATGCCCTTTAGCCATCACTCCCCTATTCGCTCTGTCTCTGCCCCTCCACAGTCATAAGAAAATATAGATTCATCTTTTCCGGAGATTTCATAATTGGGACTCTAAACTCAAACTACAAGGTGGAGGATATAGCTTGTGAACATTTATGATCTATCGGGCTCCATTTTCCTACCTTTTCCCAGAAGAATTCTGTAGCTTGTAGGACCTTGTGTTCCATCCTGTCTCTTTTCCCTTCACCCTCCTGCACCCTTACCTCACCACAGTTCAGAAAACTCACTCATTCCATGGTTCATGTTGTATCTGTGACGTTGCAAATGCCCAGGGCTAGGGTCAGGATTCTGGCTTATCATCCCTGCCCTGACCAGCAAGATAGACTGCTCCACAGTCCTTGGCTATAAAAGAGAATCAGCGTTCGCTCTGCCCACCTGCAGCCACAAGGTCATGGACATATGGCTCAGGGGCGTGGATCAGGGCTGCCTCCCAAACATCCTAGAAGGACTCTGATCGCCTGTGTTGTTCAGACCTGACGTACTGCTGCCTGTGCAGGACTCAAAGCCTTGACTTGGAGCGTGCAGTGATGTGGGGCTCAGCAGCTTGTGGGGGATGCTAAGCAAGGGGTGGAGCATGGAGTGAGAGGATCTCTGGCTATCTTCCTTCTGTTGAGTTGGCGTCATCATATTTCGGAGCTATTGCGTGTGGGTTCCAGTTTTGACTCAACCTCTGATGAGCCAGGTGACGGCGGGGGGGGCACCCCATCTGTCTCAGTTTCTTTATTTGTATAATGGGGACAAAAAACGGTACCTGTGTTATAAGATGGTCTTACAGATTAAATCAAGGTAGCACGGGACCTAGCCTGTCATAAGTGCGTTGTAAATCAGAAGTTGTTTTTCTGTCTTGTTGGAGCATCTGTGATCTTATTGGAAGGCATGCATGGAAGTAGAGGGGAATGGGCTTGGAAACAAGCCTTTGTCAGGGGAATTCAATACTCTCGGCTTGCTTGGCTGTTTGGTAAGCATCAGTGGCCTCCGTGTGAATAGCAGGAGCAAAGGCAGCCATGGTGAACTGCCTGGAGGCCAGGCCAGGGCTCTGAGTCTGGGCTTCTTGCTGCTTAGTGCTCTGTCTTCAGGGCTCACCAAGAATTCAGGACACACTGTGACATCCCAGGGCCTGGATCAGGCTTGGGATGTCCACAGTTGTCCAGCAGACTTGGATGTTGTTCACGATCTATAAAGACTTCCCAGAGGAGCAGGGGCCTGCCTTTAGTCAGCTGTCTGAGCTGCCTCCGCCTGCCCTGTGTCACCACCTCTCTCTCTGCCCATCGACCAGCCTTCCTGCTGACACCATGAGAACAGAGCATACGTTCTCTGCTTCCTAGAAATCCATCACCACTCTCACAAAAAAAATGAACTGAATTTCTGTGTGAGCCCTGGGGCCCAGGGAAAGGGTGCATGACTCTCTACTGCTAAGAACTCTGGTTTGGCTAGAGCCAGCCACTCAGCACATGGTACGGCTGAGCTGGCAGGGTCTGACAGGGAGCAGGGTACAACCTTGGCCTTTCTTCACGCCCTGATTCACTTAGAAGGGGCATCCCATTACTGGGCAGTGGCTGAGCTGCCTTCTGCAAGGAACCTGCTTTCCTCCATCCAGGGCAACCCAGTTCCTTGGAGTCAAGAGTTTTGTGACTATCTTCCACCAAGCGAGGCTGAATCCCACTGGCTCGGAAGTCTTGCTTTCTTACTCACTACTGTGACTTTGCACATTTCTTTTGCTTTTCCTTTCTTTTTTTTTCTCCTTTTCTTTCTTTCTTTTTTATGAAAGAGAGCAAGAGCAAAAGGGAGAGAGAAAGAGAATTGGCATGCCAGGGCCTCCAGCCTCTGTAATCAAACTCCAGACATGTGTGCCACCTTGTGTGCATGTGTGACCTTGCATATGTGTCCCCATATGCATCTGGCTTGCGTGGGATCTGGGCAGTCGAATATGAGTCCTTATGCTTCGCAGGCAAGTGCCTTAACTGCCGAGCCGTCTCTCCAGCCCGACTTTGCACATTTCTGTGTGGTCACAATCTGAGTCCCAGGGGGGACAAGCCTTGCTCTAGATTTATTTCCAAGTTCTTAGAGGCAATCCTATTTTCGTGCTCCTCTTACTGTAAGAGACTATCAAACCCAGACATCTGGAGGACCAGGCAGGCAACATGTGCATGAGGAGAATCATGTCAGTGATGGCTGTAGGATGTGATAGGGAGAGCCAGGGCCTGAAGGAGCCAGCAATCCTCAGCTTTAGGTGACAGTGCAGAAGGGTGGCCCAGAGTTGCTAGATCTTCTGAATTTTTCACGAAAAGCCTAGGATGTAGATATTTACATGAACTCTTTTAGTTTATTAATGTTGCATTAAAATTTTTTAAATATTTATTTAAGAAAGTGAGAGAGAAAGAGGGAGGGAGGGAGGAAGGGAGGAGAGAGAGAGAGAATGGACACACCAGGGCCTCCAGCCACTGCAAAAGAACTCCAGACTCATGCGCCCCCTTGTGCATCTGGCTTACGTGGGTCCTGCGGAATCAAACTGAGGTCCTTTGGTTTTGCAGGCAAACACCTTAACTGCTAAGCCATCCCTCCCGTCCCTGGATCAAATATTTTTAAAGTAGCTAGACAGATAAACAAAACACACCCCAGTCCACATGTAGACAAGAGCCACGGGTACTCAGCTTTGTGGCTGTGCTTCTGTGCGTGATGAGTTCATCATCTAAGGGGTAATGTGGGCCGGTGTGCGGAGAGAGGCCAGAAGGCCCAGTGAGCAGCCAGCTATGCAGCTGTCGTGAGTGCTGCTGTGAGCTGGGGTCAAGGTGGCTTCCGAGAGGAGAGCTTGGGAAGGAAAGGGAAAGGAATGCTTTCTCACAGACAGCCAGCTCCGCCTTCCTGCATGGCGTCTTGGTCCCGAGGACTGGGCTGGCCAGCCTGCCCAGTGCAGACCACTGCGATCCCCACGGGCTGCCGACACCCCATCCGTCTCTTGGAAGCAGCGTAGAACTGTCTCAGTTCCAACTGAGCTGTGCTTCAGGAAGCTATTGCTCAGAGAACGAGAGCTGCCTGGGGGCTGTAGCTACCCCAAGAGGGACACTGGAGAGGGAGTGTCACCCGAGGAGGGCCTGGGCGCTAGAGGAGCTTTCTGGCCTTAACCTGAGGTGCCCCGCCGGGTTCAGAGCAGGACACACTTCTTCTCCCTTCCCCTTCCCGGCATGCTCCAAGTTAGTCTTACCAACAAACCCAGAGGCTTTTGAATAAAGCCAGTGGTACAACCCAGCCTTCTACCCCAGGGCCCAGGAGAGAGAATGGGTCACACTGTGAGTTCATGCCACTTGGCAGAGCTGTGGCCACCCCAGGACTGGAACCCAGAAGAGGGACTGAGGCGCAGGCAGGGCATGCCAAGTTGAAGGCCTGAGAACGGGGCGAGGTCACAGAGAACTGAAGCTCACAGGGAGTAAGTCCCCACTGGCAGCTAGAATGGCGAAGATCGCTTCACAGAGAAGGTGTGCCTGGAGGCTGGCTCCAAGGGCAAGAGTGTAATTTGGAAAGACAGAGAGGCGGGAAAGTGCAAACTACAGAGTGAGGGACAGCAGAGATGTTTGTGAAGCCAAGTGCTAGGTGAGTGTTTGCTGCGTTCCTGGTCATGCTGAGCCCTGCTCTCATGCTTCATACCCAGAGCTCCTCATGAGGGGAGACTTCCATCGTCATCACGAGAGCAGCCCAGAGTCACACAGTGGGCAGGGGGCACCAGGGTCAGGTCCCACACATTTCTTATGTTCCCCTGTCTTGGGAGTAGGAGCAACAAGAAGCCATGTGACTCTGGCGGAGGATAAGGATGAGGCTGTCAGTCTGGCTAGTGACCTTGCATAATTTTGGTCCTGAGACTCCCATGTCCTCTGGCACGTGTAGGGCACAACATTCAGCAGATGCTCAGGGCTTCTTTGTTGGAATGAATTGTCCTAAGAAGGCTCTGGGATACTGTAGGATGAGGTCAAGTGCTGGCTTTGGAGAATGTGCCATAGGAGGATCCCAGCAGCCTTTGTCTTTGATGTTCTAGAAGCTGGGAGGAGACTGGGGAGAGCCGGTAGCCAGTGGCCATGGGCAGGAGAGCTCAGGAGCTTGGTCAGGAAGGCGTGTGCTGGAGTGGGCGTGTCAGGCTTGGGCCTGCAACAGGCTCAGGTACAGGATGGAGCAGGGTCTCACGGACCACATAGGCTTGTCAATGCAAGATAAAGACCCATAGCAATTTCAAGGGCAGCCAAGGGTTAGATAACAGCATGGGGGTGGATAAGAAGGTATCAGAAGGCAGTGTGCTTGGTGCTGAGGGAGTGGGGGTGGTCAGTGCCTGAGCCTTGGTGGCGCCCCCGTGGTTTGTCTAGGCAGATCTAGACATCTAGATAACAGCACAGGGACTGGACCCACCCAGGTGCCCACCCTGCAGTTGTCCCGGGCCCAGCTCTGCTGCAGAGGCTTCTGTGGTGGTGTTTCTCTCCTGGGGAGAAATGTACCTGGGGGTCTGGGCTCCAAGCTGGCCACCAAGGCAGACCACTAAGCATCTCCTCCCTAGAGGCCCTGCCCAGGCCTTCCTGAGTAGGTTCTGGCCAAATGGACCAACTGTTCTGAGAAGCTACAGCAAATCTTCTACCTTTTACTGCAGATGCCCTGTCCACCCCCAGGAAGGGAGCTAGCCTAGAACCCAGTCAGACCCAGGAGTAATCAGGAGTGACTAGGGGGCTTGCTCCAGGCCTCACCCAGAATGAGTCAAAGAATGGGGTGTGCAACCCACGGGACAATTCTGTCTTGTTGTTCCTGCCTGGTGTTAGTGATGGTAACTCAGAACTCCACTTTGGATCACAGAGGTTGGCAGTCACTGGGGGAGGGGTGTTGACACAGAGGGGCAGATTGTTGAAGGGCCGCATCAGGGGATCTTAGCACCCCCCCAGAAAGAAAGTCGTAGTGTCCTCATGTGCACAGAATGAAGGTGGACTCCCAGACGTTCACTGAAGCCATGCAGCCTGGATTTTAGGAGCCCCGCCCACATGCTCAGAGCATGGGGTGCATCTGAGCCCAAAGCTCAGCACTGCTAGACCCCATGCAGGGGCCCTTATGTGTGCCTGGTTCTCAGTCCAGTAGGGGGAAGTGCTCAGGGTCCCCCAGGAAATCAGCTTAGCCTGTTGAGGTCCCCTAGGGTGCTGACCATCTAGCAAGAAGGTCAGGATGGAACCTCCAGCCATTCTACTAGCTCAGGGCAGGTATCTGAATATGGGAGGAAGCGATAGGAGAGGTGTGGTGTTTGAATCAGATGTCCTCCATAAACTCATGTATTTTGAATGCTTGGACCCCAGCTGACGGCAGCTGGAAGGTGAGGCCTTGCTGGGGGAGGTGTGTTTGAGGTATTATAGCCAGCTCAACTCACCTTCATTTTTCAAAATGTTTATTTATTTAATTTAGTTATTTGAAAGAGAGAGGCAGATAGAGAGGGCAAGGAAGGGAAGGAGAGAGAGCATGAGAGAGAGCATGGACATGCTAGGGTCTCTAGATACTGCAAATGAACTCCAGATACATGCACCATCTTGTGCATCTGGCTTATGTGGGTACTGGGGAATGGAACCTGGGTCCTTAGGCTTCCCAGGCAAGCACCTTAACCGCTAAGCCATCTCTCCAGCCCCCTAAGCTCACTTTCTTGCTGCATTTTCCACCTGCTGTGGCAGAGGTGATGTCCAGCCTCTGCTCTACCATCCTGTCCCTGCCATCATGAAGCTTCCCCTCGAGACTGTAAGCCAAAAGAAACCCTTTCTTCCCATCGGCTGCTTTTGGTCAGGTGTTTTGACCCAGCAACGTGAAAGTAACCACAAGAGGTTTTCTGGATCTTGGCTGGTCCTTAACAGGCCTCAGCAATAGCACCCGAAAGCTGGTCAGAAATAGACTCTCACTAGGCATGTTGGTGCCTGCCTGCAATCCCAGCATTCCATAGGCTCTTAGAGGCAGAAGGAATGGCGATTTGAGGCCAGCTTGGGCTACACAGTGAGATGCTATCTCAAAGAAAAAGAGAGAACTTTAGGATCCCAGGCCCCAACTCTAATCCTCTAAGTCTGAATCTGCATTTTGACGTGACAGCCTGTGATTGTGTGCCCACTGAGGTTCAGGGAGCACCACGCTGCTCACTGGGCTTCGTCTCTTTTGCTCATTCCTCACGGGAAGAAGTACATTTTCATGGGTAGGTGGAACAGAAGTCCCCGGAATAATAATTATAAAAAATATCTGGGGGCTGCAGGGATGGCTTAGCGGTTAAGGCGTATGCCTGCAAAGCCAAAGGACCCTGGTTCAGTTCTCTAGGACCCACGTTAGCCAGATGCACCAGGGGGTGCATGCATGTGGTGTTCGTTTGCAGTGGCTGGAGGTCCTAGTGCGCCCATTCTCTCTCTCTCTCTCCTCCCTCCCTCCCTCCCTTTCCCTTTCCCTTTCTCCCTCTTCCTCTATCAAATAAATAAATAAAAATAAAATATTAAAAAATATATCTGGAATTGGGTTGGGAAGAGTGCCCAGTGGTTACAGATGCTTGGTTACAAAGCTTGGAGTTCAAGTTTTCAGTATCCACAGAAAGCCAGATGCACAAAATGGCACGTGCGTGGAGTTCGTAGGAGCAGGAGGCCCTGGCGCCAGCTTATTCATATTCTCTCTCTCAAATAAATATTTAAAATAAAAGTAACAACATGTGGACTCTGCTGATATATTGTCAGTTTGGCTGCACATTGTTCAGTGCTGAATTTGTGACACAGGACATCTGTCCTACAGCCCACTAAGTCTCTGAGACCAGCCATCTGAATAATATTCCACTCAATTCCATTGAGTGGCAAAGGATTGGGGTGGAGGTGGTATGGTAAGGGAGTCAGGCATTTAGAAGATCACTGATGTCTTACTTCCCGTGATAGTAAATGTTGACATTCCCAAGGTCACCCACCTCAACTGCTGCACAGTCCCACTTCCAGGGGTTGGGGACCTGGGCTTTCCATTCACAGAGGCCTCTGCTGAGTCCTCCTGGGCTCCAGTAAGGCATATACCAATATGGTGCCACACGGGGCCGGCAGTGACTGGAGCAGACAATAGGGGCTGTGAATTGCCAGGGAAGTGGTGTTCTCTCGAGACTCATCTGTGACAGGGTGGAGCGTGGCCAGGGTAGAGAGCAGGTTCCCACAGCTTCTTCAGGACCGCTACGGGCATCTTGCCTCCCTGGCAGCCTGGCCTCTTTCTGCCCACAAGCACAGCAGGCAGCGTGATCTTGGGACCAGCCCTGGCCCAGGGCTACCTGACAGCTGGCGAAGGAGAATTATAGCCTCAGTTGTGTATTCTGGGTAAAGGTGTCATTACTAGCACCGTGCTGAGGTGAGTCAGGGAGAGAGGATCTGGGGAACTAACGTGTGACAGCCAGCATGTACAGTACGGTCCCCAGGAGCAGACTGTTGGCAGGGAACCTGGGGACACAGTGCTGTGTGGCACCGGCCACATAGGAGGTGCCATGGGAAAGGTGGGGTGAAGACGTCGGTGGGTGCAGGAGAGGGGTGCAGTGAGCACATGCTGGGCCTCCAGCCCCCCACAACTCAGGTGTCACCTAGGTGGTTGTTCTATGGGTCAGTGACAGAGGTGTGAGTCCCAAGGCTGCACAGCACAGGGACGCCAAACAAGCTCTTCATACCAACCCTGGGCTTCTTTACAGCTGGCTGGAAGGTCCAAAAGAGGCAGAGACCCTTGTTGTAGCCCCAAACTGAAAAGCAGGCCAGGAGAATAGATGTCCGAGATCCTCCTAGCTTTCTGTGCGAGGCCCGGCAGGAGCTGTGCTCGGTGGGCGGGTTGGATGCTAAGGGGCTGAGGTATGCAGAGGCTGGCATGACAGGTTCGCAGGGCAGACGGGCCTCCTCTGGTTTGCAGGTCACCCAGCTCACTCCAAGGGAGGGGTAATGCCTCTAATGCCTGACCGTTCTTAAAAGGATTGGCTAAATTTACAGTGCCTAATGCCGCTGACCGCTGGGCATGTGACGGGTGAAGGATGCTGAGGTTTAGAGGCTCCAGCATTTGTCTCTGGGCCCCCAGGGTGCCCCTTGATGAGGGTCTTCACCTGTTTCTGCAAGCCTGTAGCCTCAAGGGAGGGCACTGTGAGCCTCTGGGCTCTGAACCAGGCAGGGCTGGAGGGAGGATACAAGATGGACATGTCATGTCAGTAGGAACCTCTGTGCTTCCATCTGGCTTCCTAAGGTGGCCACACAACCCCCGGGGACAGCAGCAAGGAGGTGGTCCTGAGATCCTAGGTGGGGAAGGGAATGAGAGTGTGGGGAAAGGTCTGTGTGTCAGAGAACAGGTGCTTTCCATGTCTGGTCTGAAAAATAAACAGGTAAGGGCTGGAGAGATGGCATAGTGGTTAAGGTGCTTCAAGGACCCATGTTCCCTCTCCAGATCCCATGTAAGCCAGGTGCACAAAGATGAGGCAAGCGCAAGGTCACACATGCCCACTAAGTGGCATAAGTGTCTGGAGTTCTATTGCAGTGGCTGAGGCCCTGGCACACACCAGTTCTCTCTCTCTCTCTCTCTCTCTCTCTCTCTCTGTCTCTGTCTCTCCCTCCCCTCTATCTCTAAAATAAAAAATAATAAAAATAAAAACATGTAATAGAAGTGGCTCAGTAGAAGGGATATAGGGACAAAGGATGGAGGCAGGAGGGGATCATAACCATGGCATATTGTGTATGTGTCTGAAGGTTGTCAATAAAAATAAATAAATAAGCCGAGCATGGTGGCGCACGCCTTTAATCCCTGCACTCGGGAGACAGAGGTAGGTGGATCTCCATGAGTTCGAGGCCACCCTGAGACTACATAGTTAATTCCAGGTCAGCCTGGACCAGAGAAAGACCCTACCTCGAAAAACCAAAAATAAAGAAATAAATAAATAAGAAATAAACAGTGAAGCACCCAGGATGGCAGGATGAATATGGCCTGGCTGGGATGAGGTTCCTTATTACATAAGCAGCAGGAGGAAGGTGAGGCTGTCCCCTTTGCCAGACAGCCATAGGTGTGCCCTTCATTCTCTTGGGGAATCCCCAAAGCCTTCGAGGCCTCCTTCGTGCCGTGCCCACTGAACTCCACCCCTCCTGCAGCCACAGGGCATCCACCGCTCTGGTGCCCTTTGCAAGAAAGTGCAGCCTCAGCGCTTTGCCTCCTGCCTCAGGCTGTTTGGTTTCTTCCGTCCCTCGCCCGGCAGGGACCGGTGGCAAGGCAAGGGCCCCGGGAGCCTCCACTGCAGGAGTCGTTTCTGGTGTCCCATCCACGTGCTCTTCGTCCTGGGTAGCTGAGTCAGGGATGCCCCGGTCCCCTTCTGTCCTCTCTCCTCTCCTTCTCCTTCTCGCTGTGGTCTGGCCCCAGCTTCCCTGTTCACTTTCACTGATCGTGAAGCTAAAAGCCCCTCATCTTCCTCCTCCATGGCTCTTAGCTCAGCCAGCTGCCCAAATGCTTGGGATTTTCTCATCTCACATTACCGTGAGCCAAGTGGGAAATGTTTGGGGAGGGGCACAGTGCCATGCTTTGCCTGTGTCTCTCCCAGCCTGACAAAGGGCTGCTCTGTGTTCCTCGCCCTTCTTGCCTTCTAGATGTGGGGGAACCTGAAGGTGTTCACCCCAAATAACTGAGCACAGCAACATATTCAGATATTTGCACACCTGTGTCAATGGCACATTCCCATCAGCCAGATATGGGAATAGCCCACATGGCGGTTGATAGATGAATGGATGGCTGGAGTAAATACACACAGAGTAGTATTATAGTACAGCATCTCGTCAGCCATAGGAGTAGTGCCCACTCTGACGTGTAACAGCATGGGTGAACTTTGAAGGCATTTATGGTAATGAAAAAGCAATCACAAAATAATGTGTGACTTCACTAACACAAAGTGTCCAGAGTTCATAGAGTCAGAAGGTAAACGTGGTTACTGGGGGTCTGGGCCCAAGGCATGAGGGGTTTATGCACAGGGGGCAAAGGATTTCTGTCTGGGAGGATGAAAAAGTTCTGGAAATGGATAGTGATTGCATGGCATTGTGAACATAAAGCCACTGAGTTGTGTACTTTAAAAAGGTTTCAGCTAGCCGGACGTGGTGGCACACACCTTTAACCCCAGCACTCAGGAGGCAGAAGTAGGAGGATCACTGTGAATTCGAGGCCACCCTGAGACTACATAGTGAATTCCAGGTCAGCCTGGGATAGAGTGAGATCCTACCTCGAAAAAACAAATGTTTTAAGTGTTTATGTATATTTTACACAGTGAACAAACAAGTGGGGTGGGATGCATGGGTGTCTGGCTGAGCTCGCAGCCTGGGAGCGGGGAGAGAGGACCTGCCGGGCGCTGGCCCTCTCCCTAATCTTTTTTAATTTAATTTAATTTAATTTTTTATTTATTTGAGAGAGTGAAAGAGAAAGAAGCACAGAGAGATAGAGGAAGAGGGTGGGCGCTCCAGGGCCTCCAGCCACTGCAAATGAACTCCAGACGCATGCGCCCCCTTGTGCATCTGTCTTATGTGGGTCCTGGGGAATTAAACCGAGGTCCTTTGGCTTTGCAGGCAAATGCCTTAACCGCCATGCCATCTTCCCAGCCCCCTCTCCTTAATCTTTATTCTGCTTAGAGGAGGTAAAGCCTGGGCCTTGATGCTTTGAGTGGTCCCCACCTCCCTGAAGAAGGGGCCTCAGCTGCTGGCAGGGACTGTTGTAGAAGGCAGAAAGATGGAGTCTCTGGAAACTGGGAAAGGAGAGTCAGGAAAGGAGAGGGAAGGGTGTTGTGGATCTCTTCACCACAGTGGGCAGATAGGGCTCAATCCAGACTCACCGAGGGACTACAGAATGTGCCTCAAAATTGTCATTGGAAACCAGTTCCCATCGTGGGCTGTCCCACGACGTGCTAGCTCCCCAAACTTCCAGGTTGTAAGACTGTGGGTGCCTCATGTCAGGAGAGCCCTGCATGGGTGGCACTGGCTGAGGTGAGGTGTCATCAGCCACAGCTCCTGAATCAGATGAGGCAGCAGTGACTGCAGCAGGTGGGGACCTAAAGGATGTTAGGACGTAAAAGAAATCCAACACAGGGGCCTGTGGGAAGGTCCTTTTTGCCCTTTGGGCACTGAAGTCCTTCAGGATTGGGATGACCTTCCTGGGTTGAGAATCTCAAGCTGCCTCACAGAGCATGGTGCAGCCCATGAGACTCATTTACGCCTGGGAGAGCCCGGCAGAGCAGGTCAGAGGCTGTGCGACAGGGCAGCATTGTCGGTCTGGAAACAACTCCACTGCTCCTTGGAGGGGCCCTGGGGGTGGAGAACTAAGAGACATCCTGAGGGCCCATGAAGGCCACCAGCAGCTGGGGAGGGACAAGAAGTATGGACACCGTTGCATTGACCCGGAACCCTGCGCTGTGAGCTTGGGCACATCACTTGGTCTCTCGGAGACTATCTTTCCTCTCCTGAGCAGCATAATTATGCCAGTTTCCTAAGTGTTACAAAGGTGAAGAGTGTGAGGGGATATCCAGAGCTGAGAACGGTGCCAGGCACACGATATGGGTGTAGTAACCATTCGCGTTTCTATTATTAGAAGAGCCAGGTTCATCCCATCGCTGCGTGAACCCTTTACCTACTAGCCACCACGAAGCCAGGGCATTGGAGTGACTGCGCTGGCATCCCATGTCCGATGGTCCAAAATTTGGAAAGCGGGTTGAGGGAGGGCTGGGGGTAGGGAACAGAAGAATAAGGCAGGGGAGGGAGGGTCCCTGTAGCACCTGCTATTAGCTCGCCACCGGAGTCTAGCGCCCAGGTGTTCTCTCCCCATCACCAGCCCCTCCCAGGACAGGGAACAGGGAGACCACATTCATGGCTTCAGCAGCACTGCTGGGCCCTGCCCCGGATGTGTTATAGCTAAATGCTCCACCATCCGCTGATTATTAACAAATAACGGTGTTCCAAAATAGTCCTCAGGGAGTGCTCAGCACTGAAACATCTCGATCACACCTTCCAAGGCTCAGGGGCCATTGCGGAAGAGGTGGCGGAAAGAATGTAAGAGCCAAAGGAAGGGTAGGGCTGCTTACAACGTGCTCCTCCAGACACAAAATGACCTGAATATCCATGACCTCACAGTGCCTGATGTACTACACAAGACCATCATAATAGGAGGAAAAGATCATGACATCAAAATGAAAGAGAGACTGACTGAGAGGGGGAAAGGGTATGGTGGAGAGTGGAGTTGTGAAGGGAAAACGGAGGGGAGAGGGAATTATCATGGTCTATTGTCTATAGTTATGGAAGTTGTCAATAATCAAAAAAATTAAATGGTGTTTAAAAAAAGTCCTCAGGCCGGGCGTGGTGGCGCACACCTTTAATCCCAGCACTCGGGAGGCAGAGGTAGAAGGATTGCCGTGAGTTCAAGGCCACCCTGAGACTCCATAGTGAATTCCACGTCAGCCTGGGCTAGAGTGAGACCCTACCTCGAGAAACCAAAAAAAAAAAAAAAAAAAAAAAGTCCTCAGAAATTCAAAGTGTTCACTTCCAATTAATTGTCCCTTTCAGTGCCCAGGATCTTGGTTTCCTCACCTGAGCCTTACGCTCTGTGAGGTGCCCATGTGTGTATCCACCCTGCATATCTGCTTGTCCATATGCAAGGGGTTTGTCTGGCAGGAGAACTTTCAACTAACTGCATTGATGAAAGATGTGGCGGCATCTTCCTTAGAGATCCCAGACAAGCTTTCAAGTTCTTTACTATTGGGCCTCAAGCTCATGAGGAAGGGCCGAGTCCCTGCCTGTGAGGGAAGAGAGCTGTGGCTTTTCTCTACTTCCTGGTGGGCCAAGTGTGACCGGGAGGGACAACGGGTAACAAACAGATGGAGGTGGCTTGGGTCCCCGCAGGCTGGGTTAACCCCACCTGGTTGAAGGTACTACCATTTTATTGAGGCCTCTAACTCTTAGTCCCGAAAGAGCCGGTTGTGTCTGCCAGACTGAGCAAGAGTGGGCTAGAGTGCTCCTGGGATAGCCATGCCTGGGAAACCAGGCAGCCCCTGTGGCACAGCCACACGTTCACAGATAACCCACCAAGCCCTTAGCCTCCTGTCAGTGAAAGGTAGTCACATTTGTGCACAGTGACACAGCGTCCTCCGGGAACAGAGCCTGAGCAAGGCCGCACAACCACACTGGTAACCCGGGGCCCACACGCTGCAGCCAATTTATAATAGTCAGGTAACCAGTGAGACAAACACGTCTTTAGGAAGAAGCATTTCTTGGAGGTGTTGAGCATTGGTGTCAGGGACTCCCTCGAAGCCTAATTATTTGATCAGTAACAGAAAGGTCTATGGCCTGTTTATTCTGCGTAGATTTTAAGTCAAGTTAGACAGCGGGGCTTGGTTCCAGTGTGGGCTTACCTTCTGTTTCTCCCCAGCAATGGGGTCTACCCCGCACATCACACGTTACTGTATTAGACAATTAGGCAGGTTACCTGCCTTCTGTGGCCTCACTCAGTTTTCTTCCCTACACAGTGGGACTGCAACATATTCTTTATACAAACACTTAACTAATACTCCACCGACTTTCCTGGCAATTGGGAAACCAGGTGCTTCCAAAAGTGGAGAGTATTTCCCAAGGTGTGTGTGGGGGGGGGGGGTGTCATGCTGGCCTCTGGCAGCATCTCACAGATCCTGTCTGTGCTCTTTCCCGGCAGCCTGTGCAGGCCCTGAGCTGGAGGGATGGAGAACTCCTCCGCGGCATCGGCCTCCTCTGAGGCGGGGAGCAGCCGCTCGCAGGAGATCGAAGAGCTGGAGCGCTTCATCGACAGCTACGTGCTGGAGTACCAGGTGCAGGGGCTGCTGACGGACAAGACAGAGGGTGATGGTGAGAGCCAGAGGACACAGTCCCACATAGCCCAGGTGAGTCCCAGGCCCCCAGCTGACACACCACCCAGTGTCCTGTAGGAGAGGTTTGGGACCCACCAGGAAGCCCTATGTCAACTGTACACCTTCAAACCCACTTTTCCTTCTGCCTGCCCTGATTACTTTTCTCATTGCTGCAGAAAAATGCTTGACAAGATGCAGCTTAAGGAAGGAAGGGTTTATTTTGGCTCACAGTGTGAGAGCACAGTCCATCATGGCAGGAAGCCATGGCGGGAGGAGCCCGCGGCAGCTCTTCACATTGCGTTAACCGTCAGGAAGCAGACAGCAGATGCCGCTGCTCAGCCTGCTCTCCCTCTCTTATCCAGTCCACCACCCTGTGGCACAGCGTGCTGTCCTCAGTTAAACTGGGTCTTCCACCTCACTAACCTAATCTAGAAACTCCCTCACAGACACGCCCACAGATTTGTCCTCTAGGTGATTCCAGAGCCAACCAAGGTTGAGTTAATTACCACCAATATACCCCTTGTCAACTTGACATTCAAACATGTCACTTTTAAGCCATAAACTTCTCCTCCTTGTCTTGACAGGCTCATGGCCGCCTTATCATGTAAAACTTAGCATTTTAGCATTCAGCTTTACTTTAAAATTCCCCATGGTCTTTTAACAGTCTCAGCACTGTTCATAAGTGTCTTCTGAGTTTCAAAGAAGTTGCTTACCTGAGAGCCCTTATAAAATTAATGAACAAGTTGAAGACTTCTAATATACAATGGCATAGAATAAACATTCCCATTCCAAAATGGAGGAATTGGGGGCAAGGAGAGATCAGACCAAACCAGGGGCAAACATTAAATCCTGCAGCTCCACATTAGGCATCTGCAGCTCCTGATGGAATCGTCTGGGCTCCAGAGGGTTTACACAGCCTCACCACTCAAGCTCTGCTGCCTGTAGCACCCATGGCCTCAGCTTTCCTTGGCAGATGCCCTGTGTCCTGGCATCTCCAGCATCTTAGGTTCTCTATTTCAACTTGGGCTGCACTTTCATAGCTTCGCAAGGAGTGAGTGACCTTTCAGGACCTCCTTGAAGGGCTTTTGACCCTGCCACACATTGCCTGGTCATAGTGGCTGCCTGGAACTATAGTGCAAGACTTGACCCCTTTGGGCTTTCGTCTTTCATGCCAATAAAACCAGTACTATGTGAATGGTTCTGCCAGGTTCTGTTGCCATCTTGAGATGCATTCTGGCTCCCTTCAGCCACTGTTGCAGTTGCCCCTGCCTGCCTAGGCAGTGCTGGTCTATCAGGGACCCCCTTCAGTAGCATTCTCAGTGCAGGTGCTAGCTTTTCAAATGAATTTGTACTCCTGTAAGTTAGAGCCATAAGTCACGTGGGGTCTTGCTTCCAGGATACTTTTCCTATTGCTCCAGTGCATGCAGGATGTTTCTCTTTAACAATTACAGATTCTTTTCAGCACATACAACTTTAAACTTGCTAGAGCTCTTTTTCCCCAACAACCTATACATCTTTTATATCTTTCTGCCCCCCTTACCTGCTCTTTTGTACTGTAGACCTGGATGAGTGGTGAGCATTAGCCATGCTGTGGCCTGAATGCTATCCTGTCGTGGCTTTTTCTCCACCAAACAAATCATTCTATTACCTTTAAATTCAACCACACTCAAGTTCTCAGGATATGGTAAGAACGTAGGTAGATGATGTGCCAGAATGTTACATGAGTGTCCCCTAGTCCAGTTCCTGATCGAGTCCTTCTTCATGTCTGAGACCTCATGAGCCAGGTCTCCACTGTCTGCATTTCTCTCAGCATTTTTGACTTCCGAACACCCATTTTTGAATTCTGAACACCAGAATGGCCCATTAGGCTCTTCTTACAGTATTCAAGTGTTTTTCAGGCCAGATTTCTAAACTCTTCCACATTCCTCCTACAAACCAGTTCCTAAGATCTATGAACCACACAGTCAGGTTTATCGTAGTAACGACCCTTCTTCTTGTTACCAATTTTCTATATCAGTTGTCTTCCCATTACTGTGACAAAATACTTTATAGGAAGCAACTTAAGGATGGAGGGGTTTATTTTGGCTCATAGTGTGAGTCCACCATGGTAGGGAGGGACTGGTAGAACAAAGCAGCTCACATCACGGGGGAGAGGAGTGCAGTAGTAACAGAAGGTGCCAGCACAAGATACAGCAAGGACAGCCCTCTCCTCCACACACAGTGACCTACTCCCTGCAACTAAGCTCCGCCTTCCACACAGTCTTACCACTTCCCAATAGCCTGTTCAGAATTTAAATCTATCGATGGACTGAGCCATTCATTAGATCAGAGCACTCATCATCTATTGTTTCTGAAAATGCCTTGACAGACACACTCAGATGTGTGCTTTAATAATCAATGCATTCCTCCATCCAGTCAAAGTCACAATCAAGATTACTCATCACAGGCAGGAAGGAGAGGAAGTTGGTGGACTAATGTAGCAGATGCCTGGAAACATCCAGAGCTGGTATCCCAGGAGAAGGCTCCATGGGGCTGACTTGGCATTTGGTGGCATGCATTCGCTGCCTGCCTCCTGCCCCATGTGGAACTGGGGCCCACAGTCAGACCTTCTTGGACCATTCCTGCAGCTAAAACACACTCTTGCAAGGGGAGAATCCAAGGAAGCTGGGAAGCTTTACCCACGGTTAAACCTTCAGCAGTGGTAGAGTTTCAGTGCCCAGAGCAGCCACTTGGGAAAAAGTTGGGGAAGGAGAGGCTCTGCTGCCCCTCCAATCTGCCTGTGACCTGTTGAGCCCCCAGGGAGAACAGAGAGTGAAATGCCCACAGCCTGGCCTACACTTCATGATGATACCTGCTCACACTTGGACACCTGGATCCTGGAAACCATGTTAGCAGACCTCTGGAGGGGCTTTGAAGGGAACACTGCCTCTTGTGACATTAGGGTGCATTTCTTAGTGCATGCTCTGAAGTCCCCTGGGAGAGTGCAGACATCTGACAGGATTGTACATTCATCTATACGCTATGCCTCTACTCTGCCCATGCGCACAAACACCTGGGCACAGGCTCCAGGGGAGGGACAGCTGTGGCCAACTCTACTCAAGGCCAGGGTTATACATGTCTTCCCCAGACACTTCTTTAAAATAAAATCTCTACTGACACGGCTTTGTGGAAAATAGCTCTGCTAAAGCACTTTGCTTGTTTTTATTTAATCTGATGACTATTTTAAATGGAGGCCAAAAAAAGCTCACAATGAATGCCTCTGTCTGTCTGATTTGGGTGGTGTTCTAATGTTTCTGGGAGAAGAAAATTATTAAGACTCTTGGAGAGCTTGAGAAAGTTTGAGGGAGTGGAGAAGAAGCCTTGAGAAAATCTGAGGGAGTTGGTTTTCAGTTGCTAAGGTTATGTTTTTAGGACATGCGAGATGACAGTGGACACTTGGGAAGAAAGGCCTCCCTGCACTTGTGCAGTTGTGTGCTCCCATCTCTTATCTCAACAACAACTAGTAAGGAAAGATGGATATGCAAGTGGGTAGGTGAGTAGATGGATGAACAGACAGACAGACAGACAGAATTTGTTGTTGTAACAAAATGCCTCAGAAAAGCGACTTAAAGGAAGAAGGATTTCTGTCACCCTCAGAGATTCCAGTCCACAATCAGCTAGCTCCATTTAAAAAAAATATATTTTAGTCTTATTTATTTATTTAAGAGATACAGAGAAAGAGGCAGAGAGAGAATGGGCACGCCAGGGCCTCCAACCACTGCAGATGAACTCCAGACACATGTGCCACCTTGTGCATCTGGCTTATATGTAGGTCCTGGGGAATCGAACCTAGGTCCTTTGGCTTTGTAGGCAAGTGCCTTAATCACTGAGCCATCTCTCCAGGCCATGGCTCCATGTTTTTTGTTTTTTTTTTCTGGGCTATGTTGAGGCAGAATATCCTGGCCGGGAACATGGTGGAACAAAGCCACTTTAGACCCTGCTCATGGAGGAGATGGTGCTGGGCTCTTGGGCCTGACAGATGTAGTGTGCCCCTGAACTGCCCAGTGTCAGCTGCTAGTTTACCAGCTCTGCATCACTCTTCTCTGGGAACCCTGGGTGTCTGCCCACGGGCCACCCATGTTCCTTCCCTTGCAACCTCTGTCAAAACCACATCCTTCCTCATTCCCACCTCACGTTCTCATCTCTCCCTGAGTTACTGCTGGCAGACATGTGTCCCCTGTCCTGTGAGAGGCCACACAGAGGGTGCTTAGGAGTGACAAAATGAAGCCATCTTGCTAGGCTTGGAGTTTCTCTGGGATAGCTCACTGGGTAGTGAGGTTGTGCACAGATATACATGGAGCCTCCCAGGAGTAGCTGTGCTCACTCTGTGTCACCCACAAGTCCCTACTCATGCCACATCCTTGCTACATGACTAGGGGGAGATACTAGGACCAACAGTAGTCACTTCTTGGCCGCCATCACACTGGTAGCCTCAGCCAGGCTTCACCAAGGAGTGGAGAAACCATGCCAATATATAAATCAGAGGGATTGTTCTTGCAGTGGCTTAAACATTATTTGCATACACAAGCATAGAGCAAACTGCATGTGTCTATATGTCATTTCAAAGTGGTTTGTGTACCTGCTTCCATGTATGCATACATGTATCTTTACATACAGTACATCTGTGTATATGTATTAGTATACATTGCATTACCTTTTGCTTTGAAGTTATTTTAGACTTATAGCAAAGACACGGAAATAGTTCCAAGTGTTTCCTGTCACCCAGCTCCCCTCATATGAATATCTTACATAATCATGATGCAAGTACCAGAATGAAGAAATCAGCTGGGGAACAATGCTATTAGCTAGAGACTTTTTTTTCAGAATTTTCCCGGTTTTTAAAATTTCTTTTGTTTATTTTTATTTATTTATTTGACAGCGACAGAAAGACAGAGGGGCGGGGAGAATGAGTGTGCCAGGGCCTCCAGCCACTGCAAACGAACTCCAGATGCATGCGCCCCCTTGTGCATCTGGTTAATGTGTGTCCTGGGGAATCAAGCCTCGAACCAGGTTCCTTAAGCTTCACAGGCAAGCGCTTAACCGCTAAGCCATCTCTCCAGCCCTATGCCCATTTTGTTACCAATGCCCTCTCTCTGTTCTGTGAACGGAATTTGCATGTAATTCTTATGTCACACTGTTCTCTCTGTGCCTCTTTCTTGGTCTTTCATTTTCTTACACAGCCTTGGCACTTTTGATGAGCACTGCTCACTGATTTGGAGAAAGTCCATTACTTGAGACTGTCTGGCATTTCTCATGACTACACTGCGATTGGGCAGTTTGGGGTAAAAATACCTCAAAAGCATGCGCCTTGCTCAGCATGCCACATTAGGAGCCCATGATGCCGAGACATTCTGTTGCTGGTGACCTTGATCTTGGTCACTTAGTTAAAGTGGTAGATGAGGGCTTTCTCATTCTTCAAGCCATCAGTGCTTCAGGGGAGATGCCTTGAGACTTCAGTTATCCAAACAGAGCAAATAGTCCTGGAGGTTGGTTACCCAGAGGAGAGAACCACGAGGTTAAGCTATACTAGCACCTAGCACTGCAGGTGGCTGTGTTCACCTCCTAATGTGAGGCCTGAGTGGGGAGCTGGTGTTGCTGGAGCTCAGGGCCAAGGTCATGTGTAGAACCCTCTCTGATGAAGGACAGAGCTGGGAGGAAGGTCCAGTCACTGCTGGTAATGGCTCCAGGGGCAGAGAGGGGGTATCCTGGCCCCTTATTTTCTTCCTGTCCTGGGGCGCTCAGCCTGAGGCCTGCCAACCCAAGAGCTGAGAAGGCTGGCCCTCTGCTGTAAGGATGGAACGGGGATGGGCCCAAAGCAGCTCTGACATCTTTGCCGTCGCCCCACTGTGGCTGTGCTGTCCTGTGTGGAGCCACTGGCCATGTGTGGCTCTGGACCACTTGAAATGTGGCCAGCCCATCTAAGGTGTGTCCCGAGTGATTTCAGAACCTTAGTATGCAAAAAAGAATGTCAATCCAGGTCAGCCTGAGCTAGAGTGAGACCCTACCTTGAAAAAAAAAAAAAAGAATGTCAAATAGTTAATTACTTTTTGTTCTGTTTTGTCTCAGGCTAGCCTTGAACTCAGGATCCTCCTGAGTTAGCCTCCCTAGTGCTGGGATTACAAATGTGTACCTGGCCTAATTTTTTATTACCTGTTTAAGTGATAATATTTTGCTTGTATTTGGCTAAATAAGATATGTTATGTAATTTAATTTAAAAGCTTTGGCTTGTAGGACATGTAAAGTTAGGTCCATGGTTCCTCTTTGTGGTTCTGTTTTCATTTCTTTGGAGCATACTCGAACCCAGCCTCCAGCATCAGCAGCGTAATGAAAAGTCCTATGCAAAAGCCATTGCCCTTGGCCCACTATCAGTAGAACGTGTCCATCCACGCATGATTCTCCTGCACTGGCCCGGAGCCAGGCTCTCTCAGCCTTGACCCGACCTCTGCTGTGCTCTACGTGGAGTGTGGGTTACGGGTGGTGTGTGGTAGCACCAGAGAGACTGGCTAATATTTAATACCACCTGTTGGCACTGGACAGAGGACGGCTGTCCTCTTGTAATGGTGTTCTAGGAGTCCAGGAAAGTCCTTGAACCCCGAATCCTAGGTTCATTTCTAACTTTAATCAAAGAACTGAATAAAAAAGAAGGCTGAGAAAGGTAATTATTAAATTATTATGTTTATTGAGGAAAATACAGAGCCAAGGAAAACCACCCACATGGCTGGAGATCCACATGGAGGGCCTGGAAAAAAGGCATGGTAAGAAAAGAGAAAAGAAAGTTCAAGGAGCTCCTGCCATGTGGGGAGCTAGGGGGGATAAAGGAGCCCATGTGGAGAGGAAGGGCAAGGGGACTCTCCCCTCCTCTGGGCCTGGGCCGAGCCAGCCCACCCCAGCCGAGGGAAAAACTCACCCACAGCTGGAAGTTCCCAAGTGGTCAGAGAGCCTGCCCTCCCCTTACAAAGGCATTGATGACTTTATGGTGGTGGGCTGTCTCCCGTCTCAGGTGAACTAGAGGGACAGCTGGTTGGTTAGGGCTAGGAACTGTCTCAGGAAGAGGCTAGCCCTGACATCAAGTTCTGGGGGCTGAACTTGATTAGCCACAATGTTTAAATGCTATGAAAGATCTCCCTCCCAGCAGGGGTCCTGGTTGTTTGTGGAAAAACAGGTCTAGGAAACTAAGCAAGAGATAAGAAGTTGGGCTGGAGAGATGGCTTAGAGGTTAAGGTACTTGCCTGCAAAACCTAAGGACCCAGGTTTGCTTCTCCAGCTCCCAGGTAAGGCAGATGCACATGGTGGTGCATGCATCTGGAGTTCGTTTGCAGTGGCTGGAGGCCCTGGTATGCCTATTCTGAACCCCCTCTCCCTCTCTGCCTCTAATAAATAGATAAAAATAAATCTTTAAGGAGAGAGATAAGAAGTCAGACCATCTTTGATTTCTAGCATGTGCAAACTTTTACCTTCAGGGGTCCAGTCACCCTAACTGTACCCCCTTCTCACTTGCTACAATGTCTCTGTAATGACAAGAGTCCTTCCACACAGCCTTGCATAGGCTCGGCATTACCACATCATAGATGACAGAGTGAAGTAGGGCATCACACAGATCTCGGTGGCTTTCATGCTTTGGGTACATCTTTTGGGAATTTGTCAAAATGCTGCGCCCTGGGCCCCAGCCTCACGGAGTCTGATTCAGTGGTGCAGGGTGAGGCCCTGGTTCCTCCATATGGCAGACTTCAGGGACCCTTGCGCAGGCCATGGTCAGACCACACACTGGGACACACCCTTGCTTCAGCCAAGTTTCTGAGGCCCGTCTGGGGCTCCTCCCCATGAGTCGGTCTTATGTGTACACTGAGAGAGCCACACAATCTTGCCTCACTCCAGCTCCATCCACACCACTTACTGTGGCGGAGCGTGGGTGTGACTTGAGCCAGGCCAGTCAGGCGGACGTGCTGATTGGCTACAGCCTAGAAGATTGGGGTGCCTTGTTGACTTCGGGATGTAGTTGGATCTTCATTGTTTTGGTGGGCTTAAGGCAGGGAGATGAGTTTGCCTTCCAGTCCTACACCCAGGGGTTACCTTGGTTCGGGGGTTAAACAAGTCACCTTGGACCTACTGATATTGAAAATACCAAGCTGGATTTCTTACTGGCTTTACGCGGGTTGAGAGTGGGCAGAATGAAGGTGAGCGCACGTGTCCAGTCCCACTGACCCTTCCCTTTGCCCTGCAGTGGACAGCAGACTGCACCGAGCAGCTGGACGGCAGCTGTTCCTTCCCGCGAGGACGAGCACCACCACGGCAGGTAGGGAACCAGCTCTGCGCTCCACCTGGGGGTTGTCACCTGTCTTGCTTATCTGGGCCCTTTGGGTGATCCTTGGGACCCTGAGATGTGGGATTAAGGAACAAGTAGGACGATGAGAGAGAGGAGAGTGTGGTCTGGGCCTCTGGGAAGCACTCTTGTATTGTTTTTGGTCACAGAGGAGCACCCCGACCCCAACACGTAGATTCCTGAGATTGTTTTCCACCAGCCTCATGTGTAATGACACTCATCTGGAAAACAGCCTAAATGTCCGCTTTGAGAGGAGAGAGACTCT
Source organism: Dipus sagitta (assembly GCA_036346955.1). Classification (NCBI taxonomy): domain Eukaryota; kingdom Metazoa; phylum Chordata; class Mammalia; order Rodentia; family Dipodidae; genus Dipus; species Dipus sagitta. The sequence goes on from CM070771.1 coordinate 38,565,733, forward strand.
CTGTGACATATCCTTAACGTGGAGGTTTAGGTCATGATACTTGATGGGCACCAGAAATGCTGAACTCAAGATTTGGAAGCTGGGGCACTGTAGAGATCGCTTCTCCAGTCTGTAGAGGACTGGGGCTGGGAGAGCTTAGGGGAGCTCTGCAGAGGTCTGTCCGTCTCCCCAGTCTACACTATCCCGGGTTCGGGCTTGTTCTTTCCTGCTCTAAGAAGCCCGGCAATGCCAGGGATTGCTGCATGGCTGTGAGGGCCTGAGGGGCTGGGCTGTGTGGCCAGGAGGGAAGGGAGACCGCTGTTCTTGGAGAGCCACCCTAGTGAGCCTGGGTCCTCCACCCCTCCAGTGACCTAGCTGGTCTCACTTTACCTCGTCCTGCCTGTGGGAAACGGAGGTTTCAAGTTGAAGAAGACTCTCTCTCTTTCTCTCTCTCTCTCTCCCCCCTCCATCCCTCTGTATCTAATAAATAAATAAATAAAATGATTTAAAAAATATAAAGGGCTGGACAGATGGCTTAGTGGTAATTAAGGTGCTTGCCTGTGAAATGTAAGGACCCAGGTTTGATTCTCCAGGTCCCACGTTAGCCACATGCACATCGTGGCACATGCATCTGGAGTTCGTTTGCAGTGGCTAGAGGCCCTGGCGTGCCCATGCTCGCTTTCTCTCTCTCTCTCTCTCTTTCTCTCTCTTTCTCTCTCTCTCTCCATCCCTCTGTATCTAATAAATAAAATGGTAAAAAATTTTAAGTTGAAGAACATACCCAGCCCAGCACAGCCCCACTTCAGACTCAGCCTGTCCAGAAAGCCAAGGACACCTCCAATTCCACAGTTCCTGATCCCACAGCTGCCAAAGAGACACATGGCCCGCCCCACGGCTCCTGTCTAGATTCAGTGACCACTGATTAGAACCATCCCTTTGGTCAGGGATGCAGCTCTGGGATAGAGCACTTGCCTAGCATGGTTGAGGCCTTGGCTTCTAACCCCTGTACTTCAGAGGAAAAAAAGAAAAAAAAAAAAAAAAAAAACAAGCCAAACCAAATAAACACCAGCAAACTATTCTATCCCAAGGGAAGATGCCTAGAGGTCTCAGTTCTAGAGCTTTCTTAGGGCTACCAGGACTTATTGCTCCGTGATGTGAGACAGCTGTCCTGGGAGATTTGCTATTGTGTCAAGACTTGTTTGATTGCAATTGTTTCGTTGTCCACTTTTTATTAGCATCTGTTAATTGTGCAGAACATTGGGCTTCATCATTTATACATGCATATTAAACTGTGGGGCTGGGGTCATCGCTCAGTGGCAGAGAGCACACCGCTGTTTACTCGTAACTTAGAATGGGGGCAGGAACCCTGGATTCTGGTTGATTCTCTGCCGCAAACTTGATGGCCGAGTTCTTCCTTCTCATGTCTCAGCCCCTGCATGAAAACCAGAGGATCCTGGATGTTCTTATGAGATCCTTGTAGTACTTCTGTTCCCTTGGGGAGTGAGGAAACACAGGCCACAGCGGCAGATGGCTTGACCAAGCTGGGGCTTGCACGGTGCACACAGGCCTCTTGTTCGCCATCCTCCTGCAGCCTGTGCCCTTTCAGGGGCATCTCTGTCTGCCTCCTCCTTGGCTAGGGGCCTTGTCATCTACCTGAAAGCCCCTCCTTGGCCTAAGCCTTGCAGGTGGGTGGCGCTGGTCCTGGTTTCTGTCGCCACCCAAGTCTCCTCACTGTCATGCAGCGGACGTGAGCTCGGGTGTGGGCTCCAGGACAGTGACTTCTCAGCAAGAACTCTGTTATTTGATCAGTAGGTATCTAGTTCTGGAATCTTCCATGGTAGAGTCCTTTGTTCTCTCTTGTTTATCACTCTTTGAGAGCCTCCCCGTCCTTGCCGTCTGGTCCCATCAGTCCTGGCAGGGTCTCCAGGGCTAGGGGGGCATCTTCCCACTCCGTCACCTGCACCCATCACCCTTGCCGCAGCAGGGTGGAGCTTGCGGAGCAGTGGTTCCCCAGCAAGGGTCATTTGCGGCACTGGGAGACCCCTAAGCCCTCACCCCCCGCTTTGAGAAGGGGCTGGGTTCTACAGAGCGAAGCCCAGCTGGATATGGAGAAGCGAATATAAAACACTCAGATGAGGCCCTTTCTTGGCAGGTGGAGCTGAGCCTCAAACTCCTTACAGGGGAGGGGCCCTGGCTAGCAGGTAGTGGTCCGGATGTTAGCCTACCTGGTTCCCTGATATGCCCAGCAACAGCGGCCACTGGGGTTGCCGCCGCTCCTGACCTGTGGCGTCAACTGATTGTCACAGAGGGAGGAGGCGCAGGAGTAGCCAGGCCTTGTGAGTCTCAGGGAGCACACGATGGCTGTGTTTGGAGTACAGGGAAGGCTCGCCGAGCGCCGGTTTGCCTGTCTGGTTGGGGCATACCCTACGCTGTGGGAAGCTGGTCCAAACCAAGGCAATGTGGGCAGGGGCCTGGGGTGAGGCCCGGGCAGGCCTGATGCCATGGCTCCTCCTTCCAGGGCCTCAGCCTTGAGTAGAAAGTCAAGACCCAAGTGGAGAGGAGCACCCAGCATAGGAGGTGCACGTGCCCACATGTGATGGAGAAGTCAGAAGCTGGGTGGACAGCACCTCCTGATGGCAGGCTGAGGAGGGGCCTGGACGCACACCTGTCCTACATGAATACGCAAGAGTGGCCGGCCAGCCAAGTTTAAATGAGGTCTCCTAAGGTTGGGAGCGCTTTGTCAGTGATGTGAGGCCCGATGCTTAAGTACGGGGGCCCGAGCTGGCAAGTATTATTAGCTGTGAAAGGCATTTTCTCCCTTGCCCCCGAGCTTGACCAGGGGCTGAGGCCCACAGGGCAGCTCAGTAGTGTTGGGCCAGCTCCCATCTCCTCTGCTCTGTGCACCTACACCTAGGGGGTGCCTTTCCTCTGTGGCCCGTGGTGGCTCCTGCATTCCCTGTGGTTCACCAATGGGAGCACTATCCTGGGTGTCATCCCAGGACCCTTGATTCCCTTCCTCAAGTGGTCACAGGAAAGCCCCAGCTAGCTGGTCCGCATCGCCTCTGGTGGAGGAGGAATCAGGGAGCTGCCTGTTGAACAAAGCATCTGCCGAGTATGGGTCTGAAAGAGTGCTCAGGCCCACCAGAAGCTGGGGTAGAGGGTACCCCCACCCCATGAGCACACCCAACAGCTCCTCTGTGCACCCTGCCATCCAGACAGACACCCCCCGTGCTAACTCATGTCATGTCATGCTGCTCCCAGCACCCTATCTGTGCCCTCAGCCACGCTGGGTCCACATCCTGGTACCCCTGGCCAGGGGCCTTGCACAACACTCAGTTCAGTGGTACTACTGAGTCTGCCCTGAGTTACTGAGGCCCAGGCTGTTCTGGCATTCTCTAGAAGACCCCTTTCCTCTGGCCACACTGAGTCTGCGAGCTTTCTGGGGCCATTGGGGCAATGAGGCTGCTCTACAAACCCCATCATCCACAGAGACTAAGTCAAGATGGGGGTGGCTGGCTGCTCTGGTATCCCCCTGACTTACCCCACTTGGTACCCACCCTGGGCTGACAATGCCCAGGGAGATGTGGGTTGGAAGAGAGAAGCAGGGTCTTGCCTTCTGTCCAGGAAGCTTTGTGTGGCATGCCCTACCCTGAGCCAGGGCCCGGGGGTGGCACCTCGTGGGGATGTGCCACACATGGACGGGTTATTTGCCTACATCGGGCTCACCTTCGCTATTTCCACCAACGTCAAAGCAACAGTAGCAACTTTCCCTCTCTGAATGTTTTCAGGGGTACCAAGTGGGGTGACCGAGGGCAGGCTGAGTCCCATGAGGTAGGAGGGATATCTAGAACAGAAAAATTTGGCCAACCGACTGCCAGAAATCAGGACTTGCCACCCTGGCTGCTCCAAGAGGTCTGTCCGCCCTCTAGGCATTTGGTGAGCGTGAAGAGAAATGTCCAGCCCTTCACCGAATGAAGAAATGAGCCGCGAGCACAGCGCCTGCGATGACGAAGCCATGACAGTGCATGTAGAAGCCATGTCATCGTGCTGGCTGGCAAGCTAGAGGTTAAGAAAGAAATGGACAGGGGCGGGAAGGATGGCTTAGTGATTAAGGCACTTGCTTGCAAAGCCAAAGGACTCAGGTTCAACTCCCCAGGACCCACATAAGCCAGATGCACAAGGTGGCACATGCGTCTGTAGTTTGTTAGCAGTGGCTGGAGGCCCTGGCACGGGCTCTCTCTCTCTACCTCTCTTCCTGCTTCTTTCTCTCTCTCAAATAAATAAATAAAAATAAAAATATTTTTTTAAAAAAGAAATGGATGGCATGTGAAAGGTTATAGGAGGTCAGGCGCAAAGGCGTCTTGCCCACCTGCTCACAAGTGTCAAGGGGAGGAAAACAGAGGCATACAGCAGCAGCAAAGTCTCAGATCGGACCTTGAGAAGGACTTCTTGGCTGAAGGACTTGCTGGCCCACGGTGCCGGCTGTTGAACAAGATGATGGAATCTGTTGGGAACCTGATCAGCGCGCCTTCGTATCAGACAGGTCACACGATGCGAAGCGCCGAGAAAGCTGGGGGATGGGCGCAATGATGCCAGCCAGGTGGCTGGTGTCCCTGTGGTCCTACCTTCCCTGGCGTGCGTGATAGGTGTAGGACACTCTGTCATGAGAGTGAAAGAGCCTTATCCGAAGGGCCAAGAGAAGCAGATAGTAACCCTCAAGTGACATCGCTTCTAAGTGCTTCTCCCAATTAAGGTGCTGGCACAGAGCTGGGTTTTCCTGAATTCTCCCCATTCCCCACAGGCCTGGGTGACCTCCAGGCTAGGCTGTCAGTTCCAACCACAGCTGACTCACTCGGGGGTGGCAGGTGCAGGCGGGAGAAGCCTGTCGTGAAAATTCCCTTCTGGTGTGGCAAAAGCAGAAGTGGCTCTCTGCCAACCATCTTGCTGCTACCCAGCAGAGGTAAGACTCAGTTCAATGTCAGGTTAAAAAGCCATTGGTATACCTGATGCCTTGGGGAAGGTGCCTGGAATTCGAAGCCCTTTGATGGCTAAGTTAGAGAGCCATGTGTGTCTTTGTGGCCCTGCTCTCTATGCAGTCCGCATTTATTGAGCACGGCTGTGAGCTTCGGCAGACACCTAAGCGCTGGAACTTTCTGGGTCATCACTTGCTTGCAGAAGAGAGATCGTCAACAGAATGGGGTAAAGACATGAGTGTGGTGTGACCCCCCCCCACAGCCACGGTCATTGTAGAGAGTGGCCCATCCCTGCCTCTGATGATGTGCAGGGTGATTGGCTAGATGGAGGGAAAGAAAGAAGAGGAAGGTTAGCAAGGACAGGAGAGTGGGCATCACATTGGGGTGCGAGGGCCACTAGAGCAAGCATGGCCACGGTTAGTGGTTCACTAGGTGCTACTTGGTGGGGTGGCCGAAAATGGTGATGGCAGAGGTGCCTATGCTGAGCTGGGATGTTGGAACTTCTGTCCAGCCCTGTCCCTGCTCATGGTCTTGACATAGTTTGTCTTTTTCTCTGGTGACCCTACTGATATAGTCAGTGCCCATGTCAGTCAGGATGGCCAGGGTGATGCTACGTAACAAGCAATCCTGAACTTCAGGAACTTTAAACAACCCGCTGGGGCCTGGCTGGGAGAAAAGACGCCTTAGTTGAGACAAGGTCTGACTCGATAGCCCAGACTGGCCCAGGACTCGTGATCTTCCTGCTTCAGTCTGATCACAGGTGTGCCATGCCTGCCTTAGCAGTTGCCATTTTTACCAGCCAACACCCAGATGGAAAAGCTCAGAGGCCCTTTGTTGGTGTCTCATGCTTCAGCCACGCTTGGCCTGAGCTTGTTGCCCACAACAGGCCCCTGTGGCTTCAGCCAACCATAGCGCACTGGAGGACAGCCCTGCTCTGTGCCTGGAGTGGGAGAACTAGAGCTGTCCGTGCCTGGCCAGGGTGATAGTCCCATGTCCACCTGCAGGGACTCGCGGCAGCTCGGCTGGCCTTTCCCCTCGCCTTTCCTTCTCTACGTTGTGTCTACAGCCAAGCAGGGATCCAGTGAGCTCTGATGACAGCATGAGCTCTCAAACAGCGAGAGGATCAGGAGTCCCCTGACCCAGCTTCTCACCTTAGGGGCAACTAAAGAGCCCCCTGTGTGGTGATTGAGCTGCCAGCATCCAATAATGGCAGCTCATCTCTTCAAGAGGCATCAGAGGGCTGGAGAGATGGCTCAGCAGTTAAGGCACTTGCCTGCAAAGCCAAATGACCTGGGTTTGAGTCCTCAGTACTGATGTAAAGCCAGTTGCACAAAGTGGCCCATGCATCTGGAGTTCGTTTGCAGTGGCTGGAGGCCGTGGTGCGCCCATTCTCTCTCTATTTCTTTGTCTCTCTTCTCTCTGCTTACAAATAAATAAAAAATATTTTTAAGTGCATCAGGGGCTGGAGAGATGGCTTAGTGGATAAGGCACTTGCCTGCAAAGCCGAAGAACCCAGGTTCAATTTCCCTGGTACCCACCTAAAGCCAAATGCACAAAGTGGTACATGTGTCTAGAGTTCATTTGCAGTGACAGGAGGCCCTCATGAACCCATTCTCTCCCTCTCTCCCTCTCTCTCTTAAATAAATAAATAAATAAATAAATAAATAAATAAATAAATAAATAAAATATTTTTAAAAAATTCATCAGGGGCTAGAGAAATGGCCTAGCAGTTCAGGCACTTGCCTGTGAAGCCTAAGGACCCATGTCCAACTCTCCAGGTCCCATGTAAGCCAGACGCAAGGTGACACAAATGTGCAAGGTCACACATACGCACTAGGTGGCACATGCGTCTGGAGTTCGATTACAGTGGCTGGAAGCCCTAGTGTGCCAATTTTCTCTCTCTCTATCTCTTCCTGCCCCCCCCCCACACATACTCGCTCTCTTACATAAAATAAAGGCTAGTCTGTTGGACTTGCCTTTAAAAGATGCATCAGAGCTGAGGCCTGTGGATGAAAAGTTCTTTCTCAGCTCCAACAGATCTCCAAGCTTCAGGCTGGTTCTACTTCTTTGCTCATGGTATTTAGTCTCTTTCTCATCAGCCCATCATATTTAATACTAAACACCCTCATTCGTACACAAAGAACGTCCTTTGTCCAGACTAGCTCATTACTTTGTGGATATCATTCTTCTGTCCACTGACCTGATCAGCAAGTTGTCTCCAGGCTCCACTGTGGGCCAGGGAGTGGGAATTAGGATGCAGAGGGAGATAGGCGAGGTCCTGCTTGCATAGAAGAGAGAGTAGCAGGTCAGGCTTGTGAGCCACAGTGCTGGGAGGTCTGGGATATGACATGATAGTTCTTAGATTCTGTCCTGTCCTATCCTGGGCCACCTGCTGGGAGCACTGTGAGTTCGTGCTGAAATCTCTTAAATGTCCTCCCAGCAGAGGACGCAGCAGCTCTGAGGCTGCCCAGCATGAGAGTCTCTCAAAGGATGCTGTCTGTCCTCATCCTTGAGGAACCTTCTGGCTGCAGCTCCTGTGGAACAGGGAACAGCTTCACTGAGCTGCGCTGATGGCCAGCTTTTATGGGGAGGCTGATAAGCAAACATGTGGTCATCCAGCTGCCCACTGGGTACAGTGTCTCTGTCCTTAGAGAACCTGGAGTCATTGAAGGACACAGGACTTTCTCCAGGGTGAAGGCACAGTCAAAAGCCCCATCTGAATTCAGTAGCCAGTGTGGCATCCGCAAGGGAGTTTGGTTCCTGTGTGGGAGGCACAGGGGGACTGGGCCTCAGGGGATAAAATCCCGGCCTGGGCCATGCTTCTAACTTACGTGCTGGTTATGGATAAGACCCTCCAGCCCCATTTCCCCTTTTGTAAAATGGGGAGGTGAATGAGCTCCAAGGGTATCCAAGTGGCAGGGTACAAACCTGTGCCTCCCCCCTCAGGGAAGATGGGCTTGGTATTCTTTTCTGTATCCTGCCTGCTAAGTACTTTAACTGTTGGTGAAACACACTATGAGAAGACTCTGGAAGGTAGAGAGAAGCGAGCAGAGCAGCTAGAGGTCCAGGGCCCGAGCCATGTCGTGGAGGTGACACTGCTTTCTTTTGGCCTCATATACCACAGACTTGGTGCTCAAGAAGTGAGCGGCCCAGAAATGACCGTGGATCCAGACAAAGACGGCTCAATAAGAGACTGCTCTCTCCAGGCAAAGGACCAGGAAAAGGGCAACCCGGCAAGATAGGAAACCTTGAGACAGTAAGTGCTCCGCTCTAGCCAAGCACCCCAGGAAACACTGTGACACCCCCAACCCTGTCCTCTCAGCCTGCGGCGTGGTGCCCATTCCAACAGGGTGATGCACTAAGAACCTAAGTAGGAAGATGAGGGGAAGGTGCACCACCTAGGGGAGGTGGCACACGCCTGTGATCCCAGCATGCAGAGGCTGAGACAGGAGGATCACAAGTACAAGGGCACTATGGACTATATATTGAGCCTTATCCCTGCCCCCCAAAGTAAGTAAAAGGATTAGGGATGTAACTCAATGTAGAGTGTTTCCTTAGCAGGTTTCAAGGCCCCTGGATCAATTCTCCAGCCCCCGAAGAAAGAGTCCCCCCGTCAAAAAAATCACCATGAAATGGGCTGGAGAGATGGCTTAGCGGTTAAGCGCTTGCCTGTGAAGCCTAACGACTCTGGTTCGAGGCTCCATTCCCCAGGACCCACGTTAGCCAGATGCACAAGGGGGTGCACACATCTGGAGTTTGTTTGCATTGGCTGGAGGCCCTGGCGCGCCCATTCTCTCTCTGTGTCTCTCTCTCTGCCTCTTTCTCCCTCTGTCTGTCACTCTCAAATAAATAAATAAACAAATAAACAAAAATTTTTAAAAACCACCATGAAAACTGAAAAGGAAAAGGATGGGTTCCCATCTCTCCCACCCTGTGTTATTTGAGACTGTCTAGAAGCCTGGCTCGGTTGAGGTGGCCCTCCCTGCTAGGGTCATGCTAAACAGATTCATAGAGTAGGCTTTCGCTGCCACCCAGCTGGAGGAGGGGTCACCAGGACCATGTGGGGTCTGGAGCTCACCTCTATTAGTTAGCAGGCATACAACCATCCCCTGAGGGAGCTGGGAGGGGCCCTGCACTTCTCCCTCCTACCAGAGCAGGGAGGATGGACCTGAGCTCTTGGGCCTCTGCCAGTTAGTGACACAGCAAGCCAGCCAACACACAGGTGTATGTACGTCTTCGTCTCATGATGTGAAAATGGCCTAGTGTCCGCTGAAGGAAAGTTACAGTAACAATCAGAGAATTTCAGACTGAGTGAAAAAGATCACTGATCATTGCTGACATTGAGATGTGAAGTCACGCTTCAAAGCCAAGCTTTTGCCCCGGGAAAGGTCATACTAACAGGATGAAGAGATGAGCCACAGAAAGGGAAAAAATATTTGCAAAGGAACTGCAGTCTAGAACGTGAGGAACTCTCAGAAACCATCCTTAACCGTTGTTGTAGTCAGTTCCATATTGCTATGCTGAACATCCAAACCAGACACAGTCTAGGGGAGGAAGGGGCTTGTCTCCAGCTTACAGATCCAGGGGGGAGGTTCCTTCAGTGGTGGAAGAAGCTGTTTTCATACATCCAAGCAGAGAGAAACCATCACTAGCCAGCAAATACCAAAAGCAACAAGCACAAAACTGGCAGCAAACAGTAGGGACCTCCCCCCCCCCCCAGAGCTCAGACAGCTCAGCTACCTTTGGCTGGAATTTAGATCCACCTCCAACACAGTTTAGGGCTGGGCCCCAGGATCCACCAAGTGGCTGGAGACAAGCTTTAATAGAACACCTGAGTCTATAGGGGACATACATTGAAACTATCACAACCATCCAGTTAGAAAACGCACAGAGCACATGAAGGGGGTTTCTCAGTGAAGAGAGTTTGCATGGGAAACAAACACACACAAGGTCCTCAGCAGCACAGCCTTTAGGAAGATGCAAATCAAACCCACACGAGCTGTCACTCCGTTCCTATGGCGAGTGCTGAGAGCGCAGAGAAGAACCGGCTCGCTCAGCTGGTGCCGGTGGGGAGGTAAAATGGTACAGACATTATAAAAAAAGTGAAACCTGAGAGAAAAAAAATACCATATGATCCATCAGTTGTACTCAGAGGTGTTTATTCCAAAAAGAAATGAAAACGTATGTTCACACTGGAACCTGTACCCAAATATTTATAACAGCTTTATCTGCAATAGCAGAAAACCTCACGCAAGCCAGCTGTACCCCAGAAGGTGAGTGGTTAGGTGCAGTGTGGCACTCAGCAACAAGAAGGAGTGGCCTGTGGCAAGGCAGCCCCCGGGGGCATCTCCAGAGGATGCTGCAGGGGACACCCGGTTCGCAACTGTCCATACTCTGTGACTCCATTTCTGTGGCATGAGGAGCAGTTAGTGGCTGTTGGGGAAGAGAGTAGCGACGGGAAGGGAGTGGTGGGCATGGCCACGAAAGGGGCAGCAGGAGGCCTGGCCGTGATGGAAATGCTCTGTGCTAAGTCCTCTGCCGTCCTAGAGCTGACATCAAGGTGGTGTTGTACAAGTTTCTCCGTGGAGGTATACCAGATGACGGGTCCTGGGAGTCTGTCTGTGTTATTGCTGACAAGTCCATGTCAATCTGTGCTGTTTGAATATAGCTTGATTTTTAAAAGTATAGAATGGGCTGGAGAGATGGTTAAAGACACTTGCTTGCAAAGCCTGATGGCCAGGGTTTGATTGCCCAGTGCCCACATAAAGTCAGATGCACAAAGATGCATATACACCTGAAATTTGTTTACAGTGGTAGGAGGCCCTGGCATACCCATATTCTCTCTTTCTCTCTCAAATAAATAAATAAGCCATTAAACCATACATCTTTTAAGCAATAAAAAGTGTAGAACTTCGTTTCATCAGAATCTTCTACAGTATTCTACCATTACCAGCCTTTAAGGAAATAAAACCTGATCCACAATGAGCTATCACCACACTCCTATCGGAATGGCCAGAATTGAACCGAAATACCCAGGGGAGGGTTATGGCACCCACCCTCTGCTCACCCGCCTACTTCAGGTCAGTCACAGGCCCCATCGTCTCCTGGCCCCTTTTCTATCTTTGTCCTGGTATTGCCAGGAGAGACACATCTCTGGAGTTAGAGTTGTTCAAAGAAGGCCTGCTTATTCAACAAGGGACTTTGGAGGGTGGGACAATGTTGGAGACGCTTGGTGTCCCTCTCTACTGGGAGCCTTTCTATGGTAGGGAGCTGGAGACAGTTGTATGGACACTGATAGTCAGCAGAGACTGGGAAGGCAGCCAGCCAGTCATGGATGGCCTGTAGTGTGTGGTCACCCAGGACAGGTACAAATAGCATGACCCACTTAAAACCTCAGTGTCACTCCCCAGTCAGAGATCTGGGCACAGAGTAGTCTCAGATACAGGCTTCATTCAGTGCACTATCTCCTGGATTTTATTCCATTTTATTTTATTTATTTTTTATCTTAGAGAGAGTGTGAGAAACAGACACCGAGAAAGAGAATTGGTGCGCCGGGGCCTCAGCCATTGCAATCAAATGCCAGACGCTTGCGCCACCTAGTGGGCATGTGCAACCCTGGGCTTGCCTCACCTTTGTGTGTCTGGCTTATGTGAGATCTGGAGAGTTGAACATGGGTTCTTAGGCTTCGCAGGCAAGGACCTTAACCACTAAGCAATCTCCCAGCCTTCTCCTGGATTTTAATTCGAAGATAAAACAGAAAGAGGGGGGAAAGGTCAGCTAGACAGCTGAGAAGCCCCAAAGTGAGGAGAATGGTGCCCCCCTCTCCTGAATTCAGCTCTGGTCCTTGCAGGTCTCTACTCTGCCCTTCTCTTGCCTCACAGACTATTGCAGAGGATTTAAATGTCCTCTTCTTCCAAGAACACGTGGGCGCTGTCCTTGGTACTGGGACACACACACACACACACACACACACACACACACACATGCACACACACACACACACTGTTGCTGGGCAGAACTGATTTTCCTTGGTCTCTACCTTATCCCTTCTCCTTCCTCCACACTTGTCCCCAGGTCACGCTCAAAACCTGTGTAGTGGCCTGCAAAGAGTGAGATCGAGCCTATAGGAAATCTGGCTAAACAGGTGATTTAGGGGTCTTTTGGGTCATGTAAAAGCCTCTCTCCTTTGTATACCTGCGCTCCTTCTCCTCTCTCTCAGGAATCGCTCTTCCAGTCCAAATGCTGTAGGGACAGATGGGGAAGTTCAGGTCCCAGGGTCCAAAGTGATTTGCAGATTTGCAGGCCTAGACCCCTCACTCCAAACCACAGTGCTGGCTGAAGATAGTCCTGGATGCCGTGGGTCCTGAAGCTGGCAGCTTTGGCGGCAGGAATGTCGTCACATAGCCTTTATCTTAAACATGCCACCTCAAATTGCTCTTTAAATTTTTGTGGCCACTGTGAGGGACAGGGACTGCGGCCTCAGGAGTCTGTGTCCACCCAGGATTTATGCTTGTATGAATGCGCTCATGTAAGTGGCTGAGAGGGTCACGGGACAGCCCTTCCCCTCCAGGAACCATGACGAGAAGTGAGAGAGTGCACCCCATGGGGACTGTGGAGCCACATTCTGTCCTGAGAAGGGACGGAGAGTCTGTGGGCCACCCAACTGTGGCTTCTGCTTCCCTCCAGGCCTGGAGCCAGGCCCTGCTGCTGCTGGCTGGCTGGCTGGTGGCCCTCCACTCCTGGACTCTCAAGGGCAGGTTCAGGGCCAAGGACTGCCCCAGCACCACCTGCTGTAACAGACCCGCTGGGTAAGTCCAGATGGATCCACCCGTGGACTCTTTCGTGGGAACATCACCTGTGATGCTGGCATTCGTGGGCAGAGGCCTCCTGCTGTTCGGTGTCCTTATCAGGACACACACACACATAAGCGTCCCTACGCAAGCCAGCAGCTCCGCAGTGAGGTGAGCTGTCACTGGCCCTGCCTTCGCTCCCCGCTGTGCACGGCCTCATGCGGTGTCTCGGCTGTGTCCTTGCACTCGCCCACGCTGGGAGTCCGCATCTTTGCACATACACTCCCCCAACCCCTCTTCCATTTACTGCCGGCGTGCACTCCCTGATTCGGCTCTGCCTTCCTCTGTGCGGCTGCGGATAGGTTTGGAAGCTCCCACATCAACAGCCAGTGGGGACATGCCCACCACGTGAACACCTCCGTGACAGTGGCTTGGAATTTACCTGAGTGGTGTAATTGCAAAGAGCAGTGACTAAGATCATAGCCGCTGGCCATACCAGAAACCAGCTCCATGAACGTGCCTATTTCTCACCAGGAAAATGGGGGTAACATTGGGCTGGAGAGATGGCTTAGCGGTTAAGCCCTTGCCTGTGAAGCCTAAGGACCCTGGTTCGAGGCTTGACTCCCCAGGACCCATGTTAGCCAGATGCACAAGGGGGCGCATGCGTCTGGAGTTCGTTTGCAGTGGCTGGAGGCCCTGGCGCACCCATTCTGTCTCTCCTCTCTCTCTGTCTGCCTCTTTCTCTCTGTCTGTCGCTCTCAAATAAATAAATAAAAATAACAAAAAAAGAAAATGGGGGTAACAATAACAGCATGTGCTTCTTAGGGCTGTAAGGAGTGTGGGTGCTTGGGGGGTGTGGCCGAGTCAGTGTCTATACTGTCAACACCGGTGTGCTCGGCCCTTGGAGGAGCCTGTCCTGACCCAAGCCAAGGATAGCTGTGGGAGGCTGGGACTCGACTTCAAGCCCGTGGGCCTGGGACAGACTTCCCATGTTCTTTCCCATGGGGTTTCAAGTGGTTTTCATTCCCACGAGGTCTGTCTGAGAGCAGGATGGCTCACCTGGCAAGGGGTCCCTGGTTGCCAGGAAAGGGGTTGTGGTGAAGGAGTTGGCACCGGATAAGTGCTAAAAGCAGCCACTGAACAGGTTTGGTTTTTTTTTTTTTTTTTTTTTAAACTGGGGCATTTCTGCTACCTGGGGATGTTGGGAGAACTGTTATCTTGGCTGGAGTGAAGGCTGTGCTTGGGAAAGTGATGCTTGGCGGCCACAGGATTGCCAAGTGGACAACATTCTTGAAGCCAGTGAGGTTTTGATGGATGATTCCCCATGCTTGGCCTTAGTCTGTACCAATACTTAATGAATGATCCCAGGTTATGGGGCTGGCATGCAGTGGGGAAATGACAGGGACACACACGCGCGTGCACAGACACACACACACACACACACACACACACACGAGGCCACGGTTCCTACCACTGAGGGAAAGAGGTTTTCGCTGGAGGAGTCAGCACAGAGAATGTTAGGTGACTATTACCCAACAGTAGTGCCATGAATCCCAGCCGTGTATAATTCTCTGGCATAAAAATGGAGAGTGGGATAGATTTGTATGTGGTATACATAGGTGTGGTATGTCTGGTGTTATTTGTATGTGCATGTACACATATGTTATGTATATGTATGGTATGTGTGGCGTGTATATGTATGGTGGGTGTTGTTTGTGTGTAGTATGTGTATATGTGTTATGTATGGTATATATGATATGTGTGCTGTGTAGGTGTACAGTGTGTGTGTGTGTGTATACAATCATGTGCCACAGAATGATTCAGCTGACAACAGACTGTGTATCACGCTGGTCCCATAAGATTGTAATAGAACTGAAAACTTCTTGTTGCCTAGCAACACTGGAGCCATTGTGCCGTCACAGCACAGGGCATGACTCACGTGTTTGTGGATGTGGCGTCCACAAGCCCCCGCGCTGGCAGTGGTGTGGACGTGCAGCACACGGTGTCTGCACAGTGTGCGACCCACGGCGGTGACAGTGGAGGGCTGTGCTGCTGGCTCACGTGTTTACCAGGCTGCGCTTCCCCTCTTTTTTTTCAGTGCCGGCTTCTACCGATAGAAAAAGTGCTTGTCTGGGGCTGGAGAGATGGCTTAGCCTAATGACGCAGGTTCGGCTTCCCAGCACCCACGTAAAGCCAGATACACAAGGTGGTGCGTGCATCTGGAGTTCACTGGCAGTGGCTAGAGGCCCTTGGTGTACCCGTTCTCTCACTCTCTCTCTGGGCCTCTCTCCCTCTCTCTCAAATAAATAAATAAATAAATAAATAAATAAATAAATAAATAAATAAACAAACTATTTCTTTAAAGTGCTTCTCTATAAAGTAGTCTCCCACAAGTTTTTGAAATAGCCCAGAAGAGGCATTGCTGTCACTGGAGAAGATTGCTCCATGTGGGCTGCTGTCCCTGAAGGCCTTCCAGCGGGACAGGCTGTGAAGACAAGGACGGTGATGACCCTGATCCTAGGTAGACTCTCAGGCTGCTGTATGGGCTTGACCTTAGGTTTTCACAAGACAGAGAGAGGGAGGGAGAAATTCAAATTTAAAAATAGTAAAAAAAAAAAAGCTTATAAAATAAGAACATGAAGAAAAATATTTTTGAATAGTTGTATGTTTATAAGTTAAGCTGTTATTACCAGAGCTGAAAGGTTTTTAAAAATTAGAAAGGTTTAAAAAAAAAAAGTTACATTAGGGGCTGAGTAGATAGCTCCATGGTTAAAGGTGCTTTCTAGCAAAGCCGGCTGGCCCAGGTGCAATTCTCCAGCATCCAGGTAAAGCCAGACACACAAAGTAGTGCATGCATCTGGAGTCTGTTTGCAATAGCAAGGGGCCCTGGTGCACCCTTTCTCTCTCCCTCTCTCTTTCTTTCTGTCTGAAAATAAATTTTAAAAAATTTTAAGTACAATAATCTAGGCCTAATTTATTTTGAAAAAAATTAACCCTTCATAAATCCAGTGTGTCTGGATGTGTGCACAGTCATGCCCAAGGCCTTCCTACTCACACCCTTACTCACCACCTTGTCCCGAGAACCTCCAGTGCTCCTTTCACACAAGGGCCCCTGCAGCCTGCAGGTGGCCTTTAAAAAGATCTCTTATGCCCTAACTTTACTGCCCCCTTTCTATGCTAGGCTCTGTCTTGATGTACAAACTCTTACACCGTGTTAGTCACCTCCAGTACTCAGCTCAGTTAAGCTATGCAGAGGGCGTGTGTGTGTGTGTATGTGTGTGTGTGTGTAGGCACATACCTGTGCACACACTTGCTAGTACATCCTGGAGTGAGAATGTCCAGTCACTCAGAACCCGAGGCCTCAAGCTGGCAGGGCCCTGAGGGAGGGCCCAGTCCCTGCTTTTTTTTTTTAATTTTTTTTATTTTTATTTATTTGCAAGGAGAGAGAGAAAGGGAGGGAGGAAGAGAGAGAGAGAGAGAGAATGTGTGGGCCAGGGCCCCTAGCCACTGCAAATGAGCCCCAGATGCATATACCACCCTGGACTCAGGCTTTGTGTGGGTACTGGGGAATCGAACTCTGGTCATTCGGCATTTCCTTAACCACTGAGCTATTTCTCCATCCCCCAGTCCTTGTTTTATCCCCAAAGTCCAGGAAAGTTAGGGGCCTTCCAATGGTCATTCGGTTCCATGGTGCTCTGTCCCAGCCGCCCCGTTGTGCCTTCAGAGAGGCTAGAAGTCTGGGCAGTTCTGCCGGGCCTGGAGGCCAGAGGCTCCGCCTTGTCCTGAGGAAAGATATAGGAAATTCAAAGTCAAACCAACCTCTGAATGAATGATGTGGTGTCTTTGCCAAAGTGCTGTATGTCTCTGGTCACTGGAAACTCAGGCATAAGATCCCCGAGCCTGGCTCAGGCGTGTTTATAGCTGACGTCTCATTACTTCATGGGCAGGAGAATTTCTCTCTCTCTCTCTCTCTCTCTCTCTCTCTCTCTCTCTCTCTCCTTTCTCTTCCCCAGGAATAAGTGCCAACCCTGGGCTCTGTGGAGCAGGCTCTGGGGGGCGCCGTTGTCAGCAGTCAACCTGGGAGAATGGAGGTGGGACTTAGCATGGAAATAGCATGGGGGTGAGGTGGGGTGGGTGGAGAGTAGCCCACCCAGGTCTGTGCTGATGGCTGGTCTGCCATGTTTGCAGACTGTAGAAGCCCCAGGCCCTCCGCTCACCTGACCCTGGGCATCCTCTCCACCCTGCCCAGGGAGTCACTGGCCATACTGGGATAGCTTCCTGTGCCTTGGTCCTACTCCGACACCCAGAGCCCACCTCACATTGTGTTTTACCACTGCTGGGTGTCACTCCTTGGTGACCTCAGTGGCCACCCAGGCACATGTGGAACTCACCCTGTCACAGGAGAGAGCTAATAGCTCTGAGAAATGGTAGATCTTGAGATGGACCAGGTCTAATGAATGTCAATAGAATTGGGTCCTCCAGAGAGGACCCCAAAATGAAGCCGGGACACTAGCAGGATTCTTTTGGGGCGGTCTCAGCACACTCAGAGCTGTTGATCCAGCTCCGTGGGCTTCCACCAACTGTACACCCCTGGAAAATGCACACCAGGACCAAAGCAGACAGAAAAAGAAGAGGACCCCAGGACACCCTCCCGTCCCCTTCTCCCTATCACTTCATCTCTGTCACCAAAGCTTGGTTTGTCTGTTCTTGAACTTTTAAAAAAATATTTTATTCATTTATTTATTTGAGAGTGAAAAGAGAGAGAGGAAGAGGCAGATAGAAAGAGGGAAAGAGAGAATAGGCACACCAGGGCCTCTAGCCACTGCAAATGAACCCCAGACACATGCACCACCTTGTGCAGCTGGCTGTTTGTGGATACTGGGGAATCGAACTTGGGTCCTTAGGCTGTGTGGGTAAGCACCTTCACCACTGAACCATCTCTCCAGCCCTGTTCTTGAACTTTATAAAACTGGGTCATAAGACCACACTCTTTATTAAAAATATTTTTTATTTATTTATTTATTTATTTATTTAAGAGACAGAATGGGCACACCAGGGCCTCCAGCCCCTGCAAACAAACTCCAGATGTGTGTGCCCCCTTGTGCATCTGGCTTATGTGGGGCCTGGGAAGTCGAACCGGCGTCCTTTGGCTATGCAGGCAAACACCTTAGCCACTAAGCCATCCCTCCAGCCCATAAGGCCACACTCTTTCATGCCGGGATTCTTTGGTTCTGTGGTCTGTTTATGAGGTTTATTTGGGTCCTTTCGTGTCGGTCTCGTTTATTTATCCTCACTGCTGTGTAATATTCCAGTCTGTGAATGAAGCAGCAGCTCTGTGTAGTCAGTTGTTGACAAGCATGACCACGTATTCCACAGATTGGAACCTTTGTCAATATTCTGTTCTAGTCTTGTGCGGGCATGTCTGGGGCGGGGGAGGGGCGTCTGTGCACACTGCTGTTGTAAACCCCGGGTTATACCCAGAAACAAGTTCCTGGGCCAGAGGCATGCATGTGTGTGGCTGGCATACACAGAAAAAGTGTTTGTAAGCAATGTGGTGCTTGCCCGAAAGCAGGCGGAAAGGGTGGGGAATGATGCGGGGTGGGGGAGGGGCGGGCATTAGGAGTGAAGTCACAGGAGCTGAGGATTTAAGGGATCATCACCCAAAAAGCAGAAACCAAATCAAAGAAACGTCACCTGGTCAAGTGTTGTGTCTGGGGGCGGACCGCGTTGGAAGCACTGGAGGACGCGGTCTGTAGCGGGAGATCTAGTCACTGGCGCGGTTCTGGTCGGTGGTCTGTGGAGGCCTGTCAGGAGCAACCCCCAAAACGTCCTCTCCTTCATGGCCTCTCAGAGCCCTCATCTCGGGAGAAGCCACTGTCATCAGGCAGGCAGAGGTGACAGAGGCTCATTAGCAGGTCATGTGAATTGCCTGCTGGGGACAGACAGAAGCTTTGAGCAGCACAGGCGTTTCTGGGCGTCACTGCACACCTCAGAAAAACACCCATGGAGGGGAGGCCTGAAATCTTCACAGTGTCCTCCTGGTTCTTACTGGGGCACCCTCTCAGGTGGCTCACTCCGGTCTCAATGCCACCCAAGCCTGGTTGGCTGTCAGGGATGTCAGGATGGGCTTCTGTAGCCCTCTCAGGCCTGAGCCTCAGGTAGAACTCTGTCTACCTGTGCCCAGTGTTTTGGCGCAGCAAGTAACGTCAGCTTCTCACCCCATCTCTTCCAGAATGGCAGCAAAGACAAGTCTCTGGACATGCTGGGCACAGACATCTGGGCTGCCAACACCTTCGATTCCTTCAGGTAACCTCTTCCTTTCTTTGTAGCATACAGCTCTGGCTGATGCTTACGGGGATGAGTCAGTGTTGGAAGTTCACCGACCGAGATGTGGAGAAAACTAAAGATGATACAGAAAGGATGACGCCAAGAAGGCAGCGAGACGGGGGTCGGGGAGAAAAACAAGAGTGAGAACCTCAGAGAAAGACGAGGAGGCCAAAGGAAGAGGGTGGATGGAAGACAGACAGACTGAAGGGAAGGACCTGGGGAGGGCAGGGGTGCAGAGCTCATGATGGGTGCTGGACTACAGCCCCATCCTTCCTACCCGAGAAGTCTGCAGAAAAGGGGGGGCTGGGCTGTAGCTCAGTGGTAGAGCCCTTGCCTAGAATGTATGGAGGCCCTGGTTTTATTTTCCTCAGCACCACACACATGTAAAACAGGTATTAGTAGTTCAGATTCTAGAAGGTTCTTGATGGTACTTGGAATTGGCCAGGACTCCCCAGGACAAGGGGGCTGTGCCCTTGAGGGGTTTGCGAAGGAGCTGTCATGATGTCTACCACTCCTATGTGGTAGAGGCCTTGGACCATGGTCCCTCAGTTCATCTCTGCCTTGGCCTACGCTGTCCAATTTTGGGTATACTGAGGTACACCTGTCCTTAGGTGCAGACTCACCTACACGAAAGGCCTTCTGGGACAGGAACTCCCAACTGGCCTTTGCTACCCACCCAGCCCCCAATGACTATCCACTTTGAGACGCTGGCTTGCCATTTGGAGCTGTGGTGACAGCCTTTTGTCCCCTCTCCTCTCACATGCAACAAACTGAGGCATTGCAGACCTCTGCAGAGCGAGCACTGGGCCCACACTTGTGTTTAGGGAGCCTGCATTTTTCCCTCAGTGGGGTTCAGTGACACCTCAGGCTCCATTCCGAGTGGGAGGCCCGGCCAGCCCTTGCCCTCAGACGTGGGTGCCTTTCGCTGGGTGCTTTCCGCTACCTGCCACCTCTTGAGCGCTGGACTCTGCCTCCTGCCTCACGTCTCTCTCTCTCCCTTGCCGTCCAGTGGTGCCACCTGGGACCTGCAACCTGAAAAGCTGGACTTCACCCAGTTCCACCGGAAGCTCAGGCACACGCCCAAGCAGCCTTTGCCACACATCGACAGAGAAGGGTAAGGGCGCCTGGGGCTCTCACACAGGGCGGTCTGGGGGTGGTGGGGGCCTTTGTCCCGCTGACATCTGGGGGTGTTCTCCCTGCCCAGCCCCAGAGCTGCAGGGGCTCAGTGGCTTTTCTGAAAAACCCTCCATCCTCACAGCCATCCACCGTCCACCTGCTCCTGACCACTGAGACCCCCACTTGTCAGTCCAGTGGCTCTCAAACAGGAGTGTGCATTGGAACTCCTCAGGGGCTTCCTAAGCACCGTGGCAGGGCCCACCCCGAGAGTCTCTGATTCTGTGGTCAGGAGGTGAAACCAGAGATTTGGATCTCTGACAAGTTCCAGGGTTGCAAGATGCTGCCTGCACAGGGACCCTGCTTTGGGGAACCTCTGGTGCCTTGGGGGACCTCAACTCAGCTAAGCTGACCCGACTGGGCTCCAAGGGCCAGAATTGCTCTCCTTTTAGAATATGTTCTCTGGGCCTGGGCTGCCAGACACGAAGTGTGGGATAAATGGCTTTTCCTTCATTCATTTTGTAAAAGTAATTTTTTATATCTTATTTATTTAAGAGAGAAAGAGAGGTAGAGAGAGAGAGAGAGAGAGCATGCCAGGGCCTCTAGCCACTGCAAATAAACTCCAGATACATGTGGCACCTGGTGTATCTGGTTTATGTGGGTCCTGGGCAATCAAACCTGGGTCCTTAGGCTTCACAGGCAAGTGCCTTAACTGCTAAGCCATCTCTCCAGCCCTGTAACAGTAATTTTTATTGATATAAAATTCATGTAACATAAAATCAACCAGTTTGAAGTATGGCATTCAGTAGCAGTTAGCATGCATACAGTTCTACCTCCATCCCCATTCGTTGTCTCTCCAGTATTAAAACCACGGACCCATTAAGTAATCATTCCCCTTCCCACCTCCAGCCCCTGGATCCACCTCAGTCTGTTTTTATGAATTTACCTGTTCTGCATACTTGTAGAGATGGAGACCCATGTCTGGCTTCTTTCTGTTTAGCATCATGCTTTCTAGACTTAATTCATACATAACAATACTTTATTCCTTTCCTGAGCTAAATCATGACATGTTGTGTGGCCATTTAACCATTCGTGTATCCGTCCATCTGCTGATGGATATTTGAGTCATTTCATTTTGAGCTTTTGTGGAAAATACTGCTAGATACATTCATGCACTGCTTAAGTCCTGGCTTAATTTTTTTGGTAGATACCTAGGAGTAGAATTGGAAGGTTACATGAGAATTCTGTGTATAACTTTGGGAGGAAGTGTTTTCCCAAAGTAGCTGAATGTTTCACATTCCCACTAGCAGTATAAAAGGGTTCTGCTCTTTCTGCATCCTCATCTTCACTGTGTTTCCACTGCGGGAGTCGTTTTTGCCATTATTATTTGACTTATTTCTAGTTGGCTTTATTCCACCCCCCCCAGACCTCCCCTGCCCGCTCTTGTCTCCCCATCACCCCAGCCCTAAACATACCAGACATTATCTGCCACCTTCCTGCTTGTCCCATGTCTTCTTGAAGCCAGGGTGCCCCTCCCATCCCCACAGGCCACGCCCCTCCTCAGCATCCTTGGGAAGCCAGGGTCCCATCCCAATTTTAGAGACAAGACAGATGATGTTGTGAAGAGCTGAAGTAATTGTGAAAGGAGTTGAAAGGGGGGAACACTTTGGGGGAACATGCCCCCTAGAAGTGCTTTGGGGGTGTTCCTTGTGTCCTCTGAGAGCACATAGCTGGTGACACCGGTTTGGAAACTGAGGCCCAGGGGATGCCATGTGGGTGCTCCCTCACTCCAGGTTCCTCCTGGGGAAGGTG
Source organism: Dipus sagitta (assembly GCA_036346955.1). NCBI lineage: Eukaryota > Metazoa > Chordata > Mammalia > Rodentia > Dipodidae > Dipus > Dipus sagitta. Next base: position 38,587,727 of record CM070771.1, read on the forward strand.
CTTGGAGTCGTCTAGATTCCCTAGGATTTTGGCCCAGCTCACCAAGATGAGCCAAACGAACCACAAGCAGACCATTTGGCAGCTGTGACAGATAGCTGTGCCTCGTGTGGGCACTGTCCCTTCTGAAGCCAAAGGACTGGGCCACCCCGGCTCAGAAACTGGGGGCCTGACCTCCTTGGCCAGGCCCACCCACCCTGTAGTGAACCCTGACCCTAAACAAATCTTGTTAACTCCTGTGTTCCCACCTCCCTGCTCGCTGAGCCGAGGTTCCTGTGCTGGGGATACTCTGTGACTAGGCCAGAAATTCCGACCCTCTTGAGTCTCGCCATGTAGAGGATGGACTCCATGCGCCCAGCTCCCGCAGTCTCCCCCAGAAGCAAGGTACCTCTCTGTTGCCAAGGCTCCCCACAGCCCGTGTCTCCACAGAGGGACAGAACTGGAGCGGACTGTTGCCTTGGAAACTCCACTGACAGCAGTGACTCAGCCCGTTTCCAGCCACCTTTTGCCCATCACAACATGGAATTCTGCCCAGGTGGACTAGGGGGTAGCAGCTGGCCCTTGTGCAGGACCCACTGCCGGAGCCCGTGCCGATGAGCTGATAACAGCAAGGGCACCCTGCAGAGTCGGCTACGGACTCAGAGCCCAGTGCACACTGCAGAGTCCCCCGGCCTGTTTTACCCCCACGGAACCTTGGGGTGGGTGGAGTGTCAGCCATTCCAGTGGGTCCTAGTCCACAATGCTCTCTTCCCAACATCTATGGACCGGGGCACCACATATGGCTACAGACATATGGTGTTTCCATGACAGCTTGTTAGCTAGCTCTACCAGGCAACTTCATTAGTTCAAAGATGGCTGGATAGTCTTGGTCTTTTTCCACCTCCTCATCTGTGGCCCAGTACTTGATGGTGTGAGAGAGACAGTGACCTCTCCTCTTTGCCCAGTTTATACTCTCCTCACATTCCTGCCTAGCCTCACCTGCCCAAGCCTGGGCTGGACCCAGATAGCCTGCCGAGATGGCAGCCCTCTGCTCTGAGCTCTTGGTTCACCAGTGCTGCCCACTGTTCTAGGACATTCTTCCATATTCCCCCTGCCCAAGTCATCTTGACGGAGATCCCTTCTGTCCTTGGTGGAACACTGCTCATGACACTGTGCCCTCACTCCCACCCCAGTGCCCTCCCTACCTGCTGAACCCAAGTCCCGTCCCCTAACCTCGAGCCAGACACAGATGCAGCTGATGAAGAAATGGAGGATGTAATGGGGGCCGAGTTCATATCCCCATTCTCTTCCACCCAAGCCTTTGTTGATCTGAGCTGCCGGATTTCTTTCCTCTGGGTTCTGGGCCCCCTCCGTCTGTAGGACTTTAGGGACAGTTGTCGCATGCTGCCCCCTAGTGGCGCCGAGGCTCAGTGGCCTGATAGGTGAGACTCCAACCTGCTCTACCCAGAGCTCTGAGCATCCGGTTTATTCTTGTTAACAGGCCCAAAGCAGAAACGATGCTTGGTTTAGTCAAACGAGCCAATTGCTCTGGAGCTTAAGCGCTGTATTAACTCTGCCCAGCTCACCGGGCAGCTCTCGCCATGCTTCAATCAATCCCGATGGCAGTGACGGTAACCAATGGAAGAGCAGCTGCGCCCAGGCCCGGCACACACACTCGCTGTGCGTGCTGCTCTTATAAAAGTGAAAGCTCTCCCCAATGTAGAGGCGGGAGCTGTGCGTTTCTTTACTTTGGCAGGTGAGGAGACTAGGAAAGCAGGGAATGGAGAAGCTTGCCTGGGGCTGGGCCTTCTCACTGCTCCTCTGCCCCAGAGCACTGGCAGCCTGAGGAGCAGCGGCCCTAGCAGTAGTGACACGCTTACCTTGTCGCCGGTGTGGTTATTTTAATCACACCATGGTAGTAGGTGCTCTTTCTACTCCCATTTTACATATGAGGAAAATGAAGTACAAGAAAGTTAAGTGATGTAGTCACCCAGGGTCACCCAGTTAGTGAGGGGTTCAGCCTCTTGCAGTGTGGTGCCTGGAACTGCACCTTGCAAATACAAAATAGGGGGTAAGAAGAAAGTTCAGTCATTAAAGCGCTTATATCACAGGCATAAGGTCATGTTCCCATCCTAAGTACCCATATAAATGCTAGGTGTGGTGGCGCAGGCCTGTCAGCTCTGGGGAGGGAGAGACAGGAGGATTCCTGGGGCTTATGGCCACCCAGTGAACTCCAGACCCATGAGAGACGCTGCGTCACAGAAAGGTAAATGACGTGCCTAAGGGTGACACGTGAGGCTGTCCTCTGGGCTTGACATTCACCCACACACGACCCACACACATACAAAACATGCATATATACACACACACTCAAAATACGTGCAAAAGCAAGGGTGAAGGAGACAGATACTGAGGACACTCAACACCTACCAAACCAGAGATCCAGATGGTCCTAAGTGTCCATCACTGAAGTAGACTTCAAATGCTCCCAGCATGGCTCAGGGAATTTTGCGGAAGAGGGGGCAGAAAGAGAGCTAGAGCCACAAGTTGGGCCATTTTGCACAGAGACATTACCTCTCCCACATAATTCGTGACCCACAATTGCGTTGGGATTGACCTGCATCCCCAGTGAGAAAGGCCTCTTCAGAAAAGGGGCAGGGAGGAGGGAACGGATGGTACCAACATGTGTTGTTTACATACTAAATATGTCCATATCTACTAAAAATTAAAAATGAAAAAATAACATAAAAAAGTAAAAAAAAAATGTGCAAATGAGCTAGACTTTGGGTCAGTGAATTAGGGCCTGGGGCACACCCATCCACAGAGAATGTGAAGACAAAATGCATAATATCTGAACGTCTTGCCTGACTGGCCTAACGTCAAGCTGGGTGGGGTGGGCAGTGGGGGGGTCTACACTGGGCTTACGCCTCACCCCTGCCTCCCCAACCTGCCTGAGAAAGTTGCTTGGTCTCTCTGTCCACTGGTTTCTCTTTTGGTGTGATGGAGAAAGATGGACGGGCTTCTGTGGGAGTTGTGACAGGCTCCGGGCTACTCTCTAGCCAGGAGCTTAGCACCTTTGCCTGGGAGGGTTGAGGATTCCCTGACTCGTCTCTCACCTGCTCACACGCTGCATGTTCCATTAGGGGACGAGTGTCCCACCTCCAGGGCCTTTTCCTTAAGGGTCCCACCCTCTCCTAAAGCCAGGTCGGGGCAGGCGCATAGGTGAGCCGTCCTCCCAATGCTCTTCTGTCTTTTCTGCCCCAGGTGTGGCAAAGGGAAGCTGGAAGATGGAGACGGCATCAACCTGAACGACATTGAGAAGGTCCTTCCTGTCTGGCAGGTAGGCGCCGGGGTGGGTTGTCCAACAGCCCTGCCCTCAGTCCCAGTCCTCAGCCTGAGCAGGGCCTGGCCACCCCCGCTGGCCCCTTGCTCTAGCCAGCAGCGTACCGTATGAACAGCGGGGCGAGCAGGCAGGGTGGGTGCTCACCTCAGCCCAGCTGTCCATGGGCACTCGTGTCAGGCCTGATGCCCCCTAGACGACGTGGGCATATGGTGGCAATTCCAACTTGAATGTTTGCTCCTTGACCTGACATTCCACGGAGAGCGTTCTGTGGTATTCTCAGGTGGACCGGCAGAGCCGTGAGGCTTAGTGTGGCTCTTGAAAAGTGGAGTTATCCTGCCAGCCTCCAGATGCCCACTTGCTTGCTTGCTGCTGATTTTGCCATGGACTAGGGTCGTTTCCCAGCATGGGGCCAGGCTCTGAGTAAAAGAGGGACTCGCTCAGCAGAGCTGAGTGGAGCCATGTCTGGAGATACTGCTGGTGTGTGACTTCAGGGGGAAACAGCAGGGACCTGGATGCTCCAGGCCTGAGTGGGCTTGCTGTGGGCAGTTCAAACAGTGGACCCTTGGGAGGGACTGAACCCACCACTGCTGCTGACCCGACCCTGTTGCTATCGTGTTGCGTGGCCTTCTCTGACCTGAATCTCGTACACTGTTTTACCTGCACCTGTCACTGCTTCCTGGACTCGTTTCTTGTCCTCTCTGCTCCTGTCTCTGGCACTGAGAGACTTAGTAGAGTCTTTAAAAAAAAATTATGTATTTATTTGCAAGCAGAGAGATGAGAGAGAAAGAGAAAATGGGGCACGCCAGGGCCTCCAGCCGCTGCAAATGAACTTCAGACACATGCGCCACCTTGTGCATCTGGCTTTACGTGGGTACTGAGAAACTGAGCCTGGGTCCTTTGGCTTTGCCAACAAGCGCCTTAACTGCTGAGCCATCTCTCCAGCCCCTTCAGTACAGTCTTATGTGCAGCCCCAGCCGTTCAGTCAGGCTGGTTCATTGTGTAGAAACTTCTTTTTCTCACTCTTGGGACGTATTGAGTTTCTTACATCTGGAGGCTTATAGTTTTGTCATCTTGGGAATCTTTTGAGCTCTTCCTCCCTCTCTTCCTCCCTCCCCCTTGCTCCTGCTTCTACTCCAGTTGTCTGTGTGGGCTGCTCCTTCCCATGTCCATGGCTCAGCAAAGCTCTGTTCACCTCTCGGGGTCTTCTCTCCCTCGTTCACTGAGGATCGCTCCCATCGCTGTGTCTCCAGGGTGTGCTCATCTCTTCTTGCGACATCTGAGCTCCTGTCAATCCCACCCGATGTAGTGTTCACTTCAGATTGTGCTCTTTAATCTCCAGAAGTTCACCAGGGACCTTTTTCTGGTATCTTCCATTTCTCATGCTTTCTCTTATCTTCCTGAGTGCATGAGCCCCATGTCTCATAGATGTTTATTTTTTTCTACTTATTCTATGGCTGGTGACATTCCAGTCTGTTTCTCTTGATTCTTTTTAGACAATCTGGTGCTTCCTTAGCCTCCTCAGTACTGAGATTACAATTGCGTGTTAGGTTTTAAGGAGGGACAGGGTTCAAACAAAACACAAAAATCAGATCAACCTTTAGGCAAATTTATTTGTTTTATTTTGTTTTACTTATTTATGAGAGAGAGAGAGAGAGAGAGAGAAATGGAGAGAGAATGGGCATACCAGGATCTCTATCCACAGAAAATGAACTCCAAATGTATGCATCACCATGTGCATCTGGCTTACGTGGGTTCTAGGGAACAGAATCTGGGTCCTTAGGCTTTGCAGGCAAGCACCTTAACTGCTAAGCCATCCTTCTAGCCTGGCAGAAGTTTTTTCTAAGTGTATGCGTGTGTGTGCACGCACACATGTGCACACGTGTGAAGGTCGGAGGACAAGCTCAAGGCACTTATGCCTCCTTCCACTTCTGCTTGAGACAGGGTCTCCCTTGTTTTTGTTGTTATTGTTGTTGTTTTTCACTATGGAGTCTCAGGGTGGCCTCGAACTCACGGCAATCCTCCTACCTCTGCCTCCCGAGTGCTAGGATTAAAGGCGTGCGCCACCACGCCCGGCTGATTCCCTTGATTTTTGTTCTTGCCTCTTCATGCACCTGTCTAGCTGTACCTCAAGCTTTCGGATTCTCCCGGCTATAGCCGTGTTGGGATAACAGATGTGTGCGCCACTTTGTGTCAGGCTTTATATCAGTACCGGCAGGCTTACAAGCAGACACCTTTGACCACGGAGCCATCTCTCTGGCCCCAGGAAAAGGGGCTTTTAGAGAGCCAACAAAGCTTCGGGGTCTGAAGGAAAGCTACAGCTCCTCCCCCGGGACCCTGTGAATGAAGTGGGGGGAGGAAGAGCGTTGTGTCACGAGGAAATGGGTCATTGGTGTTCACTGTGGAGGAATTAGGGCCTCTGTCAGTCTCTGAAGGGGGGGTGGTGGCTATGACTCAGGATCTCTCTATCCACCCTGTGGCTCTTAAGAATCTTCCCACCCCCTCTTCGGCAGCAGTCCCTGAGCCTTGGTTAGCTGCTTGTTTGGGTGTTGAGTTCTCTGCAGCCCTTGTATTTCGATTACAATGTGTTTTGGCTCACCACAGTGTTTGTTGCTATTTCCCTGGAGGTGGTTGTCAGGCTAGCATTGGGAGCAATGCTTGTGCCCCTGCTTCCTCTGCAGTTTCTTCTGGACCCTGGTGAATGTGGTAGAGATGAGACATCTTGTGGTGAGCAGTTGGCTGTCTTTTCTTGTCATATTGATGGATCTTGGATCGCCCTAGTACAGATTCTCCAACCAAGGGTGAGAGCAGCTTTGGTTAAGAGGGATATGCATAGAAAGTTGAGAGACGTTTTGAGGAGGCCACCCACTCCTACTTGTCCAGAGAGCAATGGGGGCTTCTCTCTGAAGGTTGTGAGTTTCCTGACCCTGGCGTGCTGACTTAGTCCCCGGTACCAGTTTTAGTCCCCAGCACCAGTTATGAGTTCTGCCCCACTGAGTGGGCCTCGTGTCTATAAGATCTGTATTTTTTAAAACATTCCCAGAAACCTCAGGTTCCAGCTGATCCCATTCATGGCTTGGCCACTCCTTGGGGCATGTGAATTCCATGTGGGTTTTCCTGGGACTAGGCTGATCCCCAAACACAGCTCTTGGGCACAAGAATTCCAGGTTCCAGAGAAGCATGACTATTCTGCCTTTTTCTGCATCACACCAAGCCCTCGCCCCACAGCAAGGGCTGCCTGTACCAGTTGCCTGCAGGGCTCCTGAGGGTCAGCTGCCCTAGCCACGGGCATTGGGAATGGGGCAACTCTTCATTGTAGGGGACTGTTCCATACAACATAGGATATCTGGAATTCCCAGCCTCAACCACTGAGTGCCATTCGCTGGAGAGTGCATCATGGTGAACAACAAAACATCGTCATTTCCAAATTCACCTAGGAAACACTGTGCACCCCACTGAAGACTACCCAATGGATAGGAAAGCCCTCCCTGCCTAGGGATCTTCCCAAGGCTCCCTTGGGAGTCCTAGTCCTGTGCAGAGACAGGTAGAACCAGCTGGCTCCCCTCCCGCAAGGAGGCAGTAAGGAACGAGGAAGATGAAGGGGGCCAGCCTGGACTCATCCACTCTTCCTCTTAAGAGAAGAGAGACATGAAAGATCCTTCCAGCTCTGTCCCCCAACAGCTTCTCTCCTCACAGAGGCCCAGGCCTCCATCTCCAGTCCCTTGACACAGCCCACCTGCCCAGCCTCTGTCCTGGGCTCAGCCCACCCCACCTGTAGTTCAGCTGGGCCCTGCCACCCATCTTCCCTGTTCTCTCATTCTCCTCTGCTCTTCCCTCTGCCTGGCAACCAGATATTCTCTCTCTCTCTCTCTCTCTCTCTCTCTCCCTCCCTCTCTCTGTCTCTCTCTTTCTCTGCCTGACAGGCTCCTTGTTCTGGCTAAGTCACCTCCCACCCCATGAGTACCCGCTCATGTATACATGGCCAGTCTATCTTCTACCTAGACCCCAGACCCTTGCTCCCACCCCTGCCTGATGTGTGCCTACTTACGTGCTTGTCAGACTCCCTTCCTAGACAGAAGATACCCGGTGGCTGTAGCCATGTCTCATGCACCTTCATAACCCAGCCCCGAGCCTTCTTGAGTGAATGGCAGTGACAGATGGCCTTCTGGAGGCATGGCTATGGCTACCTGGGACATGCTGGCTAGGTGGAATTTTTACTATCTTTTGTTATTTTCGTTTATTTATTTGAGAGAGAGGAAGAGGCAGGTATGTGTGTGTATATATATATATATATATATATATAGAGAGAGAGAGAGAGAGAGAGAGAGAGAGAGAATGAATGGGTGTGTACCAGGGCTGCAAATGAACTCCTGTGCATCTGGCTTAAGTGGGTCCTGGGGAATCAAACTGAGGTCCTTTGGCTTTGCAGGTGAGCGCCCTAACCACTAAGCCATCTCTCCAGCCCTTGACTCTCTTGATGTTTAGCCCATCATCCCTGCCTTGGGCTTTCCTTCAACTTTCCAGAAGAACTGTGCTCTTTGGGGGCGATTTCTGGAATATGGCTTCAAGATTTTCCCATCATCTCCCCCATCAGAGTTCTATAGGCCAATAGGAAACAAAACCCCAAGTCTCCGTGGCTTTTCACAGAGAGCTTCCTAAAATCCTGCTGAGAGTCCAGATGTCCTCCAGGTTCCTCTTTGGAAACTCAAAAGCCCAGCTGGATTCCATGTGTGGCACTGCCGCCCCATGGCATCCAGGAGCCCTTGGCAGGGATGGAGAGTGTCCTGGAGGGCCAAGCCCTGGATTTTTTAAAATTAGTAATTATGAACATTTATTTGAGCACCAAAAGTACACTGTAATGGTTACTAAATAAAAAGCATAGTTATTGATGCAATTCCCCGCCACTTAGTTTACAATCTAAAATACAATACAAGAACACTATCAGCCTACTTCAGAATTTCCTTAACTTAGAAATGGCTATTTTGGCAAATGGTTGAGGCAAAATGACCTGTAGGTATAATGTTAAGGCTCTGAACATGATTCAAAGAATATTTTACTGGAATCCATTCTCCCCAATTACATTAGGCTAGTTAAGAAAAACAGAGAGCCGGGCGTGGTGGCGCACGCCTTTAATCCCAGCACTCAGGAGGCAGAGGTAGGAGGATTGCCGTGAATTCGAGGCCACCCTGAGACTATATAGTGAGTTCCAGGTCAGCCTGGGCTAGAGTGAGAGCCAACCTCAAAAAAAAAAAAAAGAAAGAAAGAAAGAAAGAAAAGAAAAGAAAAGAAAGAAAGGAAGGAAAAGGAAAAAGAAGAGAAGAAAAGAAAAAAGAAAAACAGAGTACTTGGAAATTTACTCACTGGACTTTCACAGTGAGGCTTACTGGTGTGTATTTATTTCTCAGTAGCCAGGGAAGTCTCGTGAAGAATATGTACTACTCCAGGTTTGTCCTCTATTCACTTAAACCCTTCCAACTTCCTCTCTCACTCAAAGGTGCTCCAGGATGCTCCCATCAAGGAATAAAGTAGTGAATGCAGATCAATGACCCTGCCGTATTAGAAGCCTGCGAGTAGAACTAGGAAATATTAACTCATTCTGAGAGGAGCTGGCCACAGGAGACACCTGGCTATCTAAGGCATGTAAGCAAAAGCAGCTGAGCTCAGTCCCTGCGCAAATATATGCAAGCGTTTTCTGTTCTGCTCCGTATTTCCGGTGTAGGGACATATACGAATTTAGCTCAAGGCCTTATACTACAAATTCTACTTTGTCTGTATGCATAGTGCATTATTTAATAAATATTTTCAAGGCATTTATTGCTGGTCATTATTAGATGACGAAGGCACCCCGAAGGAGATTTTTTGATTCTTATTGTCAAATGCAAAGAGGTTTAAACTACTGAGCAAATATGACCTAAGCTGTGAGTTATTATTAGTTTGGGGTTTATGTAAGGCACGGTCTCATCCTAGCCCAGGCTGACCGGGAGCTCACTCTGTACCCTTCTGCTCATGTCCTGGATTGTAAATGCCTTGCGTACAACTATCACTTCCACCCACACCCCACTGGACTGAGTTAGTCACACGACTGAACCCCAACCGCAGAAAGGTGACAGAGCTAGGGTCACTTGGCTGCTCGGTGGGCAGCAAATGTCTCGAGTCTTCCTCTTTCCTTCACTCGCTCACTTAACTAATCTTCTCAGGCAAGACATTCGCTCAGGCCTTTTAGAGAAAAAAATTGCTTATGTTCCCCAGGAAGGATATAGTGAAGTTGAGGAAACGATTCAGGTAACAGACTATCGTGCTGAGCCGGTAAAGCTGCAAATGTCTGGGCAGATGCCGGCGCCTCGCCCAGGTCAGGGTCCCTCGGGATAAAGCCTCCCTCCGCTCCCTGGAGGCCTCACCTTCCTGCCTGCGCTGTTGCATTTGTTAAACCCCGGGGCTCCGGCACCCACCGAGCAGGAGGCCTCAGCATGCCCGGAGTTGATCTCCTGGGAACACTAGTTTCTCTCTCAATGTGAGTGCTACATAGGGCAGCTCAGACTGCGTTATAGTTACCATCTTGTTACCGGAATGAAACACTGAACCAGAGGCAACTGGGAAGAAAGGATTTATGTTGGCTTACGGTTTTGAGGAGAAGTTTCATCACGTTGGGGAAAGTATGGCCTGAACAGGAAGCGGTCACATATAAGTGGGTGGAAGTAGCCTTGGTACTGGTCTTGGATCTGGGATGATAAACCCCATGGTTCGCCCCCAGTGACATACTTCCTCCAGCAAGGCTCCACCTCCCAAATTTGTCACCAGCTGGGGATTGAACATGAAGCTTAATCAGAAACACTTGAGGCTGTGGGGGAATTTTACATTCAAACTACCATGGGAGGAGTGTGGGTCTTAGGAGGTCCTTGTAGTCACTTTCTTGTTGCTGGGACAAAGCACCCGGCCAAAGGCAGCTGATGGGAGAAAGGTTTGTTTTGGCTGATAGTCTTGAGGGGAGGCTTCATGACAGCAGGGGACGGCATGGCAGGGGCAGAGGCTGAGCATCACTTCTGCCTCAGCAGGTGGAAAACAGCAGCAAGGATTAAGCTCAACTCTATCAAGGGAGAACAGGCTAGAACCCCCCCCCCCCAAGCCTAACCCCAGAAATACATCTCTTCCAACAAGCCTCCACCAAATTGTTATCAGCTGAGGACCAAGCATTCAGAACACATGCACATCCGATTCCAACCACCTCATTCCACCTCTGGCCCCCAAACTGATGACAGCCTTGATGTAAAATGCAATGCATTTAGTCCAACTTTAAAAGTCCCCATCGTTTTCATCAATCCCAACACTGTTCAAACATCCTCATAGTCTAAGGTCTATTATCTGTGAGCATGTAAAACCAAAAACACATAATGGCACAGAGTAAACATTCACACTGCAAAAGATGACATTGGGCGTAGCAAGAAAAGATTGAACCAATGCAAGATCAAAAGCAAAACAGGACACACATCAAATCCTATAGTCCCATGTCCATCTGAGACCCACAATGAAGTCCCCTGGTTCCCGTGTCGCCACCCCCCCCCCCTCCAGCTGGGTTGCACATAGCCTGGGGTATATAACCCATCCCAGCCAATAGCGCTCCTTGGCAGTCATCCCACAGTCCTGGCATCTCAATATTCCTGGGGTCTCCACTGCAACCCACAGTTTATCCTCATTGCTCCACCAGGCCTCCCCTCAGGGACCCCCAACCACACTGCTTCCCATCGCCCAGTGGCCATCTCCAAAAATACCATGTTGCAAATCTAGTAACCCTTTCTTTTCTGCATTTGATATACTCCTATAGTACCAGATCAGCTACCAAATTTGTTAATCCAGGCACCGGGGGGGGGGGGGGAGGAGCCTCAAAGCAGCAAAACTCCTTCAGCATTCTGGCCTCCTACTTGCAAAAGATTCAGCATTCTTCCTGCTTTCCTAATGCCGAACAGCTGGCCCAATGTCAACGGGGGTGATCTCTCAAACAATTGCAGCCGAAGTGGGCTCATGTCTCCTGTGCCATATCCATCCGATCACACCAGTCCATTTCTTCCAAATTCATTCCTGTTCAAGTTCTTTGAACATGGGAAGAGCACAGCTAGCCTCTCACACAAACTGCCTTGCACCCAGTTTGGACAAAGTGTTTTCTTCTTCTCATAAAACCAACCCTCCCAGTCCAGAGTTCCTTCCATACTTAGTCTTTCAAACGCTGACCAGAATGGTCCATCACACTCTGCGTGCAGCACTGTAAGACATCTCTTTAGCCCAAGGTTTCAGGTCCTTCTGTATTTCTCCCTCAAATCAGTTCCAAAAGGCCCAAATCCACACAGTCAAGTGTCTAGCCTCAACAACCTTCTCAGTACCAATTTTCTGTTGTAGCTACCTTCATGTTGCTGGAACAGAGCACTTGACCAAAGGCAGCTGATGGGTGGAAAGGTTTTATTTTTGGCTTATAGTCTCGAGGGGAAACTTCATGACGGCATGGCATGAGCAGAGGCTGGCCATCATCTCTGCTACATCAGGTGGAAGACAGCAGCAAGAGTGAGCTGAACTCTGGCAAAGGGAAGCTGGCTCTAATACCCAATGCCCAACCCCCCAGAAACACATCTCATCTCGCAAGACTTCACCTCCCAAATTGCTGCCAGCTGGAGACCAAGCCTTCAGAACACATGAGTTTATGGGGGATGTCGGACTCCAACCACCACGGAGGTGGCGCCTCAGTTGAGGGTCAGACGATGATGCTAAAGCCCAGGACTTTGTCCTTTATGATCCAACTTTGAGGTATTTTCAGCTAGCAGTGAATTCAAAGGGCTGGTCACCTACAGTGATAACCTCAGGGGTCCCTGTTGCTGGGACTTCTGGGTCTGTGGGATCTAAGCCCTTGGAGCAGCTCATGGCTTGGGTCATCTGGGAAAGCAGGTGCCCAGGGATCATACCTGTATCTCTGGGAACCCCATCTGCAGGAATGGCTCCCCACCCACAAAAGTATCTAGTAAGGACCATGTGAGTGATGTAACATTTGCCAAAGGTCCTCCTCACTGTGGAAGCTAAGCTGGGTTGGGTAAAGGCCAGCAGTAGGCTTTAGACATTCACCAGCACTCGTCACTGTAGGGAAGTTGATTCTGGCCTCACTTCCCAGGAGCTCTGATAAGAGGAGGGCATCAGGGGGGACTTGGGGTTTGGTCATGGTTGCAGGTGGTAAAGCCATGGCACATGGCAGAGGCTGGCACCCGTATAGTTGGACATAGGCTGGGGTGCTGGGTGATTGCTGTGTGCCGTTATGATGCTGAAATCCCACCTGCATTTTTGGCATGAATGGTGAATTACATGGGAGAGAAGAGGATGGCCAGCCTTGCATATTGGCAGTGCTATGGACGTGGCAGCCCTGTCATTTCTGATCCTGCTCTCAAGGTGGTGCTGTTGTCCTAGCAGGAGAGATGGCTGCATAGAAGCCAGCTGCCACTAGAGGGCACCAACGTGCTGCTCTGCGTTCTTGTCAGGCATTTGCCCCGAGGAATTCCCTCCTCCTTTTTAGCCAAAGGTGTTCCCAAAATGGCCCCCTCAGAGTTCAAGGGAGAGGGCAAGGAGGTGAAGGCTGTACCACTGAGATGTAAAAGTCTGACGATCCTCCGTGAGCCCTTTCTCTCTGAGGTCCCCGGAAGCATAGGGCCATCCCAGGAGGGCAGGTGCTCAGACAGAAGGGGTGCATGTCATGTTCCCCATGCCATATGGCCCTGCCTAGGTCTACAGAGGACACTGCATTGGTGTGGGATTGGGGTGTTAGAGAGTGGCTCTGTGAGGGGAAAGAGGACGTTCTTGGGAATCCGTCCAAGTCGCCTAGCCTGACTGAGTTCAAAGCACACAACAGAATGTGATCTGATCCCTTTGCACGTCCTTGCAGTCACCGCTGATACCAGTGTCCCCAAGGAGATCCTCAACCTGGGCTCCTTCGCACTCAGGTGTGGTGACTTCAGGAGCAATTGCCCATCAGTGTTGGGAACTCCACACCCCCTCCCCCAGCCCGCTTAGCAGAGAGGTGTGGGGCAACCATATTGCCATTTACGTCTATAGACAGCTGGAGCCCCTTTAGTTTCCTTAAGTTCCCCCGACACAGGGGCCTCAGAGTCCTAGTTAAACACACACACACACACACACACACACACACACACACACAGCGCTGGGCTTTTGTGTCTTTTCAAAACCCTAGTTGAAAGGCATTGCTACTTGAAGTATCTGTTGTCTTGCCCAGGTTTTTGCAATGAGGATATTTGTTTTGTTTTGAGGTTTTTGTTTTGTTTTGTTTTGTTTTGAAACAAGGTCTCATTATGTTAACCAGGCTGGCCTCAAACTTGCATCAGCCCTCCTGCCTCTGCCTCCCAAGGGCTGGATTGCAGGCATGTGCCACCACGCTCAGCTAAGGACATGTTTTGAATGTTTCCCTGGCAGTCTCCACCAGGCAAATGATATGCTCTGTGTAGAAAGTACCTAGCCTACCTTATTTTGCCTTCCTGTCAGGAAACTTGGCAACTAAATTCTGTGTCTGTCAGCAGTTATTAGTTCCCTGTGACTTGGTAAGGCCCGTTGCTCTGGCCTCTAGCTACTGAGCTTATTAGAACGGCATCCGGTTTGTGACACGAGCCCAGCAGGCGCTAAACAATGTGCATAATGAAGTCAGGCGGAATTTCTGGCCTCCTGGATGTGCCTAAGACGCTCCATACAGACAAGGGAGTACAGAGGGTCCCAGAAGGCCCGGGGACATTAAAAGTAGCCTTTTGACTTCAGGAGAGTGTGTCCAAGGCACGTTTTCACACAGGATCCAGAGAAAGAACCCAGGAAAGAGGGAATACTCAGAATTGGAGTTAAACACTAGCTACCCTGCAGGCCTCAAATAAAGACAAGAGGAGAATATTTTACACCCTCCCCACCTCCCAAAGAGCCTGAGAGACAAAGGATCTTCAAAATGAAAATCAGCCCCCACCCCCCATGATTACCATGAGCTTGGAGGAAAAAAATGATGGCAAAGGCAGGAGCTGCCTCCTCTGTCCAGCAGGTGGCGCCGTTGCCCTTAGAAACAGGATGGTGGGGCCCTCGCCCCACACTGGAATGGCCTTGTAACTGGAGTGGTTGCAACCTAGTCCTCAGCCTCCAGATGGGAAGGAGTGACTTTATGATTCCCTGGGGCTATGTGGTCTCTCTTGCCAAGTCTTCTGGAAACTTCCAGGATATGCTAACTCACAAGCATCAGGATTAGTAAAATACCCCAAGGTGCCCTGGCACAATAAGTCATAGGAATACAGGGCCCCACTCCCACCCCAGATCCTGCCCCCACCCTGGCTAACTTTCTTCCTTTCTTTCTTGTTCTGGGAAGTGTGCAGACACTTGCTTCTTATTGGCTTCGTTTCGCACATGTCACCTTCTCGGGAAAGCTCTGGAACACTCTCCGGATCCTGCTCTCCCCACCCCCTCCTCACTTTGTTCTTCCCCTTGCTGCACATCTATGCCTTTTTTTTTTTTTTTCCCTCGTGTCTCTGCTCCTCCACTAGGATGGACGCATCCGGGGGCTCATGAAGCGTTGGTGGGATGAGCTAATGAGCCCTAGCTCGCTTGGGTCCCTTCACCTTAACCCAGAACATTCGCCTCCGTTCTGGAGGCTGCCGTGAATGAGCCATGTGTGAGCCACATGCCTGCATGTTCTGTCCCTGGATTCTTCATGACTGCCTGGTGACATGTTCATTCTGTTATCACCTTATGGTTCAGAGAATTGACACTACTAACCATGACCCAAACACACAGCTTGCAAAGGAGAGGGCTGAATTAGAATTTGGTAGTGAAGATGAGGAAGACGTCCTGAAGTTTTTTTGTTTGTTTGTTTGTTTTTTGTTCATTTTTTATTTATTTATTTGAGAGTGAGAGAGAGAAAGGTGGGGGGGGGGGATAATGGGCGCGCCAGGGCCTCCAGCCACTGCAAACGAACTCCAAACGCATGCACCCCCTTGTGCATCTGGCTAA
Source organism: Dipus sagitta (assembly GCA_036346955.1). Classification (NCBI taxonomy): domain Eukaryota; kingdom Metazoa; phylum Chordata; class Mammalia; order Rodentia; family Dipodidae; genus Dipus; species Dipus sagitta. The sequence goes on from CM070771.1 coordinate 38,603,061, forward strand.
CGTGGGTCCTGGGGAATCGAGCCTCAAACCAGGGTCCTTAGGCTTCACAGGCAAGCGCTTGACCGCTAAGCCATCTCTCCAGCCCTGAAAAGTTTTTTTGATTCTAAGCCACAGTAGGCATGCACAGCAAGTCAGGGTGAATACCATTTCTTTAATAAGCACAATCAAGTGAATGCCATCGTTTCTTTCTACTTCTGAAGAGAATAAATGTGGAAAGAGAAAGAAATAGGAGAAAAGCCCCTACTCACAGTTTGAAAGGAGGAGGAAATATTATTGTTACTTTTAAAATATTTTATTTTTATTTATTTGAGAGAAAGAAAGAGTGGATGCACCAAGGTCTCCAGCAGTTGCAAATGAACTGCAGATGCATGCACCACTTTGTGCATCTGGCTTTACATGGGTGCTGGGGAATCGAACTCCGGTCCTTCAACTTTGCAGACAAGTGCCTTAGCTGCTGAGCCGTTGTTCTAGCCCTATTGTTACTTTTTAAAATTGTACTGGTTTCCATTGCCCTGCTCCATGCAGACCAAAGAGAGGCACATACCTGGAAAGCCCCCCACCTTCAGCCAGCCCTCCCCCAAGAGCTTCCTCCCTCAGGACAAAAATAGGCAGCCGTACAATGCAGGCGACCAGAAGCTCTTCAACCCGTGTCTTCCTGTCTGAGGCCCCAGGTAGCAGGGCCCATTGGGAACCAGGGCAACGTGCTCTCTGCTCCGTGAGACGAGCCTATTGTTATTTCATTTGCTTGAGTCTTTTTTATAGAAATGATTATCTGTGGGTTGGAGACTGTTGTTGGTGACAACCAGGAAGGGCCCTCGGGAACAGGCAACTGGCGGAGTCTGGACAGGTTCCCACGCAAGTCTTCTCCCCCTCTCACCTCCATAAGGGGCAGAATTCAGGAAGCTGGGCTGTGAGATTGCAGCTGCTTTTTGGACTGGTTAGCGCTGTGTCCAAGAGACCCAGAAAAGCCTATCCTTCTTATATGATAACCTCAGTGACCCAAAACATAGCTGGGGTCTGGCAAACTATGATCCAGGGGATGGAAAGATGGCTTAGTGGTTAAGGCGCATGCCTGCGAAGCCTAAGGACCCAGGTTCAATTCCCAAGGACCCACATAAGGCAGATGCACAAGGTGGCACATGTGTCTGGAGTTCGATTGCAATGGCTAGAGGGCCTAGCACTCCCGTTCTCTCTCCCTCCCTTTCTCTCCCTCTTATAAATAAATGATAAGATTTTTAAAAAAAAACTATGGGCTGGAAAGATGACTTAGCAGTTAAGTGCTTGCCTATGAAGCCTAAGGACCCCAGTTTGAGGCTCGATTCCTCAGGACGCATGTTAGCCAGGCTCATGCATCTGGAGTTCGTTTGCAGTGGCTGGAGGCCCTGGCACGCCCATTCTCTCACTGCCTCTTTCTCTCTCTGTCACTCTCAAATAAATAAGTAAAATAAACAAAAAAAATTAAATAAAAAAAAACTATGACCCACAAGCCAAGTCCAGGCCTCTAGCTTGTTTTTACAAATAAAGTTTTATTGGCATACAGCCACACCCCTTCATTTGCTCATCGGCTGTGGCAACACTTAAGCTGAATAGCCAAGTAGCTACGCCACAGACCCTGTCGCCTGCAGAGCCTACAATATTTACTGTCCAGCTCTTTACAGAAAAAGATTGCCAAATACTGATCTGGAATATAAACAGAGTGAAAACAGGTAGCAAAAATCTTCCAGTTCCCAATAGTCATCCGAGAGTCCTTCGGTCATCCTCCCCCAAAGAACATCATGCAGTTCATGCACAGTAATTCCGTCTGGGCTTTCACTCTTCAGTTGTAAAGTGGGCATCATATTCCTGTGTGACTTAGGCTGTGAAGCTATGCTGAGCATCTTGCTATAAGCCAGAGCAGAGGTGGACGAGCGTTTGTGAGTTGCATAACATTGCCAGTGCACAGTGGCTTCCCTGAGACACAGCTGCAGCAGGAAGCAAGCCCACGATGCTGGGGGGAAAGTTCCTTCGGGTCCTCAGAGTGTCCTGTGAGATGGACAGCTACAAGAATGAGAGCTGCTTGTCATCGACTTGTGAGAGAGAAGTCACATGTGGGTGCTCCTTCCATTCCTCTCTCCTGGTGTGTCCCTCCCTCCCTCTTCCCTTTCCTCTGTGACATTGTCCCAGAGTCATCCACTCACACCAACTGTCAAAGGTTCCTTGGGTCTTCGGGGGCCTTGACTCTAGACCAGTTTTGAGATGATGCAGTGTTTCATGGCCCCCTGTGTGTGTGTGTGTGTGTGTGTGTGTGTTTCCTTGAGGAGGGAAAGGAGGAACTAGGCCTTGGATGAGGATGAGGATGAGGATGAGGATGAGGACGAAGATAGGGGGAAGTGAGTGAGTGAGTGAGTGATGCGCAGAAGGAAACGAGGCTGCTGGGAGTGGAGTCCAGGAGCGCCCCGGGGCAGTTGTTTCCATGAGCATTAAGATCAGTTGGCAGAGGCCAAATAGGAACTCAACTAGGGGTTCTTGAGCAGGCCAGTGTGTGATGGAAGAGAGATTTGGGGAGCCACAAGCTGATCAGCCTTCCTCCTGACAGCACAAGGGATCCCTGCAATTGTACACATCTCCTAGTAAGAGCCAGGGGAGAAGTTCAGTTACGTTGCTAGGACCAGGCTTGGGTCTGTTCGCAATGGAGGCAGTGGAAGGGTCACCTGTTCCGTGCTCTGAGCTAGACCACGCCCTCTGCTGAGTTCCAGGTGGCTCTATCAGCCACGGAGGGACGGCCTTGCGTGGGGCCTGGGAAGCATTTGGGGCCTTCAAAGGTCCAAGAGAGGCCAGACTGAGCACTGCATTCTTCAAGGCAAGGATAGGACAGAAATGCCCTGCCCTGCCCGCCTAGGGGATAAGCCAGACTTGGTGGAGAGGTAGCCAGCAGAAATGCCAGGTGCCCCATGCTGTGAGCCAGCTGCAAGTTGGCCCACCAGGCCCTGTCTACAGGTGCTCAGAGGCAGTCTCTCCTCTACCCAGTCACGCACCGGTCCCTGTCACAATAGGCAGGCCACCCCCTCTTCCGCAGTGTGCCCTCACTGCCCCTATCTTGCAGCAGTTTGCAAGCTCTGGGGACACACACACACACACACACACACACGCACTTTGGAGATGCAGCTGGCAACTTGGGCTAGCCTTGGCAAGCAGGATTGCGCGCCGGCCGAGCACCTGCCCTCCCCTGCGCTCCGAAAGCGGAAGAAGCCATGAGGCTGGGGAAAGGGAAGGTGTCGCCTAGGGTGTGAAGCATCCATTATTTCTTTACGAGCCCAGGCGCTTCTCTGGTTGAGTTCTTCCTGGCAGCGGTGAGTTTGGGGGCGGAGAAGCCCAGTTATTTTCGTTTACCTCGGCTTCTGTCACCAGGAGTGGCGGTGGGGGCGGACAGGGGCTACGTGCTCACCAGCAGGCATTTGTGAATGGGCCCCAGCTCCCAGGCTGCCCCTACCGGCAGGCGGGGAGGGTAGGGGGGGGGGTGCGGCTAGGACACACCGACTCTCACTGGTTCCCTGTCGCTTTTTTCTAGCATTGCAGCGACTGGGTGGGAGGAAGCTTTCTTCTGGCTCAAGAACAATACCAGGGTCAGCCCAGGGACCTCCCTCCTACACCCTCTTCCTTCCATTGTGAGCCACTACACAATCCCAGCCCTGCACAGCCAGTGGGGGCTGGGGCGTCAGACGCAGGAGAGATTAGCAGTGTCTGTGATAGCCACCAGTCACCTGCCTCTGCTTCCCAATCCGTGCTAAGGATCTGGGGGCAGCACATGGCCAAGACGAGCATGTGTCCCCCGTGCTTTGCCAGGGGCTGCCAGCACAGTGAAGTACCCTGCCCGTAGGCTGCCATCCTCTCCTCACTGACCCCGTGAGTCACAGCACACCCTTGCTGGAAAAGGCCCGGCGCTTCGGCCCTCCGCCCCAGTGTACCGACAAACAGACCCAGAAGGGTAAAGGAATAATGAAACGCCGCGCTTTGCCATTCTTCACTGATCCCCAGTGCTAGCAGAAAACCCCACTTTTCCCTGCCCAATGGCCAACAGGCCTCACTCCTGCAAATCTCCTGTCTTTCTGCGGTCTAGCCTTGGTAACTGATTAGCAGGCCCTTGATCCAGCAGCACTGGTCTCCTGCCTGAATGTCCTTCCTACTTCATCCGCCTGTCTGCCACACACCTATTTTTCAAAGACTGCTGGAAGATCGTCTCCTCTGTGGAGCCCTCCCTGATAGCATGCTTCCCCTTGCCCTGGGGTTTATTGATTTGCGGAGACTCTATCAGCGCGTCACATATACTTAGATGAGGACCGCCCCTCCATGTCACTGGTGTGCACGCTTCTCTCCACCATACGCATGCTTCCCACTGACATAGACACCAGCCAGCTCCTGGGAGCTGAACACCCCTTCTTTATGACAGGTTCTCCAAGTGGGGACCCAGGCCAGCAGCACTGGAAAATGAAAACCCCTGGTCTCTCTTCACCCTACTAAACCGGAAGCTGCAGTCGGGTCTCGTGGTCTTCCTAGGAGAGTCTCACAGATGCTCCTCATAGGCTGTTTTGGTTTTTAGAGCTGGCTTTAGAACCCAGAGCCTCTTGCTCACTAGGCAAGTTACTCTGCCACCAAGCCAACCCCCCCCCCCCAGCTCCCATGCTGCGGCTTTGGTACTTACATTTGCAGGCAAATGGTTTTGTCGGTTTGGTTTTTTGAGACAGGGTGTTGGTACGTAGCCCAAGCTAGCCTGAAGTCTCTCCCTCCCATCCTCTTGGGGTTGTAGACATATACCACACCACATCTTACACCAATGGCTTTCAGTGACTACCTGATCACTTGGTGAGTCATTTTTATTTGTTTATTTATTTGAGAGAGGGAAAGAGAAAGAGAGAGAGAACGGGTGCGCCAGGGCTTCCAGCCACTGCAAACAAATTCCAGTCACATGCGTCACCTTGTGCATCTGGCTTACATGGGTCCTGGGGAATCGAACCGAGGTCCTTTGGCTTTGCAGGCGAGCACCTTAACAGCTTGTGTTTACATCAGTGAAGTACATGTATGAGCACGTGCATGCCGTGGCGCACCTGTGGAGGTCAGAGGATAGCCTTGAGGTCTGGACCCTCCTTGCACACCTTGTTTGAGACAGGTTTCTTGCTGCTACACACAAATGCTGATGAGCTGGCCTATGAGCTTCTCCTGGTTCTCCTGGTTCCGCCTCCCATTGTGGTTGGGATCACAGACACACTAGCGACTCTGTGTCAGCTCTCCATGGGCTTTGGAGAGGATCAAACTCATGTTGCTAGATTTTTTTCAAAAATATATTTTATTTATTTATTTGAGAGAGAGAGAGAGAATGGGTGCACCAGGGCCTTCAGCCACTGCAAACAAACTCCAGATGCATGTGCCTCCTTGTGCATCTGGCTTTACATGGGGACTGGGGAATCGAACCTAGGTCCTTAGGCTTCGCAGGCAAGTGCATTAACCACTAAGCCATTTCTCCAGCCCATGTTGGTAGATTTTGCGAGCAAGGACCTTTAGGTGCTGAGCCATCTCCCCAGGCCCTAGTGAGCCATTAGCATTACCTTACCCTACCCTACCTACTTCTAAATCTTTTTTGTTTGTTTGTTTGAAGTAGGGTCTCGCTCTAGCCCAGGCAGACCTGAAATTCACTATGTAGTCTCAGGGTGGCCTTGAACTCACCACGATCCTCCTACCTGTACCTTCCAAGTGTTGGGATTAAAAGTGTATACCACCATGCCTGGCTTTCCCTACCCACTTCTGTTACTGGCATTACCTTACCTGACCACTTCTGTCAGTGACTGAGCTTTTTGGCTGTTTTTTTATTATTACATTTTTTAGAAATATTTTATTTATTTATTTGAGAGAGAGCGAAAGAGGGAGGGAGAGAGACAGAGAGGGAGAGAGAATGGGCATGGCGGGGCCTCTAGCCACTACAAACAAACTCTAGATGCATGTGCTACCTTATGCATCTGACTTATGTGGGTACTGGGTGTGCTGGTTTGATTCAGGTGTCCCCCATAAACTTAGGTGTTCTGGATTCTAGGTTCCCAGCTCATGGAAATTTGGGGATTAATGCCTCCTGGAGTGCAGTGTATTGTTGGAGGCAGGCTTATGGGTGTTGTAGCCAGTTTCCCCTTGCCAGTGTTTGGTACACTCTCCTGTTGCTATTGTACACCTTATGTTGGCCAGGGGGTGATGTCCATCCTCTGCCATCATTTTCCCTGCCATCGTGGAGCTTCGTCTCAAGTCTGTAAGCCAAAATAAACCTTTTTTCCCCACAAGCTGCTCTTGGTCAGGTGATTTCTACCAGCAATGCGAACCTGACTGCAACACTGGGAACCTGGGTCCTTAGGCTTCTCAGGCAAGTGCCTTAACTGCTAAGCCATCTCTGCAGCCCCTATTGTTGCTTTTATCTATTTATTTACTCATTTACTTTTACCACCAGTTTGCTTAAAGGAGTGACAACGGATGCGCTCTAGATTTCACAACCCAGGATAAAGATTTGAGAATGGTTAGGTGATGCAGGGATGGCCCAGACCTGTCACTGTGCTGTGTCCTAGGTAGCCCCTAGACCCCAAAGCCCTTGAAGGGCCACTCTGCACTTAAGGTTCCTTGGGAGGTTCATTTCCTTTGCCCCAGTTGAAGGCCGCCGCCTCAGCCACGTGATTCCAGGCGGTCAGAGCACCAGCCGGGTGGAGAGGTGAGGACCACCTTGCAGGAAAGCCCCGTGACCACCCCGCTGCGTCCTCCCTCCGCTCCTGCCGCTGGCGCTGGCTGTGTGCGCACAGGGGCCTGTGCTGGATGGCGGCTGGTGAGGGAGGGGACTTGGCCCCAAGCTCACAGCCTGTCAGTAGGAGCCGGTGGCAAATACAAGCTGATATTTTTTAAAATTTTTTTTGCTACTTTTCTTTATTTATTTGAGAGCGACAGACAGAGAGAGAAAGAGGCAGAGAGAGAGAGAGAGAATGGGCGCGCGCCAGGGCCTCCAGCCACTGCAAACGAACTCCAGACGTGTGCGCCCCCTTGTGCATCTGGCTAACGTGGGTCCTCGGGAATCGAGCCTCGAACCAGGGTCCTTAGGCTTCACAGGCAAGCGCTTAACCACTAAGCCATCTCTCCAGCCCACAAGCTGATATTTTAAAGTGTGTGTGGGTGTGTATGAGAGCATGCATGTGAGTGTGGCCACACCACAGCGCTCATATGGAGGTCAGAGGACATTCTCAGGTGTCGGTCCTTGCCTTCCATCCTTCCTTTTTGGCATGTATATACACATGTTCATACGTGTGAGTATGGGGATGTGTATACACGGTATGCATGCGATGGCCAGAGGATAACCCTGGGTGTCGAGCCTCACCTTCCACCTTATTTGAGGCAAGCTCTCTTGCTTTTATTGTTCACCACACCAGCTGGCCCATGAGCTTCTGGAAACTTCTGCGTCTGCCTCCCTTTTCACCGTAGGTACAACTGGGATTAACGACGCCTGTCAGGGCGTCCGCTTTTTACCTGGGTTCTGGGGATCCAAACCCAGGTCCTCATGCGTGTGTGGCCACGACTTTACCCACAGAGCCACCTCCCCAGTCCCCACCGTGTTTGAGGTAGGGTCTCTCGTCCACTGCCGCATGTGCCAGGTGAGCTGGCCCCAGGGCTTCCCGAATTCTCCTGCCTTCGCCTTGGGGCTGCTGGGGTGTTCTAGACACTTACTACCACATTCAGCTGCATGTGTGTTCTGAAGATTGCAACCCACGTCCACCTCCCTGGTGAGCAGCGTGCCCACGACAGGCCTCCATTTCCTGGCCTTGTGCCTTCTCCCTGTGAGGAGCCTAGGCTGTGTGTGCCCGCTTCTCAGTCTAGTTTGACACAACCCTGCCCAGCCCTTGGCCACTCTTAGGGCACTTATAGGGGAAGGACTCCTTCTCCGCGACGAAAGCATGGTATGTCGTCCTGTCCTCTTCAAAGAGGCTGGTTTTTCCTTTTGGCACCAACCTGACGGGCTGGGAAGAAAGTTCTGCCCTGAGTGAGGTGCCCACTCAGGGGCCTGGAGATGTGTTGTCGTCACTGGTGGGTGATCGGATGTAGCGTGTCACAGCTGCCTTCCTGAGTGGGTCTTCTGTGGTGCCCAGACATCTGTCTCCCTGCCCGGCAGTGTCCAGGGCGAGGACAACGGCAGCCTTCTTATCCACTGGAAGAGAGTGCGCCTCGGCCGCTGGCCTGCTGCTCGGGAGGCCCAGCACTGTTGCCACAAAGTCAATGCTGAGTGGCCAATGGGGCCCAGCCCTGGTTCTACCATCACACAGTGCCCAGTCCGTCAGGTGGGCTGGGACAGCCCACAGTGTCCTCATAACTAAAGGAAGCGTGTCCTCAACAGCCACTTCCGCTCCACACAGTAAGCTCCGAGTCAGAACACTGGGCACCCTCGGTTCGGCTGGGATTCAGAAGAAGAAAGGAATTACTATCTGCAGACATTTCCTGCCTCTGTGGGGAGATGAACCCAAAGAGTGACGTCCACCTACTCATGCTTTTCAATGCAGTGCAAACTTGTACTTCATAAAAATTAAATAATTTGGGCGGGAAAGATGGCTTAGTGATTAAGGTGCTTGCCTACAAAGCCCAAGGAGCCAGGTTCAACTCCCCAGAACCCATGTAAGCCAGATGCATAAGGTAACACAGGCGCACAAGTGGCACACACGTCTGGAGTTTGTTTGCAGTGGCTAAGGCCCTGATGTATCAGTTCTCTCTCTCTCCCTCTCCGTCTCATTAAAAAAGATTAAATAAAGCTGAGCGTGGTGGCACACGCCTTTAATCCCAGCACTCGGGAGGCAGAGGTAGAAGGATTGCCAAGAGTTTGAGGCCACCCTGAGATTACATAGTGATTTCCAGGTCAGCCTGGACTAGAGTGAAACCCTACCTCAAAAAACCAAAAAAAAAAAAAAAAAAAAAAAAAAAAATTAAATAACTCAAGCCAAGCATGGTGGCACACGCCTTTAGTCTCAGCACTAGGGAGCTAGAGGTAGGAAGATGGCCAAGAGTTTGAGGCCATCCTGAGACCCTTTAATCAATTTTAAAAAGTAGTTGTGGCTGGGCATGGTGGTACACACCTTAGTCCCAGCACTTGGGAGGCAGAGGTAGGGGGATCGCCAAAAGTTTGAGGCCACCCTGAGACTACATAGTAAATTCCAGGTCAGCCTGGGCTAGAGGGAAGACCCTACCTTGAAAAACCAAAAAAAGAAAGGAAGGAAAGAAAGAAAGAAATTCTAAAAGGCCTTGTATTAGCTTCCCATCACTATGCCAAAATGTCTGAGGAAATGAACTTACCTTAAGTGATAGTTACAGTCTGTTGTGGGCCTGAGGTGATGGGAGGTGTCATGGTGGGGGCATGGGGCAGAGCTAAGTGGCTCACTTCGTGGTAGACAAGGAGAGGGAGGGAGAGAGACCTCACCAGTCTTCTGAGATATGAAGGACATGCCCCCACATGTCTACTTCTTCCAGTGACCCCCCCATATCTTTGAGTTTCCTAGTAGTCCATTCTAGTATGCACCCATCAGTGGACCGATCCACTGATAAAGACTAGAACCCTCAAGATCCAATCACTTCTCCTCAAGCCCGTTAGCTGGCAGCCAAGTCTTTAGCACATAGACTTTGGGGACATTTTAGATCCAAACCATAACAATCTATAGTGGAAAAAAAAATTAAAGCTTTCCAGTCCATTCTTCCTCAGTCTTCCAGTTTCATTCCTTTAAACAACTGTTTCTCATTTTTGTAGGAGTTTTCTTGAGATACTAACATGTTTCTAAAATCTAGCATATTATTTTACTGCTCTTTTTAAATGTATTGATTTCCAATATTATCTGATGATTGCTCATTATGGTAGAGAAGGTCACTGGCCTCTTACAACCCTGTCCTTGAAATACAGTTAGTCATATGTCACTTAATGATGGCACATGGCCTCAGAAATTTGTCCCTGGGTTACTTCACTGTTACCCGAACATCACAGTCCACTTACACACTTAGTGTAACCTCCTGCACATTGAAGCCTAGTAGGCAGTGCTCGGTGTGGTGGTGCACGCCTCTAATCCTAGCACTTGGGAGGCTGATATAGTAGGATGGCTGTGAGTCCAAGGCCACCCTGAGACTATGTAGTGAATACCACCTTGAAAAATGAAAAACGAAATTTAGTTACATATTTAGTCAGATTATTACTTCATTAGCGAATCCTATTTTCTGTTTTGTTTAAAAATACCAGATTTATAGAAGTTTAAAAAAAAACCCACAAATGAAGAATTCCTGTGTTCTCTTATACCCAGATTCCCCAAGCATTAGCATTTGGATATCATTGTTTTAACATCCTCTCACGTCATTTTCTTATTTTTCACATAATGGCTTGAAGATTAAGTTATGTACACGGTGACATATCCATCCATGTGACTTTGCTGATTTTTCATGAGTTAATGTATGCAATTTCAGAAGGATGTCACTGAGGAGGGGCTGCTCCTTCCGGTGCACCATATGGAGATTGCAGAAGGCATGCAGGAGGACACCACGTTGACAGGAGGATGTGACAATGACCATCTACTTGTTAGCAGGGTCCAGGACTATCACTAGAACCTTACTATTTTCCCCTTTGTAACTATCGTGCAAGGAAGCATTTGAAACTGTTAATATACTGTTTCTGATACTACCCATGAATCTTCATTCACTCATTCCTTCATTGATGACCTTTGCCTCAAATATTAATTATCAGGCTGGTCAGGAAATGGATTTATTTATTTATTTGCAGAGAGAGAGAGAGGGGGAGAGAATGGGCGCACCAGGTCCTCTAGCCTTTTCCAACAAACTCCAGATGCACGCACCACCTCGTGTGTCTCACTTTACGTGGGTCCTGGGGAACCGAACTCAGGTCGTTAGGCTTTGCAGGCAAGGGCCTTAACTGCTGAGCTTTCTCCCCAGCCCAGCAGATGACTTTTCATGTACTAGCTATAGTATCATGTATTAGCTGATATTCTACTGTGGGGGCGGATCGTTTCCTCCTCCTCTATGTTTACTTTGGCTTACAGTTTTTAGGAGAAGTTTCTTCATGGCAGGGAGGCATGCCATGAATAGGAAGCCAGCTCACATCGTCACATATCAGCTGGGAGGAAGCAGCAAGAGTGAGCTAGCTCTAGCACGGGCGAGAGGGCTGGACTATAAAAATGGCAAGGTCCACCCCTGGTGGCCCACCTCCTCCAGCAAGGCTCCACCTCTCCAAACCTCACCAGATGGGAACTAAGTATGAGGAATAATCACAAGGACATGAGGCTATGGTGGACATTTTATATTCAAACCGCTACAGGGCCCCCTATCCAGACATGACAGGTTTGCATCTGGTTTGGCCATTTCCCCCTGGCACCTGGATCCGGCCTTTTCTGGTGCAAGGTGATTCCCAGCGCTGGGCCACAGAGGGTTACAGGCTCGTCACTGTTCTCCTCAGACACCATAGGCTGTACCTGTCCCCAATATGCTAATTCACCAGCTGCTCCTCCACTTCCTGTCTTCTGGAATTTGTTGAACTCTCTTATTCTCTGGGCTTTTGTAGATTTTATAACTTTTTTTATAGATATTTTTATAAATTTTTTTGATTTTTATTTATTTATTTGAGAACAATAGACAAATAGAGAGAGGGAGACAAAGAGAGAGAATGGGTACGCCAGGGCCTCCAGCCACTGCAAACGAACTCCAGACGTGTGCGCCCCCTTGTGCATCTGGCTAACGTGGGTCCTCGGGAATCGAGCCTCGAACCAGGGTCCTTAGGCTTCACAGGCAAGCACTTAACCGCTAAGCCATCTCTCCAGCCCACAAGCTGATATTTTAAAGTGTGTGTGGGTGTGTATGAGAACATGCATGTGAGTGTGGCCACGCCACAGCGCTCATATGGAGGTCAGAGGACATTCTCAGGTGTCGGTCCTTGCCTTCCAACCTTTCTTTTCGGTATGTATATACACATGTTCATACGTGTGAGTGTGGGGATGTGTATACACAGCATGCATGCGATGGCCAGAGGATAACCCTGGGTGTCGAGCCTCACCTTCCACCTTATTTGAGGCAAGCTCTCTTGCTTTTATTGTTCACCACACTAGCTGGCCCATGAGCTTCTGGAAACTTCTGTGTCTGCCTCCCTTTTCACCATAGGTACAACTGGGATTAATGACGCCTGTCAGGGTGTCCGCTTTTTACCTGGGTTCTGGGGATCCAAACCCAGGTCCTCATGCTTATGTGGCCAGGGCTTTATCCACGGAGCCACCTCCCCAGTCCCCACCGTGTTTGAGGTAGGGTCTCTCGTCCACTGCCGCATGTGCCAGGTGAGCTGGCCCCAGGGCTTCCCGAATTCTCCTGCCTTCGCCTCGGGGCTGCTGGGGGTTCTAGACACTTACTACCGCATTCAGCTGCATGTGTGTTCTGAAGATTGCAACCCACGTCCACCTCCTGGTGAGCAGCTTGCCCACGACAGGCCTCCATTTCCTGGCCTTGCGCCTTCTCCCTGTGAGGAGCCTAGGCTGTGTGTGCCTGCTTCTCAGTCTAGTTTGACACAACCCTGCCCAGCCCTCGGCCACTCTTAGGGCACTTATAGGGGAAGGACTCCTTCTCCGCGACGAAAGCATGGTATGTCGTCCTGTCCTCTTCAAAGAGGCTGGGTTTTCCAACCTGACAGGCTGGGAAGAAAGTTCTGCCCTGAGTGAGGCGCCCACTCAGGGGCCTGGAGATGTGTTGTCGTCACTGGTGGGAGATCGGATGCAGCGTGTCACAGCTGCCTTCCCGAGTGGGTCTTGCGTGGTGCCCAGACATCTGTCTCCCTGCCCGGCAGTGTCCAGGGCTAGGACAACGGCAGCCTTCTTATCCACTGGGAGGAGAGTGCGCCTCGGCCGCTGGCCTGCTGCTCGGGAGGCCCAGCACTGTTGCCACAAAGTCAATGCTGAGTGGCCAATGGGGCCCAGCCCTGGTTCTACCATCACACAGTGCCCAGTCCGTCAGGTGGGCTGGGACAGCCCACAGTGTCCTCATAACTAAAGGAAGCGTGTCCTCAACGGCCACTTCTGCTCCACACAGTAAGCTCTGAGTCAGAACAGTGGGCACCCTCGGTTCGGCTGGGATTCAGAAGAAGAAAGGAATTACTATCTGCAGACATTTCCTGCCTCTGTGGGGAGATGAACCCAAAGAGTGACGTCCACCTACTCATGCTTTTCAATGCAGTGCAAACTTGTACTTTATAAAAATTAAATAATTTGGGCGGGAAAGATGGCTTAGTGATTAAGGTGCTTGCCTACAAAGCCCAAGGAGCCAGGTTCAACTCCCCAGAACCCATGTAAGCCAGATGCATAAGGTAACACAGGCGCACAAGTGGCACACACGTCTGGAGTTTGTTTGCAGTGGCTAAGGCCCTGATGTATCAATTCTCTCTCTCTCCCTCTCTGTCTCATTAAAAAAGATTAAATAAAGCTGGGCGTGGTGGCACACGCCTTTAATCCCAGCACTCGGGAGGCAGAGGTAGAAGGATTGCCAAGAGTTTGAGGCCACCCTGAGATTACATAGTGATTTCCAGGTCAGCCTGGACTAGAGTGAAACCCTACCTCAAAAAACCAAAAAAAAAAAAAAAAAAAAAAAATTAAATAACTCAAGCCAAGCATGGTGGCACACGCCTTTAGTCTCAGCACTAGGGAGCTAGAGGTAGGAAGATGGCCAAGAGTTTGAGGCCATCCTGAGACCCTTTAATCAATTTTAAAAAGTAGTTGTGGCTGGGCATGGTGGTACACACCTTAGTCCCAGCACTTGGGAGGCAGAGGTAGGGGGATCGCCAAAAGTTTGAGGCCACCCTGAGACTACATAGTAAATTCCAGGTCAGCCTGGGCTAGAGGGAAGACCCTACCTTGAAAAACCAAAAAAAGAAAGGAAGGAAAGAAAGAAAGAAATTCTAAAAGGCCTTGTATTAGCTTCCCATCACTATGCCAAAATGTCTGAGGAAATGAACTTACCTTAAGTGATAGTTACAGTCTGTTGTGGGCCTGAGGTGATGGGAGGTGTCATGGTGGGGGCATGGGGCAGAGCTAAGTGGCTCACTTCGTGGTAGACAAGGAGAGGGAGGGAGAGAGACCTCACCAGTCTTCTGAGATATGAAGGACATGCCCCCACATGTCTACTTCTTCCAGTGACCCCCCCATATCTTTGAGTTTCCTAGTAGTCCATTCTAGTATGCACCCATCAGTGGACCGATCCACTGATAAAGACTAGAACCCTCAAGATCCAATCACTTCTCCTCAAGCCCGTTAGCTGGCAGCCAAGTCTTTAGCACATAGACTTTGGGGACATTTTAGATCCAAACCATAACAATCTATAGTGGAAAAAAAAATTAAAGCTTTCCAGTCCATTCTTCCTCAGTCTTCCAGTTTCATTCCTTTAAACAACTGTTTCTCATTTTTGTAGGAGTTTTCTTGAGATACTAACATGTTTCTAAAATCTAGCATATTATTTTACTGCTCTTTTTAAATGTATTGATTTCCAATATTATCTGATGATTGCTCATTATGGTAGAGAAGGTCACTGGCCTCTTACAACCCTGTCCTTGAAATACAGTTAGTCATATGTCACTTAATGATGGCACATGGCCTCAGAAATTTGTCCCTGGGTTACTTCACTGTTACCCGAACATCACAGTCCACTTACACACTTAGTGTAACCTCCTGCACATTGAAGCCTAGTAGGCAGTGCTCGGTGTGGTGGTGCACGCCTCTAATCCTAGCACTTGGGAGGCTGATATAGTAGGATGGCTGTGAGTCCAAGGCCACCCTGAGACTATGTAGTGAATACCACCTTGAAAAATGAAAAACGAAATTTAGTTACATATTTAGTCAGATTATTACTTCATTAGCGAATCCTATTTTCTGTTTTGTTTAAAAATACCAGATTTATAGAAGTTTAAAAAAAAACCCACAAATGAAGAATTCCTGTGTTCTCTTATACCCAGATTCCCCAAGCATTAGCATTTGGATATCATTGTTTTAACATCCTCTCACGTCATTTTCTTATTTTTCACATAATGGCTTGAAGATTAAGTTATGTACACGGTGACATATCCATCCATGTGACTTTGCTGATTTTTCATGAGTTAATGTATGCAATTTCAGAAGGATGTCACTGAGGAGGGGCTGCTCCTTCCGGTGCACCATATGGAGATTGCAGAAGGCATGCAGGAGGACACCACGTTGACAGGAGGATGTGACAATGACCATCTACTTGTTAGCAGGGTCCAGGACTATCACTAGAACCTTACTATTTTCCCCTTTGTAACTATCGTGCAAGGAAGCATTTGAAACTGTTAATATACTGTTTCTGATACTACCCATGAATCTTCATTCACTCATTCCTTCATTGATGACCTTTGCCTCAAATATTAATTATCAGGCTGGTCAGGAAATGGATTTATTTATTTATTTGCAGAGAGAGAGAGAGGGGGAGAGAATGGGCGCACCAGGTCCTCTAGCCTTTTCCAACAAACTCCAGATGCACGCACCACCTCGTGTGTCTCACTTTACGTGGGTCCTGGGGAACCGAACTCAGGTCGTTAGGCTTTGCAGGCAAGGGCCTTAACTGCTGAGCTTTCTCCCCAGCCCAGCAGATGACTTTTCATGTACTAGCTATAGTATCATGTATTAGCTGATATTCTACTGTGGGGGCGGATCGTTTCCTCCTCCTCTATGTTTACTTTGGCTTACAGTTTTTAGGAGAAGTTTCTTCATGGCAGGGAGGCATGCCATGAATAGGAAGCCAGCTCACATCGTCACATATCAGCTGGGAGGAAGCAGCAAGAGTGAGCTAGCTCTAGCACGGGCGAGAGGGCTGGACTATAAAAATGGCAAGGTCCACCCCTGGTGGCCCACCTCCTCCAGCAAGGCTCCACCTCTCCAAACCTCACCAGATGGGAACTAAGTATGAGGAATAATCACAAGGACATGAGGCTATGGTGGACATTTTATATTCAAACCGCTACAGGGCCCCCTATCCAGACATGACAGGTTTGCATCTGGTTTGGCCATTTCCCCCTGGCACCTGGATCCGGCCTTTTCTGGTGCAAGGTGATTCCCAGCGCTGGGCCACAGAGGGTTACAGGCTCGTCACTGTTCTCCTCAGACACCATAGGCTGTACCTGTCCCCAATATGCTAATTCACCAGCTGCTCCTCCACTTCCTGTCTTCTGGAATTTGTTGAACTCTCTTATTCTCTGGGCTTTTGTAGATTTTATAACTTTTTTTATAGATATTTTTATAAATTTTTTTGATTTTTATTTATTTATTTGAGAACAATAGACAAATAGAGAGAGGGAGACAAAGAGAGAGAATGGGTACGCCAGGGCCTCCAACCACTGCAAACGAACTCCAAACGTGTGCACCCCCTTGTGCATCTGGCTTACATGGATCCTGGGGGAATCGAGCCTCGAACCGGGGTCCTTAGGCTTCACAGGCAAGCGCTTAACCACTAACTAAGCCATCTTTCCAGCCCTATAACTTTTTTTTTAATTAACGGAAGAGGATAAACCATGCATATGGTCAACCCACCATGTCACATATGAGGTCTATGGAGGCTTGATTCAGATGTCTCCCTATAAACGTAGGTTTTCTGAATGCTAGGTCCCCAGCTGATGACAATTTGAGAATTAAAGCCTCGTGGAGACAGTGAGTTGTTGGGGGCGGGCTTATGGGTGTTATAGCCAGCTTCCCCTTGCCAGTATTTAGCACATTCTTCTGTTGCTGTCGTCCACCTGATGTTGGCCAGGGGGTGATGTCCACCCTCCGCTCATGTCATCGTTTTCCCCTGCCATCATGGAGCTTCCCCTTGAGTCTGTAAGCCAAAGTAAACTGTTTTTTTCCCCCCACAAGCTGCTCTTGGTTGGATGTTTTCGGCCAGCAATGAGAACCTGACTGCAATAAGGTCTAATTGGGTTGGACTTTTAAGGAAGGAATTAAGAACAAGACAAGTCTTAAGTAGGACTGAGTTTGCAGTAGTTGCAGGAACAGCAAGCGGAGCAAATATCGTCACCTAGGAGGAAGATGATAAACTGATCTGCCGTCTGAGTTCAGGCAGGAGAACTGCCCTGTGGCTAAAGCCCTGGACATGCTGTCACTGGGGCGACAGGATGAAGGCGACAGTCCCATGTGCTTGAAAGCCAGCACATGGGTTCTTTACTTCCCTGCTGCTCAAACACCAGGAAGGGACACTGACACACCCTACTTTGACAACCAGGAGAAGGGCCCATGAGGCAGATTGAGAGCCCCCAGCCAGCATCCGAGGGCTTGGGAAAATCTCTAGATTCAGCTCTTACAGAGGTTGATATCCCACACAAGAGTTGCCAGGGCTGAAGTGCTCAGGGACCTAAGCTATAATTCTTACTCTGCCTAGCTTTGAATTTAACCCTTGTAGTGAAACGACTCCATTTGGCAAGCTCTCAGGGTCCCGAGAGCAGGGCTCTTGTCTTGCACATCTGGGCACACAGTTGGCACCCAGTACATCATGGACCCATTGAATCATTGCTAAACTACCAGAGCGAGTGTGTGAGGTGGATGTGCAAAGAAGACAAGAGCCGCCCAGAAAGCTGCCTTGAAAACTATCAGGGCTCCGGGTCACCACTGACCTTTCCTTCTGTGGCCACCTGGGCTTCTCCCCATTGGCATTACTAAGAAACATAGCCCCCACTCCCATAGGCGTCACATAGAGGACAAGCTGTCCCTGCCTTTTGTCAACAACCCCTGATTGTGCCATCCTGAGAACCACTCGGATGGCCGTAGTCTCCATACTTGGGAACTCTTCCCATTTTTGAAAATGTTTGAATGAGCCAGGGCAGCCCGAAGGGAGGCTGGGCAGCTGTTGGCACTGTGTCCAGTGATAAGGGTCCCCACCGTGCTTGACATACTGCAAGTCGCTCTGTCAGCTGCTTCTTGTCTCATTTGAAGGGGCAATGACTATGGGAATGACCTGGAAGCATTCCATTCCTAGCCAGTCATTGACAAGGATTTGTCCTATGGATGGACGTTTGGTCACCTCAGGGCTTGATACGTGAGCTAGAACTGGGCTGTGCAAGGCTGGGGCAGGTGGAAGGGAAAAGACTGGATAAGGGCCGTCTTAGGAGTAGGAATGCCAAGGTAGAGTACATGGACAGCTGGAGAGAACATGGGAGATTTGGCTGCCTTGACCTGGTGCCCAGGTTAAGGAGCAGCTATTGTTGGGTGATGGAGGGAGGAGGGGACATTTGTCTCTGAAGACCTTCTAGTTGGAGTGTGTTCCAGACCATCCTGAACACAGCATTCCGAAGAAGAAAGTGGAGGTCCCTGACGAGGAAGGGCTGGACCCAAGGCCACACAGCTAGTCCACCCACAGATTTTGGGTTGAGTCCCCAGGGCCACCATACTTCCAGAACACCCTGCAGTCTCTTGTGTAGTGGTTCTGAATGCTGATCCTCATAGAAGGCTCACAGTACATCTATTTAGTAATTCATTCTGGAATTCCCTAGGGATCACCATCAAGTAGATGTCTGTGAAAAGGTTCCGTTGCTAAAGTGTCAGCATATAAAATGTTACACGGAAAGGAAATTAGATAACGGGAACAAAAGGAAAGGAAATAATTGGAGCCGCCTGTGTCTCTGCACACTCCCTCTCTCAATGGAGCCAGAATCGCAAGGCTGTGTGAGCTGCTGATAAAAGTCAGAGGCTCCCTGGATCCTCCTCCTGCTCAGACTTGCTGTGTCCGGGCCACAGAGAGATGCAAGGCCAACCCGAGAAATGCAAGTCATTACTGGGGGACTTTCAAACACCATCAAGAAATGGATTTTGCCAGGCATGGTGGCTCACGCCTTTAATCCCAGCACCTGGGAGGCAGAGGTAGGAGGATCGCTGTGAGTTCGAGGCCACCCTAAGACTACATAGTGAATTCCAAGTCAGCCTGGGCTAGAGGCCCTACCTCAAAAAAAAAAAAAAAAGAGAAAGAAAAAGAAATGGATTTTGCTACCTGCGTTGTCAGCTGCCCTGTGTCCTCCCCACTGGCCATGCTGTGCTGTCGGGCGGGTTGGGAGGTCTTTGTCAGCCCATAAAAAAGCTGGCAGTACATGGCCCAGCTGCCACTAGCCAATCGAGTGGCTTTGTGCAGCATAATTTCCTTTCCTGAATACATTCGACAGTGTCTACCTGGAGCTGTAAAGGTGATTCCAGCCCACGATGGCTGAGAAGCAAAGGCTGTCACCTGGAGCTTACACAGCATGTGGGAATAATAGCCTGCTCTTCCTTTTCAACAAATGAAGTTTGAGTTAAATGCCCAAGCCGCTTGTTCATTTTTCTAGAACGCCAAACAGTTTCAGCTGAGGGGAATCACCCCACTCAGAGGCTGTTATCTGCCAGCCAAGAAGGCAAGGCCCTCTACTTTCTTCAGGACAAAGAGACCATGAGGTCTTAGAGTACTGTACCAGAAAGGAACCTTCAGAGTCACCTAGTATACCTCCATTCATCTTGGAGTTGGCAAAACTGAAGCCCGGGGAGGGAGGTGGAGAGATGGTTTAGTGGTTAAGGCGCTTGCCTAGGAAGCCTAAGGACCCATTCTACTCTCCAGATCCCATGTCAGCCAGACACACAAAGGTGAGGCAAAGGCAAGATCGCACATGCCCACTAGGTGGCGCAAGCATCTGGAGTTCGATTGCAGTATTGCAGTGGCTGAGGCCCTGGTGTGCCAATTCTCTCTCTCTCTCTCTCTCTCTCTCTCTGTCTGTCTGTCTGTCTTTCTCTCTCTTAAAAAAAAAAAAAAAAAAAACTGGAGTCCAGGTAGCAAGTCCTACTCTAGATAGCAACTCCTATTCTAGCACAGGGCTGCTGTCCTCAGTCTGGAGCGGATGAGCTGACTTCCTGAGGCTGCTGTGGGTCAGAAGTCACCATACCCCCTGAAGAGCACCCACAGTCCAGGGGAGGCTCTGCACAAAGGGGCCTTGCAAGAAAAGGGGCTGTCAAGTTCCTGAAATTCCTGAATACTCAGCCTGACCCTAGTGAGAGTCACTTCACTCACCTGTCCCAGATGATGTCAGTGCTCTCAGAAGTGTATTCTTTTAATGGACACACAAGGCATATTTGCTATGCAAGCCAATAGTCTGAAGGAATTCATTGCAAAAGTATACCATAAGAAACAAAAAGCCTGGGACAGAAACCTCACAGCCATGGCCCATAAATCCCACCTGGCCAAGACAAGACAGAGTGGCTGGGCTGATGCTGACCACATGAGGGACAGTTCTCCCTGCTCCACTCACCCAACACAGAGGAAGAATAAACACCTATGATTCTGTGGTGTTTTTTTTTTTTGTTTGTTTGTTTTTGTTTTTTTGTTTTTTTTTTTACAGAGAGAGGGAGAGAATGAGCGTGCCAAGGCCTTTCAGACGCTGCGAATGAACTCCAGACACATGCGCCCCCTTGTGTGCATGTGTGACATTGCATGCTTGCATCACTGCGTGTCTGGCTATGTGGAACCTGGAGATTCAAACAAGTGTTCTTAGGCTTTGCAGGCAAGCACCTTAACCACTAAGCCATCTCTCCAATCCATGTGTATTTTTTAAATTTTATTTATTATGAGGGAGAGAGAATGGGTGTGCCAAGGCATCTAGCCCCTGCAAACCAACTCCAGACGCATGTGCCACCATGTGCATCTGGCTTATGTGGGTTCTGGGGAGTTAAACCTGGGTGTTTAGGCCTTGCAGGCAAGCGCCTTAACTGCTAAGCTACCTCTCTCCAGTCCCTGTAGAAGTATTTTGTGAGCATGCAAAAATGTTGGGACAGTCCATTGCAGTTTCTGTGACCTCTGAGACAGTTCCATGCCGTCTGGATTCGTGTTTGGCTTCAGAGTGCACCTTCTAGGTCAAAGCAGAACTTGCTTGGCAAGAAAGGAAAAGATGTTCCTTCCTGGCAACACCAAGAGGGACATTGTTCCAGCAGCCTGGTGTGTGGTGTGGTCAAGGAAATGCATCACCCTCTCCCACAAGGTCCTTTGAGGACACCCAGAGGTTACAGCATTGGTGGGTGACCATGCAGGCCAAGCTGGCTGTCTCCTGGAGGAGGAGGGTTAGAAACAAAACATCAGACAGGACAAACCCTCAGAGAAGGGACAGGATGGCACAAAGCCCCGTTCATAGAATAGAAGGGGTCAGGATCCAAACAGATGAAACACCAGTGCTGTGGCCTGTCTTCTCGAAATTAATCCCACCCTGCCCTGTGTGCACTCCTGAATTTCTCTTCTGTAAGAATGCAGGATAGGGGCCTGGGGAGATGGCTCAGTAGTTAAAGGTGCTTGCTTGCATAGCCTGCAGGCCCAGGTTCAATTCCCCTAGCCACCTACATAAAGTTGAGTAGGCATTTGATTGCAATGCAAGAGACCCTGGTGCATACACGGGCTCACACATTCATGCATGCATGCATGCAAATAAATAATTTTTTTAGAAAAATGCATGTAGGATCCTTCAGAGTAGAGACTAGGTCTTATTTGCCATTGAATTTCTCATGGGTCCTTTACCCAGAACAATTTTATCTCTAAATGTCCATAGATTGGGCTGGAGAGATGGCTTAGTGGTTAAGGCACTTGCCTGTGAAGCCTAAGAACCCATGTTCGGCTCTCCAGATCCCACGGAAGCCATATGCACAAAGACAAGGCAAGTGCAAGGTCGCCCACAGCCACTAGGTGGCGCAAGTGTCTGGCGTCCGATTACAGTGGCTGAGGCCCTGGCATGCCAATTCTCTCTCTCTCTCTCTAAAATAAAATTTTAAAAAATTAAATGTCCACAGATTGTCTTCATTCCAGCCCAGGTACTTCCTGTACTCCTGCATTAGTTCTTCCGGTCTCTGACCATTGTGATGTGTGTTTAAGTAGTGTGTCCCATGGTTGGTTCACATCCCCTTGCGTTCATGCTCCGTGTGATCTACAGAATGCACTAATCTAGCCCTTTGATTTTTCCTACAACCTGACCTTGTCTGCCCTCTCATGTAGCCCCAGTCTCCTCTTGTATGTGGCATCTCCAACTTCCTATTCAGTCTTAGGAGGCCACATACTCCCCATCTCACCCCATGTAACAGCCACACTGACGTCTTATGAGGCCCTGAACACAGGAAGGGCTGGGAGTCCTGTCTATACCTGGTGACCCATTATAACCCAGTGCCTGGCACAAAGATAAGCAATGGAAGGTGGGCTTTAATGATTACCAAGCAGCCCTGGTCCAGCCTACAATACCACTGGGCCCAAAGGATAAGATTGGACCCTACCTTGTCCCTTTCTAGCTGGTAACCTTGTAAAAGTACTTTTATTTCTGTTTTCACCTGACTGGGATGGGATAATAAAATATTCCTTCAAGGGGCTGGAGAGATGGCTTAGCGGTTAAGCGCTTGCCTGTGAAGCCTAAGGATCCCGGTTCGAGGCTCGATTCCCCAGGACCCACGTTAGCCAGATGCACAAGGGTGCTTACGCGTCTGGAGTTCCTTTGCAGTGGCTGGAGGCTCTGGCACGCCCATTCTCTCCCTCTCTCTATCTGTCTCTTTCTCTCTGTGTCTGTCACTCTCAAATAAATAAACAAAAAAAAATTGAAAAAAAATATTCCTACAAGCCACCATTGCAGGTGACTGTCACGGGTGGTCACTGAGAGTGTTTTGAAAGCTTCAAGGCGCCAGCTGACCCTCAGGCCTTCCACACAGACATCATTGAATATGTGTGGCACAGGGCAGCTCCCCGGGGCCCTCTGGGAACCGCTCACCACGCAGCACTGTGCACGTATTTGTGAGCAGATCAGGCACAATGGTGGCGACACAGGCCTCTTCCCTCAGCACTTTTATAAAGGGAATTGGGTGAAGGAAATGTCTAGGAATAGACAATCTTCCTCAACTCCCTCAAAATAACTTCACTGGAAACAATTGTGGTAACGTCCACTCCGCTGTATTGTTTTCGCCTACTGCAATATGGGAAAAGTTCTCCCGTGGCTTCCAACCCAACTGGGAATCAACTTGACTTCCAGAGGCCTGGGAACAAAGGGGCTATGCTTGAGGGCTGCTCTGGGGGTTCAGGGCCTGCTGGTGCCGAAGACAATCCCAGGGCTTGCGCACAGCTCTGCTTTTCCTCTCCTTCCCTTTGGGGACATGCTTGTTTGAGGCTTTTGGATTTTCCCATGGATAGCGACTGGGGATCATTCCCAGAGGTGCTTATTATAACTGCATGTGATTGTCTAGAGCTCCCCCTGGCCATTTATACAGGCCAGAAGACTTGGTAACACTTTGCCCCTGATACCAGGCCAGTCAGCGCCGAACACAACCACACCAGCCTTCCCACCTGCCTGGTCAGGGTACCCTCATCAAGGAAGCTATCGGGGCACCTTTATTGAGTTTCCTCTCAATCACCTCCCTTCCTGACTCACCAGGCGCTCCACAGCCTTCCACTAGCCTGAGAGACAAAGCTTGAGGCTCTTTCTTCATTCTCCCCACCCCCATTACTTTTGCCACCCACCACCCCTTAGTGATCACCCCATATTTTTAGGGTAACCTTATATTCTTGTCATTGTATCCTTTTCAAAGCATCAACTATGTGAATAAATGTAATTTAATTTTTTAAATATTTTATTATTTCTTAAATACTTTATTTATTTATTTGAGAGAGAAAGAGGGGGAGAGAGAGAGAGAATGAGTACGCCAGGGTCTCCAGCCACTGCAAACGAACTCCAGACACGTGCGCCCCCTTGTGCATCTGGCTAACATGGGTCCTGGGGAATCCAGCCTTGAACTGGGGTCCTTAGGCTTCACAGGCAGGCGTTTAACCTCTAAGCCATCTCTCTAGCCCCTGTAATTTAATTTTTTTAACTTTGTAAAAAAGCATGATGGAAGCCAGGCATGGTGGTGCCCGCCTTTATTCCCAGCACTCTGGAGGCAGAGGTTGGAAGATCGCTGTAAACTCGAGGCCAGCCTGAGACTACATAGTGAATTCCAGGTCAGCCTGGGCTAGAGTGAGACCCTACCTCAAAAAAAAAAAAAAAAAAAAAAAGTCATCATGAATGCCTTTATTCCTTTTCCCCACTTGACACAAATGAAGACCACTCACTCTGGATCCTGTCCTAAATCTCAACTCTCCCACGCAATTCTCCCATCCCTCAGAATTGCCACTCTCCCTTTTCTTCAAAGCCTTCCCTAACTACTGTGCTGAAACACCCTAGAATATTTGTTTCTTCAGAAGCCAGTACCCCGACTCATCACCTCTCACACTCCAGTGTTTATCCAGATAGCCAGTGGATCTGGTTAAAATGCACATCCCGATTTGGGAGGACTATGGTGAGGCCCCAACTTCTGCTGCTACTGCTGCTGGGCTGGTGGCACCCTGTAGTCACGTGAAGGTATATAGGGAGATCGATACCACTCTTCCACCTCCAGACATTCTGATTTGATTGGCATGCAGTATGACCCAGGCGCTGAGAGTCTTTTAAATCTCCTGGGTGACTATTACATGCAGTGAAGGCCAGAACCACTGTCATATTGCATCTAGAAAATATGGCTAAGCCTGTTGTGCATCTATGCTTACCTGATCTCCTTTGATAGACTATAGTTCCTCTCAGGCAGAGTCTAGTCAACCTTTATTTATCACCACCATCAACATCATCATTTTAGCGAGGGTTGACTCACTGACCGACTGAATACTGGGCTCTACTTTAGTTACCTTCATGTTGCTAGCACAAAACACCCAACCAGCCGGGCTTGGTGGTTCACGCCTTTAATCCCAGTACTTGAGAGGCCAAGGTAGGAGGATCACTGTGAGTTTAAAGCCAGCCTGAGACTACCTAGTGAATTCCAGGTCAGCCTGGGCTAGAGCAAGACCCCTCCTCAAAAAACAAACAAACAGCTGGGCATGGTGGCGCACACCTTTAATCCTAGCCCTTGGGAGGCAGAGGTAGGAGGATTGTCGTGAGTTCGAGGCCACCCTGAGACTACATAGTGAATACCAGGTCAGCCTGGGCAAGGCTGGACATCAACTTCTTGAGACAGCAGGTGAAAGGTAGTACTGAGAGTGAGCTGGGCTCTGGCAAAGGGGAGCTGGCTATAACACTCCTAAGCCCACTCCCAGAACCGCACCTCCTCCAGCAAGGCTCCACCTCCCAAATTGCCACCAGCTGGGGACCAAGCATTCAAAGCACATGAGTATGTGGGAGACATTGGATTCAAATCACCACAGAGCCATAGATGGTTTTTGATGATTAGCAAGTATTAATAGAGCACTATTACTAGTAGGAAATCATACTACATGTTGAGAGGAAATAAAAATGAGAAGGTCTTAGATGTTTCCAGAGCACAGTGCCAGCATTGGCCAAGGGGCTCTATGTGGCATATCTTCAAAGGTGCTCATCTTATTTTCTCTCCTTTCCCACCCCCAAGGAGAGACCAAACTCCTTGACTTGTTGATCCCAAAGCACCACCACTCACTGCTGGTTCCTTCACTCTGAGGCAATGGCTCTCAATTGGACCACCCTTTAGACTCACCGAAGGAACTTTCTGGGGCCTTGGATGCACCCTAGACTCACTACATCAGTCTCTGTCATGGGACCTGAGCAGTAGGAAATTTTCATCTTGTCCACAATTATCACTAAGCATCCAGGGCTGACAGCTCTCCCCTCCCCCCTCCAGCTCAGGGTTTTTATTAATGGGACTGTAAATATAATATGTTTCTCTTCTCCTGGGAGATTAAATTTCTGGACTCTTCCCTGAAAGTGGTAGGGGAGAGAGTGTGAGGATGCTGGGCACCCATCAAATGCAAGAAGCCCCCTCTTAGTTGAGGGTGGTGGGAAGACATACTGCTCCAAAATACACTTGGCTTCCCAGCAAGTCTCCAGAGCAGAGGTCAGCCTGCTCTGACCCAGGAGCCCAACTCAGCTCTCCATCAGTCTTTATAAATAAAGTTTTATTGGAACACGGCCACGCTTCTACGGTTGCTTTTGCACTGCGATGACAAAAATTGAGTGGTTGTGACAGAGACCATATGGCCCGCATGGCCTAAAATAGTTAGTGTTTGGCTTTTTACAGGAAAAGTCTGCCAACCCTTGCTCTAGAGGGGGACCCTGCATAGACTCCCTGACTGCAGCGTGCACAGCAACATGACACATATGCTGGGAAATTTGAAGCCGCTCTTTAGACACCGTGTAACTTTTTCCCGGGCCTTAAAGCAGGGCAGAGCGTCCTGATGGATGGGTGCAGAGGAAGCACGGGTTGAGTCACAGTGGGGAGGGAGCTCTGGTGACAGGTGCCGCATGCTGCTGTCCTGGTCCCAAGTGGCAGCTATGCCACTCAGGAACGACTTTCTGTTCTGTTCTAGGAGGTAGAGGGTGGAGGGGGGCCTCGCATCAAATCTCGGTAACTTTTCAGAGGGTTGGTGGCCTGGGCTGGGGCTGCTCCCAGGATGACGAGCTCTGGGGAGGAACCACTGCAGAGGCAGGGAGGAGAGGAGGGAGGGCGTGGGAGCTGCTCTGGTCAGAGCCCGGCGAGGCAGGGCAGGAGGAGACGTGCCAGGGAACGCAGGGAGGCCGAGCTTCAATATCCTGAGTCCAGGCTCTTGGATTCTCCGCTCCTTCTTGAGCCACTGTGGTGCCCCCGAAAGTAGGTCAGATCACTGTGTGTTCCAGCCTCATGGAGGGAAAGAGACACCAAGTAGGTCATGGAGCTGCTTCTGCCTAGCAAGCCTTGCAGGCCAAATCCAATGGCTGCTGGACGCTGATCGCCCATTAAGACCCTTTTATGTGACAGAAAAGCCTTGACGGCCCACACCGCACGATAGATAAAGGGCCAGGCCTGCTTTCTGGAAATGGAACAAGTAACCGAATTGCTGAAATGGTAAAATGGTGCTGCAATCCAACAGACAGGTACAGTGGTTAAGCTTAAAGAATCGGGATTCACTGAGAAACTACCACGTTGAGGCAATTATTTAATATGCTAAAAGTATTTGGTAGGGGCCTAAGAATTTCCTAATACAATCAAAACAGCTCCATGTGGAAATTTTTCTGCATCTAAGGAGCTTCTTAGGGCCTTTTTGGATTTCTTATCTTTCTTTTCTTTTTTTTTCCTAAATGGAAACTGTAAGACTTTGTGCTTCAGTAAGTCTCTTGTGATTTTAGTTTCTGACAGCCCTCTGGTCAGGGAGGTGTAGGGTCCCCACCGCGCTGACCATTCAGCTGGGCGGCAAAGCTGTTCATGCTTTACTTTGGAAGGAGAGCTGTCCAAGAAGCAAGTTACGGCAGCACCCACGTAGGTTGTGCTTTCACCCATCACTGACTACAGAGTGAGTGTCCACAGTAGGCCTTACCCCATTTCCTAGCTTGTTTAAAACTGTCTTCATTTTTTTTTTTTTTTGCCATCCCATTGACCGATTTGTTGAGTATCTGCTATGTGAGGTTGATGTGCAAAGTCACAGACCTGGAGGTCTGGTGCCAGAGACATGGGCCCCTCCCTTGACTTCTGGATGAGTTCTTGGGATACAGCTGGGTCTCATACTGTCACCCTTTGACCATTGTTTGATATTCCATCCTGAGCCACTCACAAATAGGCCCTGGCGTTTGAAAACCAGGTTGACTCCCGGTTCCTTGCCTTGCTCCATGTCTTTAGACCTGCTGTTGAATCTGTTGTCCAGTGGGTCGCAGTGGGGCTGTGGGGAGGTTTAAGTGAGTCGATCAATATACGCTCAGTCCCTCCCTCAACAAATGATGTCCTCGTCATTATCACTCTGACAGCTCGTCATCTGTGCAGACACCAAAGCTTTCTTGCAGGGAGAGGAGACTTCCTGAATACCTTCCAGGAAAAATTGCTCGCTTGGTAGAGGGGAGTGTATTTGTTGGGCAGGCTGGAGGGGAAGGAAGAGCTCGAAATCTAGCTTCCCCTCATTGTTGGGCTGGCCTCTCTACACGTGACCCAGCTCTAGGATGCCTGTGCCCAAGGATGCCTGGCCGTCTCCTTTATCTTCCTGCCGTCCTTCGGTGGCCCAGGAGGTTGCAGACAGGTTTCACCCAAGTGCCCTAGCTGTTCTCTATCTTCATTTTTCTCCCCCTAGCTGCTAACCACATCTGTTAGTAGGAAGGTGCCCTCTGAGCTCCTACAACACGGCAAAGTGTAACTCTGGAGGAGAAGCTAAGGACTCTGGCAGGGAAGGTAGGACCCTCGGGAGTTTACAAAGTCCTGGCTGTGATTTAACCACCCCCCCCCCGCCCATCCCTTTCACACCAATCAGGAATACAAATCCAGGGCAGAGAGCAGGTGCTGCCTGTATCCTGTACTTAGAGACCAAAGCCCAGTAGGGGCCAGTGAGTGAGAACCCACTTGATGCTTGACTCCTGGTCCTAGTTTGGGCTGCCCTGACTGCTCGGACCCTGTGCCCCTAAGGGAGGAACTCCAGATCTCACTGCCCTGACTCTGTGACTTGTGCGGTCTGTCTAAACAATCCTTTCTTTTGGGGCTCTGATGTACTCATAACCTGGCTGTCAATTCAGGGTGCCCTTGGTCCCTGTCAAAATCAGCTTTACATTGCTGGGATGAACCTCCAGACCAGACACAGTTATGGGAGGAAGGGAATTTATTTGAGGCTTACAGATTGAGGGGAAGTGCCACGATTGCGGAAGAAGCTGGCCCCTTTCACAGGCCCACACAGGCAGGAAACGCCACCAGCAGCTCCTCAAGCAAGCGTCGCCCCAGGAACCCTGGCCGAGCTCAGGCACTCTGTATATACTTAGGGTGGAGTTCTAGATCCGCCCCTGAACACATCTTAAGGCTGGACCCCAGGATCCACCCACAGTGACACCTCCTCCAGCCAGGTCCAAAATCTAAGTTACAAGCTGTAATAAACTCCTGAGTCTGTTGGGAGATATCTATTTAAACTACCACAGACCCTTATCTCTGTGGGCTGGGCTGGCCTTCAGCACTTGTCTGTTGAGCATAGCAAATCTATTTCAGAACTAGCCAGGTACAGTCCTCTATGCCATCTCCTTCCATTTCTAGCACCCCACCTCATCTTGCAGTGAAACGCAAATTTAGTCTGTCCATGCAAGACATAGAAAGCAGGCCCGGTGGCGGGGGGGGGGGGGCACCAGACTATCTGTCCTCATACCTAGTATTTGCTCAGCAAAAGTGAGATGCGCGTTACAAGCCAGGGAGCCCATGGAGTTGAGGGGTGGCCGCCGAGCATCCACATGTCACTGCCCCCGGCAGGCCAGTGAACGACCACCTTGGTGCTCAGACATCTTACAGTCTAAGCAAGCACAGTGTTCTTGTTTAACCGACAGCTGTGTGGCTTCAGGTTGAAAGCTGGTGAGACCATGAGGATCTGACTTCCTGCAGGTCTAGAGAGAACGCCTGACTGATCGCAGGCCATAGACTGGGTCCCTGGATCACCAGTGAATCCTCTTGGTCCACAGTGGGTAAAATGAGGATGGCCCAAATCTGGCCTCTCAAATGCCATCAGTGATCCTAACTTCTTAGACATCATAAAATGCAAAAAAAAAAAAAGGAAGGAAAGCAGCATCGGGGCCCCTGAAAACCTTGTCAACAAAAGAAACATCAAGGGCTGGGGAAATGGCTTAGCGGTTAAGGCATTTGCCTGCAAAGCCTAAGGACCCCGGTTCGATTCCCCAGGACCCACATAAGCCAGATGCACAAGGTGGCGCATGCACCTGGAGTTCATTTGCAGTGGCTGGAGGCCCTGGCATGTCCATTCTCTCTTTCTCTCTTCCTCTCTCTCTCTCAAATAAATAAATAAAAATATTTTTTAAAAAAGAACATCAAGTCTGGGAGGGAAAATGACTACAGACAGATGGCTTCGTTCCATGCAGGGACTGCCAGCCTGAAATCTGTCGCAGGACAGCGGCTGCAGGCTGATCTGAGGAGAGCCTGATGCTGGCACAAGCCTCACTTACATGTGACCCAGAGAGGCATCTTCAGTATTACGAGCTGCTGATGGCTGAGGGTTGAGAGGTCACGGGTCAATGAGTGGCCACTCTGGTCACCAAACTGATTATATTTGTGCCAGTGGTCTAAGAAAGGCAAGGTAGTGGCCGGGGACAGGCAAGTCAATGAACAAATGACCAAAAAGAAATGCCCTGTGTGTACTTCGAAAGCTAAAGAATCATACTTAGAACCAGGATGACTTGATTCATCCAATGCCGTGAAGAAGAGGAGAAGACATTTGATAGATATGTGTACTTGACTTCACACCAAGGAGGTCATGGTTGGCGCCTTAGACCAACCTTCTCAAAGAGGTTTTCCATAGCTCTGTAGCATAGCGAGAGAAACAGGAACTTCACACTGGCTTGGCACCTAGGTTCAGGGGGAAATGGAAATGTAGTCAGAATGGTCACTTGGAAGCCTCTTGGTTGCCCATGAACTTCAGCTCCCTTTGCAGTGTGATGCTTGTACAGGCATCTGCAAGAGTGCATATGCCTGCAGGATCTGCATGGTGTTTCTTCCTGGTCTGTGTTGGTGAATTTGAGTAAGTTAGACAAGCACTTGACCAAGAACTACCACAGAGGACACCCTTCCTATTATAGGATAGTGTGGTGAGTTCCTTGTGAACTGATGTTCGTCCATGGAAAGGGGTGATCTTTATTTCAAAATTATGTCCTTTAGGATGTACTTGTACAGAGTAAAAACTGATAATTCTGGGCTGGAGAGTTGTCTCAGCAGTTAAGGCACTTGCCTGCAAAGCCTAAAGACCCAGATTCAGTTCCTCAGTACCCACGTAAAGCCAGATGCACAAAGTGCTGCATGCATGTGGAGTTTGTTTGCAGCAGCTAGAGGCCCTGGCATGCCCATCCTCTCTCTCTCTCTTTCTCTCCCTCTGTCTTGCTTTGCTTGCAAATAAATAAAAGTATTTTTTTAATTTTTTTTGTTCATTTTTATTAATTTATTTGAGAGTGACAGAGAGAGGAAGAGGGGGAGAGAGAGGGAGAGAGAGAGAGAGAATGGACACGCCAGGGTTTCCAGCCACTGCAAACGAACTCCAGACGCGTGCGCCCCCTTGTGAATCTGGCTAACGTGGGTCCTGGAGAATCGAGCCTCGAACCAGGGTCCTTAGGCTTCACAGGCAAGCGCTTAACCGCTAAGTCATCTCTCCAGCCCAAATAAAAGTATTTTTAAATGACAGTTCCCCACTTTTTAATTTTTCTGGTTCATGAGATTTGGGAACTACTAGCCTAGGATACTCTTTGGTTTAATTTTTTAAATATTTTTTTTAAAATACTTTATTTATTTGAGAAAGAGAGAGGGGAGGAGGCAGAGAGGGAGAGAGAGAGAGAGAAAGAGAATGGGTGCATTAGGGCCCCACCCACTGCAAATGAATTCTCTAGACGCACATGCCACCTTGTGCATCTGGCCTTCATGGGTCCTGGGAAGTCAAACCTACTTCCTTAGGCTTCGCAGGCAAGTGCCTTAACTGCTAAGCCATCCCTCCAGCCCTGGTTTAATTTTTTTTAAGTTCATTTTTTCATATGATGTACAAGCAGATAAGAATGAGCCATTTAAATTTTTTAGCCTCCTCTAATCTTTTTGGGTAAGTTAAACACAATCATTCCAGTTTGACTCTAAAGCCTTTCTCCAATCTAAAGCATCATTGCCTTCAATTTTTTTCCTTAGCACATTTGTCTGCTCAAATCCCATCTTTTGAGCTGGGGAGATGGCTCAGTGGTTAAAGACTTTTGCTTACAAAGCCTGCCAATTCAAGCCGGGCGTGGTGGCACACGCCTTTAATCCCAGCACTCAGGAGGCAGAGGTAGGAGGATCACAGTGAGTTCAAGGCCACCCTGAGACTACATAGTGAATTCCAGATCAGCCTGGGCTAGAGTGAGACCCTACCTCAAAAAACAAAACAAAACAAAAAAGCCTGCCAACTCCGCTTCAATTCCCCAGTACCTGCATAAAGCCAGATGCACAAAGTGGCTCATGTATCTGGAGTTTGTAGCACCAAGAGTCCCTGGCATGCCTATTTCTCTTATCTCTCTCTCTCTCCCTCTCTCTCCCCCCCCCTTTCTCCCTCTGTCTCTCTCTCTCTCTATCTCTCTCTCTCACCTGCTCTGACTCATCAGGGCAGGAACAGGAGGGTGATTGACCCATTTGGCCCATTCCTTCATGCGGTTCTTTCTATAGTGGGACACACTTCAGTCTCAGCATGGCCAGTGGGGTGACTTGACATGACCCACAGAGACAGTTCCGCCTCACAAACTCTAATGACTCTGGTTTGCTCGGGGGAAGAAGCCAAGCCAGGAACACCACGTCCCTCGGGTGTGTGTGCCTTTGCCTTCCCGACGTTTGTGGCTACGGAGCCATTTGTGTCTCCTCCCCATGGGCCTGTGGGCTTCTCTGAGCCAGACCGGGTCTCAGTTTTCTGTGTCTGCCTCTCAGGACATGGCAGACACAGCCCAAGTGTCTATGGACTCATCACCCCTCTTCTGTTGTTCTATTCCCGAGGTGGTCTTTGAACCTGCTCAGTACAATCCACTATGCACAAATGCACCTGCCTCTCAAAGACTGTCATTTTCCGGTGGCGGCCAGAGCACGAGTGTCACCTTGTCCTCTCCTGGGCTTCTCTTAGGGTGTTCAGCAGCCTCAGGCTCTTAACTCTGCCACAAGCACACCACTCGGGAACTGGACCCCTGGCCCTCTGTGTCCCAGCTTACACAAGGGGCTTCCGGGGGCTGCAGGACAGTCGTCCTGCTGTGGCCTGCCCGTCTGCGCTTGTGCCGCTGTTCTGTGCTTGCCTTTTCCAATGGAGATGGGCCTCCAGGGCCCAGGAATGCTGCTCGTCCTGAAAGAGGGAAGCACTTGTCTGCAAGTCCCTGCCCTTGTGACTGGCCCGTGTCTGTGAGCCCCAAAATGCCATCCTGAGCCCAAGGTGCCCTGTATTCAGGAAGCTACTAGATTCTCAGTCTTGGGCTTGTCTCCTGGACAAGGCTCAGAGCTTTTTGGCTTCATTTGGCCTTTAACACAAAGCCATCATTCCAATGTCCCCTCACGTACACACAACTCTCCACATTGCCCTGGTTCCAAAGTGGTACGCTGACCCTGACAGTCTCACTTATAATATAGAACCTATCTTCTGCCATTAACCCACTGGTTCTTAGCTCCTGTCTTTGGAGCGCGCTGCGCGTGTGTGTGTGTGTGTGTGTGTGTGTGTGTGTGTGTGTGTGTGAGTCTTTTTATATGCTCGTTCAGAAATTAACAAGTCAACTTCTTTGCATTTGACGTTGCCCGGTGGATTCTTCCTGACATGGATGACCTTAGAGGGCGACATGGAAATAAGGGAGTCGCATGTTCTTTCCATGACTAATACACTGAGATCAGCCACCACACCTAAAGTGACATCATGCTGAATTGGTTAGAATGTTTTTTAGCTTTTTTATTGACAACTTCCAGACATATAGACAATATGCCATGATCATAATCCCCACCTACCACCCTCTCATTTCCTTTTCCCAATCCCCCTTCACTGAATCCCTTTTTCTTTCCAACTAGTCTCTCTTCTATTTTGATGCCATCACGTTTTTTTCCCTCTATTATGCAGGTCTTGTGGAGGTAGTATTAGATAGTTAGACTTTTTTTTTTTTTTTTTTTTTTTTTTTTTGAGGTAGGGTGTCATTCTAGCTCAGGCTGACCTAGAATTCACTATGCAGTCTCAGGGTGGCCTCGAACTCTCTGGGATCCTCCTACCTCTGCCTCCCGAGTGCTGGGATTAAAGGCGTGCACCACTGCGCTCGGCCTAGTTAGAACTTTTTTGATCACATGTGACAGAAACCCAACTTGAAATATTTTTTTTGTTTATTCTTATTTATTTATTTGAGAGCAACAGACAGAGAGAGAAAGAGGCAGGTAGAGAGAGAGAGAGAGAGAGAGAGAGAATGGGCACGCCAGGGCCTCCAGCTACTGAAAACGAACTCCAGATGCGTGCGCCCCCTTGTGCATCTGGCTAACATGGGTCCTGGGGAATCAAGCCTCGAACTGGGGTCCATAGGCTTCACAGGCAAGTGCTTAACCGCTAAGCCATCTCTCCAGCCTGAAATATTTTTTAAAGAGAACTTACTGGTTCATGAACTCAAAGGAAGCTTCAAGGTTGTGAAAAGAAGTTGAGAAGGACGGAGATTTTTGTTGTTGTTGTTCTTTTTTTTTTTTTAATTTATTTGAGAGTGACAGAGAGAGAGAAAGAGGCAGAGAGACAGAGAGAGAGAATGGGCGCGCCAGGGCTTCCAGCCACTGCAAACGAACTCTAGACGCATGCACCCCCTTGTGCATCTGGCTAACGTGGGTCCTGGGGAATCGAGCCTCGAACTGGGGTCCTTAGGCTTCACAGGCAAGCGCTTAACTGCTAAGCCATCTCTCCAGCCCAAGGACGGAGATTTTTCATTCATATTTTATACAAACAAGAGGGCTGTGTAACAGTGTTCAGTGTTGTCCAGGCTTAGCAACAGCTGAAACCTAAGTTACCTAAAAGGTGTGTGCAGTTTATTGGGACCCTGCTGGCTATTCCGGTAAGAAATGAAACTTGAAGGTAAAAGAGGAGAAGCCAGGCTGGAGAGATGGCTTAGCAGTTAAAGCGAATGCCCATAGAGCCTAACGATCTGAGTTTGATTCCCCAGTACCCACATAAAGCCAGACACACAAAGTGCTGCATGCATCTGGAGTTTGTTTACAGTGGCTGGGGTCCTGGTGTGCCTGTTCTCTCTCTCTCTCCTTCTCTCTTTCTTTCTCTCTTTCTCTCTCTCTTTTTTTCTCTCTGCCAGACATGGTGGCACATGCCTTCAATCCCAGCATGCAGGAGGCCAAGATGGGAGGATTACTGTGACTTTTAGGCCAGCCTGAAACTATATAGTGAATTCCAGGTCAGTCTGGACTAGAGCTAGACCCTACCTCAAAAATAAATAAACAAATAGAGGAGGTTGGGAGGGGGCTAGAGAGATGGCTTAGCAGTTAAGACACTTGCCTGCCAAGCCAAAGGACTCCAGTTCGGCTCCCCAGGATCCACATAAGCCAGATGCACAAGGTGGTACATGCATCTGGAGTTCGTTTGCAGTGGCTGGAGGCGCTAGCATGCCATTCTCTCTGCCTCTTTCTCTCTCTCACTCTGTCCCCAAAATAATAATAAATAAGTAAATATGCCTTTAAAAAAGAGGAGGAGGCTTACTGCCTTGGAAGATTTGTACAAGTCAGCCTTCTGTACTGTAACAAATACTTGATAAAATCAACTTGGGAAGACAGAAGGTTTCTCTGGGCTCACAGTCTTAGAGGTTTCAGTCCATGACTAGACTGGCTGTCCTGCTTTCGGGCTTATGGTGAGGTAGGGCATCATGACGGCAGCATGTGGCAAGGGGACCCCATTCACTTCCCGCCGTGTATGAAAGAGGAAGGGGAAGGGTTCCACCGTCCCCTTCAGAGGCTCACTCTCAACGACCTATAGCCTCCGTCCCGGCCCCCCTCTCTTAAGGGTTCTACCACCTCCCTGCTGTGCTCAGCTGGAGCCCAAACCTTCAACGCATGTCCCTGTGCACTGCACCCCTGAGCCAGAGCCTTACAGTGTCCACAATGTCTCGTACACCCCCGGGACCTGGATGTGGAACCACAGTCCCCTGAGGCTCACATTGCGTGGGTGCCTGGCAAACACCGTGGGTTCTTACCTGGAGACTTCCGGAGGCAAAGTATGCATGTGCAATTTCAGGGGAGCCTTGGGCTCCACTGAAACCTGGCCAGAGTCCCCAAGTTAAGCCCACCTTCTTAGAAAGGTGTCCAGAATACTGTGGAGCTGGTGTGCAGAATATGCCTGTGGGTGGGCGGAGGGAAGGTTCATGCTTCCGGGCACATGTGGACAGGTGATGGCAGGGGTGGCTATGGAGAGCTCTGAGCAGCCTCTGGACACACCCCGATCTGCTTTTATGTGTGTTTTTATATTGGGACTCCAGCTAAGGCATTTAGCAGTTAAGTGCTTGCCTGTGAAGCCTAAGGACCCTGGTTCGTGTCTGGAGTTCATTTGCAGTGGCTGGAGGCCCTGGCGCGCTCATTCTCTCTCTCCATCTGCCTCTTTCTCTCTCCGTCTGTCACTCTCAAATAAATAAATAAAAATAAACAAAAAATTTAAAAAAATAAAAATAAAAAAACAATAAATTAAAAGAAAAATTACAAATTTAAACATGAGCAAGCTTGCCTGCCCCTCCACCCTTTTTTCTGAAGCAGGTCAACTTCTCTGAATAGCTGTGCAGTCTAGAGATTCCAGGAATTTTAGAAACATTACCTGTTTATTTCTGCTTGGACGTGACCCGTACATCCTGCCCACGTGGAGGAAGATGTTGGTGGAATCACTTGGAAGCTATGAAAAAACATGACCCCTAGCAGGAGGAAGCCTCTGCCTTTGAGACACCCTTGTCCACAGGGGAGCAGTGCTGAGGGTTTTTTTTCTGTTTGTTTGCTTTGCTTTGTTTTGTTTTTTCAAGGTAGGGTCTCACTCTAGCTCTGGCTGACCTGGAACTCACTCTGTAGTCCCAGGCTGGCTTCGAACTCACAGCGATCCTCCTAGCTCTGCCTCCAGAGTGCACAAAAGAAGAAGGGGAAGGGGGAGGGGGAGGGGGAGGAGGAGGAGAAGAGAAGAGCTAAGAGTTTTATGGCTCTGTAGTTGTTAAGTGCTATGGTTCTTTTGCAGAAGGGCTAGAGACAGTGGAAAGCTGTGAAGCCCTGAGCTGTCAGCGTGGGCCCTGCCTCCCTGGGGCTCTCGTGCTCCCTGGTTTGCCCAGAGGACATGACAGAACCAGAATCCAGATGTTTTTTCTATGCCAAGCAGCCCACGAGCCCTCCATGCCAAGTCATAGAGAGAAGGAAGCCATTTGATTCTGTGTATTTAATAGGCGTTCTTGGGAGGGATGGGAGCCTGACGGGATCAATATGCCAAGTCCTGGGACAAGGAGAAAAACTGTGGTTTCCAAAAGGCCAGACGTAACAGGGGCAAGCAGAAGTGGCAGTGAGCCAAGAGCAGGATTTACCTCGTCGGGAGTCTGGCATGAGTACCGTCCTGCTCAGTACCTCCACCACGGCCTCTGCCTGGGCTCAGCTGCTCCGGCCTTTCCCTGCCCCAGAGTCTCACGGCTGCAGCGCCTCGTGATAAAGGCACATGTTTAGTACCATGGGTCCAGGGAGGAGGTTGACATATCAGGAGCAAGACCTTCTTATATAAATGTGATGGTTTCTTCGTGCCTAAAGAGCTAGCTCACATGGTAGGAGAGGAAAAATAAAAAAACAAAAAGAAAGAAAGAAGCAGACCTGTGAAGGAGTTAAGCTGGGATGACTGTACTGGAACCGCATCCATGGTCAATGGCCAAAAAGTCACAGATCGTGGAGCCAGGTCTGGCAGTACGTGTTTGTAATGCCAGCTACCCAAGGAGCTGAGATAGGAGGAATTCAAGTTTGAGGCCAGCCTAGGCTTCATGGCAAGTTCAAGGTCCACCTGAATGATTCATTGAGACCCAGTCTCAAAATTTAAAAAAAAAAAAAAAAGTCAGGTGTGGTGGCATGCGCCTTTAATCGCAGCACTCGGGAGGCAGAGGTAGGAGGATCACCATTAGTTCGAGGCCACCCTGAGACTACATAGTGAATTCCAGGTCAGCCTGAGCCAGAGTGAGACCCTACCTTGAAAAACCAAAAAAATAAAAATTAAAAAATCAAGATTGTGGACGGACCTAAATGGCAGAATACTTACCCTGGATTCAGTACCCAGTGCCACAAAAAGAAAAAAGAAAACTAATTTTAAAAATTCCTGGGAAAACGAGGGAAACCCTCCTTGAAGGTTAAGCTCCATGAAGCTGCGGCTGTGGACGTGAGCTCTGTGGGACACTTCCAAACACCGCCCAGACCGATGGAAAGCGGATCGGGCGCCGTGGCAGCCACGGACCCCACGCACGTGCGCAGTGAAGAGCAGAGTGAGCTTGGCAGCGGTGAAAAACAGAGGAGGGGACGGGGCAAGGAGGGACAGGGACCGTGGAGCCGGGCCTGGTGCTGCTTGCCTGTAATCCCAGCTACTCAAGAGGCTGAGACCCAGAGTCTCCTCCTCTTAAAAATCTTTTTTTTTTTTAATTAACTTAATTATTTGAGAGAGCAAGAGAGAAAGAGGCAGACACAGAGAGAGAGAGAGAGAGAGAGAGAGAGAGAGAGAGAGAGAGAGAGAGGGCATGCCAGGGCCTCCAGCCACTGCAAATGAACTCCATACTCATGTGCCACCTTGTGCATCTGGCTTACATGGGTCCTGGGGAATCGAACCGAGGTCCTTTGGCTTTGCAGGCAAACGTCTTAAGCGCTAAGCCATCTCTCCAGCCCACCAGCGTCTCCTCTTATGTGGCTGCCATTGCCACCCCCATACCTGCTGATATTTCCACAGAGAAGCTTCAACCAACTTAGGCTCCTGTCCCTTCCTTCCTCTTTCCTTTTCTTCTTCATCTGAAAAATGTTTGTTACTAACTACTAATGCTAGGGTGTCATGGTCAGCGAGATCGGTGTGTCACGGTCATCCTGGGACTCCTCTCTAGGGAAGGAAGAAGGAGAGTTAAAGGTCTCCCATTCTAGGATCCCATCCCGGTACCTGGGTTGGGGGACCAGGGTACCAAGAAATGGCAGGTGTAGCTGGTGCTTCTTGCCTGCCTTGGGTCTGCTGAGCTCCAGAGCTTTCCCCCTTGCTGGCTTCTCCACCCTCCAGCTGTGTTGGAGAGCAGGGCAGGAGCTTTTGCTGGGGAGCCAGTCTTGAACACTGCCTCCTCCCTAAAGACTCAGGTCCCTGTCCTCAAATGACAGCAACACCCCGAGGGTAGAGACCTGGTCAGTAGCACCTAAGCCGCTGGGGCAGGAAGACCACTCCACACTGAAGACCTTGGGAGGAGCGGCCCCTGCTGGAGGGCATGTGCTAGATAGACTCGGGATCCACTCAGGAAGAACGGGGGGGGGGGGGGGAGATGTTGAAGGAGCAGATATGGGGAGGGGGAGATGGTCAAGCAGGCCCAGGGCAGGGACAAGGGCTGGGGGCTGTGATGTGGGATATGCATGGGGTGGCCAAACCTGAGAAGTGTGGTCTAACTTCTGGAGGCCAGGCCATCAAAGTGTAGCAGGCTCTAGGGGAGAATCCTTTCTTCCCTCTCCGAGCTCCTGTGGCCTCCCTGGCATTGTTCTTATCCTCCCTTGGCCTCCTCCCTCTGTCTGCTGTGTCTCTGTATCCAGAGTCCCTCCTCTCTCTTCTTAATATTTTATTTATTTATTTCAAGGAGGGAGGAAGAGAGAGCGAGAAAGAGAGAGAGAACGGGCATGCCAGGATCTCTTATTGCGGCACACTAACTCTAGATGCATGTATCACTTTGTGCATATGGCTTTTTATGTGGGTACTGGGGGGGGTTGAACACAGGCCAGCAGGCTTTGCAAGCAAGCACTTGAACCACTGAACTGTCTTCTTCATCCAAAGCCCCTTCTTACTAGCATGCCAGTTATGGCTTAAGAGCCCACCCTAATCCCATATGACCACATCTTAATTTGATTGCATCTACAAAGACCCTGTGGTCACATTCACAAGTACTCAGGAGTAATACTCCAATAATAGTCATTCAAGAGAGATGGTTCTTCCCACTGCTAGGAGTGACTAAGACTGGACTAGACTAGACTATACTTGACCTCACCAGTCCCTGTGGTCAGCAGCCCTGGCCGTGGCTCCTGGAGCACCAGACTTCTCCTCTTAGGGCTCAGCTCATGTCTCACTGCATTGGTGATGTTTCCCCTAACCCTCTCCCAAGCAGAAGTCCTGGGTTCTTCTGGGCTTGGCACTTGGAACACATCAACTTCCCCCTTGGCCCATTTAAGATACAGGCTCAGTCTTATTCATCCTGGTCTTTTCCATCTGACTCAGTAGTACATAACAGGCCTTCAAGGAGGGGTGGATAGATAGGTTGATGAAGGCCTCCCTGGCTGCCCTTCCCCACCCCTGCTCCTTCTCATCCTCTTACCCTGTCTAGTTTTGCTCCCTAGCAAAGCATTGTCATAAGTATTTATTTTTGGCTCTCTCCTTTCACTAGAATGTATACTACTTAAGAACAAGCATTTTGCCTAGTTTTTTTTTTTTTTTCCAATGCCCTATCCATAGTGTCAAAACACAGTAACAAAATGGGCAGATGACAAAGAAAATCTATTTTTAAAAAATAACTTTAAGGGCTGGAGAGATTGCTTAGCAATGAAGGTATTTGCCTGCAAAGCCAAAGGACCTAGGTTCGATTCCCCAAGACCCACGTAAGCCGAATGCACAAAGTAACACATATATCTGGAGTTCATTTGTAGCAGCTGAAGGCCCTGGTGCACCCATTCTTTCTATCTGCCTCTCTCTCTCTCTCTCTCTCTCTCTCTCTCTCAAATAAATAAACTTAAATGAAAAGATTAAAACAAATTTAAAAAGACTGGACAGATGGCTCATCTATTATAGGCACTTGCTTTCAAAGCCTGCTAGCCTGGGTTCAGTTCCCCAGTACCCACGTAAAGCCAGATGCACAGAGTGTCTCACACATCTGGAGGTTGCTTACAGAGACAAGAGAGCCTGGTGTGCCTTTTCTCTTTCTCTCTCTCTCCAAATAAATAAATAAATAAATAAATAAATTTTTCAAAAATCTATAAGACAGGGCTGGAGAGATGGCTCAGCAGCTAAAGGCTCTTGCTTGCAAAACCTGACAGCCTGGGCTCAATTCTCCAGTACCCACATAAAGTCAGATGCACAAAGTGGTGCATGCATCTGGAGTTCTTTTGCAGTGACAAGAGGTCCTGGTGCACCCATTCATTCATATCTCTCTCTCTCTCTCTCTCTCTCTCTCTCTCTCTGCTTTGAAATAAATAAATAAAGAGAATTGTTTTAAAAATCTCTAAAACAAGCCGGGCGTGGTGGCGCACGCCTTTAATCCCAGCACTCGGGAGGCAGAGGTAGGAGGATCATGATGAGTTCAAGGCCACCCTGAGACTACATAGTGAATTCCAGGTCAGCCTGGGCTAGAATGAAACCCTACCTTGAGAAAAAAAAAAAATCTCTAAGACAGGCAGATGAATGGAAGGGTGCGTGGCTGTTAGGATGGGTGGACAGACTCATGGGTGGGGGTGGGTGAGAGCCTATGGCCCTGGAGTATTGTTACTTCCAGAAAAAGGGGCTGCTCGCAGAACCATGAGCACAGCTGCTGTCAGCCCAGGTGTTTGCTCTGCCCTCTCTCTCCTTGACCTCACCTGCAGACCCAAGACTGAACTCTTGTACTCGAGCCTGGGATCGTTCTGTATCTGGGGCTGAAAGGCTGGGCCAGAGCACTGCTGGCCTTACACTTAATCCCTCAGAAATACCCTCCGCACCAGGTGTGCGATCTCAGCTGCAGCCTGCCCCAGGAGGGGCCAATTTTTATATAAGGCGTTTTTGCAGCAGAGCAATGACGTGTGTCCTACGGTGCTGCACCTTAACCTGCGCTGGCCTCTGCTGTGGGGGAGGGGTGTTTGTGAGCTTGCGCGTGTGTGTGTGTGTATATTTCATACATGCTCTGACAGCACTTTGTGTGCAAGGAATCCCCACCTTCCCTCCCTGGAGAGTCTTCGTTTATGTAATCTGCTTTTCTCTAAGGTCCATTTGGTTCTGGAAAGCTGGCAGGGCTTAGTCAAAGCAGGGAATGGAGCCAGGTCTCAGACCCAGAGGGTCATGGTCTGTTCTAAAGAAGTCAAGGCAGGATAGGCAGGATCTGATGGCAGTCCACGGTGATGCCTCCTGACCAACACACAAGAGCCGCCTGGGACACCTGAAGGCTAGTTCTCTTGCTCAGGGGGGAGATGACCCCGGAACTGATGACCACATGAGGCTGTTTCAGAGTAGGGAACAGACCGCTGTGCTGAGCAAAACATCGGAAGCAACTTCTCGAGGATGCTCTGACAGCATGGTAAATTGCATTCTGCAGCAGAGGGACAGATCCTGACTGAAAAGCAGGTGCGTCTCTGGTCTGAAGCCAGAGCCCCATCTGTCCTGGCCAGGACACAAGGATACCAACTGAGGATCATTCCAAACTCCATACTGACCACCTCTGTCCTTGGATGTTCCCGTCAAGGACATACCACTCTTCCCAGGCCTGTTTCACTGGTCACTGGTCAGGGAGCTGCTCCTGGAGATGAAATGAATGAAGGAGGCTTTCTTGGGGATGAGCGGTCTGCTCTAGTTCTAGGGACGAGTGAGGTTCCCTGCTAAGGTCATGTCCAGAGGGGGCATGCCATTCCCCCACTGCTGTTGCCTATGTGCGGAGAGGCCAGGGCATGCATCTGAGTCCAGAACTCCCAGGCTGGACTGAAAAAGCTGGCACCTCCTGCTTCGTGTTATGCCAAGTGCTGTAGGCAGCTCCGTCTGTCCAACCCCATAGCTGAGATCTAGGTCTGCCGCCAGGGAGCCTTGACTTCCTGGCCACTGTCTACTGGAGACACACCCAGTGTGTTCCTATAGTGACCTGGAGAGGCTGGGAGGGAAGGAGGGAGGCAGGGAGGGAAGGAAGGGGGAAGAGGGAAGGGGGCCAGAGCAGAACCTGGTCAGGGTGGGAGAGAGGAAGTAAAAGAGGAAGACTTGGGCTTTTTCCTTGTTTGTGTGTTGTATGAAAGAAAACAAATAATATCCTTTGAGAAAACCATTAAACAAAGGACATCCTAAAGGTCCCAAAGGCCTATTGTGGCTGTCTGGAGCCAGGAACCCATTCATACATTTTTGGCTAGATTGTTGGAG
The DNA here is from genome assembly GCA_036346955.1 of Dipus sagitta. Classification (NCBI taxonomy): domain Eukaryota; kingdom Metazoa; phylum Chordata; class Mammalia; order Rodentia; family Dipodidae; genus Dipus; species Dipus sagitta. The sequence goes on from CM070771.1 coordinate 38,645,880, forward strand.
GCAAGAAAGACCGGGTGGGGCGGGGGGGGGGTTGGGGGGGGAAAGACTGTCATCAAAATATAGCTTGAAATGTCTTTCTTTCCCTGAATTCAATAGAAGTCTGGGCCAAGTAACCACAGCTCCAGGATTCCGTGTCCACCTGACCCGTTGTTCTCCCATCCCCCCCCCCGGGAGGCTTCACTGAACTGGTCACTCCCAGCATAATCAGGGGCCCCACTGTCCCCCACTTTGCCCTGTGAAAGCAGAATAGGGGAGACCCTCCCTGGGGAGCCCCAGGGCCCAGAGCTGCAGCCAACAGAACTGCTATCTCTCAGGCTATGTCTCATGACCACTCTGGCCTTGAACTCCCTGCCTGACAAGTGGAGATTGAAGCCAAGAGAACCCCACTGACCACTGACCACTGACCAGCAAACCAAGCTCTGTGTGGTTTCTTTCTCACCCTGTGTGGGCCCAGGTAGCTTGAAGACCACTATACTGAGGTATCCCAGGCCCCAGCCAATCCACCCTTCCCCTCCTCCTCCCACGCCTAGGTCCCCCTCCTCCCGCTCGGCTGCCTGGGATGGACTGACAGTGCCCTTAGCTATGTTCCCAGCAGAACATATTTTCCTGTCGGGGGTGGAAGGGGGCAGGAAGGTGGTAAGAACAGAACTGGCCATCAGCCCAGCTTCTACAAATAATTCTGCCCGGGTCTGGCATTTGATGGGATCAGCCTTGCATATAAGCAGGTCTCTCCCCAACCTGGATGTCACTCTGTAAGCAATTGTCTTAAGGATAACAGGCAAAAGGCCGTCCTTCAGTCCTTCCTTTGAAGGTTAAAAGGGTAGTTAGTCCTTTGCATGTTTTCCCTGAATACATTCTAGGCAATAGGAGAGGGGATTTTGAGTAAAACCACAAGGGGAGTCCAACCTAGCATTGGGAGATAGGTTACCTCTGGCTAGGTCTCTACATTGCCACACTTCACCTTCTAGTCCTTTCGACAGCCCAGAGCAGAAAGTGGTGACATTCCCATTTTGTTAGGAAACTGGAGATCACTCCTGCAGCGAGTGACTATGTACCTGGCCCTTGTGAGACAGAGGTGACATTGAGCCCTCTGGCTTGGGGCTCCACAGGGAGAGCCCTGTGGTCTTTTTTTTTTTTTCCCATAGGAATTAGCTGCCTGCCAAGCGGGGCCAAGTGGTGGCCCTGGCTCTGCTGCCTCTTTCTGCAAGACCTTGAACCACTCAGCCTCAAGCCTGTATTGGAGAACTCGGATATGATGGATTCTGAGCTCCCCTTTGTTCCCCCTCTTCTCTGAGTCTAGAAAGACAGCGTCCTGATCTGGCGGGAAATTCATCCTAATTTCCCATCTCCAATCTGATTTGGTGGTCAGAGTCTAGTCTCACCCAGTCTCTCCTCCTGGGTTCTGTGGTAATGAGTGTGGTCCCAGGTACACTCTGCTCTTACAGAAGACAGTCATGTGGCCTCTCTCTCCATGTCACAGGGCTACCACCAGATGCCCCATGAAGTAGAGATTGCCCACACCAAGAAGCTCTTCCGGAGGAGAAGAAACGACCGAAGGTAGGAGAGACCTCCATGAATGCTAGTATTCTTTTCCCGTGGCAGCGCCCGTGCACGTCAGCTCACAGGCTGATACCTACGAGATGAGGCCTATGGGGATAATGTGAGCTTGGAGCCTTTGCGATGAGGCTGACCTTGCGGTGCGCTTTCTTGCGGAAGCTGTATTTCTTTCCTGGGCCCAGGGACTGGGTCCTTTCGGGAGTCGAAGCGGAGGGCCACCATCTCCACTCCCTCTTCCAGAGATGAACCTTGCTGAGGCTTCGCAGGTCAGAAGTGCTCTTTCCCTGGACTCGAAAGCAGCAATGTGTCCTTGGGAACAGAGCCCATGGGCTGCGTGTTTAGGGGCTTGGCCTCCAGGAGGCTCCCCAGGCTCACAAGTCCAGAGGCAGCTGTGGTTCTGTCTCCAAGTCATTGAGAGTTGCTCTGCTCAAGTCAGCTGTGCACAGCTGACGAAGAGATCAGCAGTGGCATATTCTGCTGTGTCTGCAGTGGCCCTCAGCATCCAGGGTGGCAGTCAGCGGACAGGGAAGGAGTAATGAGGTGGCTCTGGATAGGGACAAATGACAGGGATTAAGCATCAGGAGAATTATGCATTTATTTCTACAAGGCTTTCTTATGTGGACAGGACTTCATGACAAGTTAAAATTTTTTTTTTAAAAAGAATCCATGTGTAGAATAATACAGCCATTTGTACAAAAGAAGGAACGAAGGAATTTTTCTTTTGTTTGAATGTGCAAAAATTATTTCTGGATGGCAGTCCAAAAAAAAAAGAAGAAAGAACAGAGGTGTTCCCCTATAGGGCATTTAGTTTTAGACAAAAGTGATGCCTTGTGGTTTTACCTTCAATGAACAGAAATCTTCCTATCAGAAAATGAGGAGTGCCTGGAGAGGGAGAGCTGTGGACAGCCCAGGCGTCTCTGATCCCTCTATCTGGATGCAGGCCCTAAACAAGGAGTAGTGGGTGTGGTCACAACTCTCAGGGTGGCAGAGGGTGGGCATCCAGGAGTGGATTTATAGTTCCGAAAACATTCAGAGAGCACAGTGAATGTCTGGCAAGTGGGGAGGCAGGCAGTCCTGGCTGACGAATGGGAACCAGGAATCAAAAGGGAAACTGAGTTGGACCCAGCCCTGCCCGGGGTCCGGTTAGCTGCCCTGTCTGGCCTGTGTTTTGCTGTACGGCATCACGTAGGTTTCTGGGTTGTTGGTGGAGGGAAGAAATAAGGAACACCCTTAGAAGGAGGAATGGTACTCTGAAGGGCCTGGGGAGAGTCAGGAGGGCAGAGGCTCTGGGTCCCCCCCTTCTCTTGCCCCCCAAGTGTCAGTGTGCAGTGTCAGGCACTGAGAGTCTCCAAGCTTACAAATAAAAAGGGTTCTCTGGGGCCCAGGCACTGGCATCCACTTCAGCCCACATGGCCCTTTCTGGGTGAGGTCGCCATGCTCCACAGGAGTCTCCTGGACAGGGGCAGGCCTCCGGAAAGCAGCAGCATGACACAGGAATGTGGGAAGAGGAACGTGCATGCCACACCACGCTCATGCTAGCAAACGCCCTGGGGAGGTCAGCACGCCTCACCAAGGATGCACGCTGGGCCAGTGTCCAAAGAGAAGCAATAAAGATGATTAAAGGGACAGAAAGTATGTCCTGTGAGAAGAGCTGGAAGACGGGCTGGGGAAGAGGAACGACTATCCAAGTGGAGAGATGGGGCTGAGTGGCAGCTGCCTCCATGTCCACAGAGACCCCAGCTAGGGGAGGCCAGCCGAAATGAAAGAAGAAAGCTTTCCGTGAGGCCAGTGGTGGTGTTGAGCAGGGAGCGCTTGACCATCGGGTCAGACCGCAGTTCAGGCTGGCAGACTCACACTGAGCCCAAGTGTGCGTGTTCAAGGCAGCTGACGCTCAATCCCATTCAGAATCACAGCCCATTCCTCACTGGAGGGACCTATGGAGCCCCCAGGCAGTGGAGACTTTCAGGAGAGAGCAAGCAACCAGGTAAAGGCTTCATTGTCTAAAAGCGGGGGACTCCCGGATCCTTCATGGGAGCTTCTGTGATTCTGACATTCAGAGAGGCTCTGGAATATTCACGGGCCAGTGCCAGCCTATACACTGGATAACCCTCAGTAGCAGCCTTGCTGAGCACCAAACCTTTATTCGTGTGTGTGTGTGTGTGTGCATGCGCACGCGCGCACATACGTACACACGTGCCCATGTATATGTATAAATGTGTTTGTATATGTGTGTGTTTTCTGCATGTGTATATGGGAGCCGGAAGTCAAAGTCAAATATCTTACATGATCACTTTTTCATGATTATTTAATTATTTGCAAGCAGAGAGAGACAAGAGATAGAGAGAGAATGGGCACACCAGGGCCTCTAGTCACTTCAAATGAACTTCAGATGCATGCACCACTTTGTGCCTTTGGCTTTATGTGGGTACTGGAGAATCAAACCAAGGTCGTAGGTTTTACGGGCAAGTGCCTTAACCTCGGAGCCATCTCTCCAGCCCCTTGATCACTCTTCGCCTTACTTTGATTTTATTTTGGTTTTTCAAGGTAGGGTCTCGCTCCAGCTCAGGCTGACCTGGAATTCACTATGTACTCTCAGAGTAGCCTCGAGCTCGTAGCGATCCTCCTACCTCTGCCTCACAAGTGCTGGGATTAAAGGCGTGTGCCACCATGCCCGGCTTCACCTTACTATTTTTTTTTAATTTTTTTTTGTTGTTTATTTGTATTTGTTTATTTGAGAGTGACAGACAGAGAGAGAAAGAGGCAGAGAGAGAGAGAATGGGCGTGCCAGGGCTTCCAGCCACTGCAAACGAACTCCAGACACGTGCGCCCCCTTATGCATCTGGCTAACGTGGGTCCTGGGGAATAGAGCCTCGAAATGGGGTCCTTAGGCTTCAGAGGCAAGCGCTTAACCATTAAGCCATCTCTCCAGCCCCCGCCTTACTTTTGAGACAGTGTTTCACTTCATCCAGAGCTCACTGATTGGGCTAGACTCACGAGCTAGCAAGCTCTGAGACTCCTCCTGTCTCTGTCTCCAGTTGCATGCCACCATGCTTGGCATTTTACGGGCAAATCCGAACATGCTTGCACAGCAAGCCCCTTCCTTACCCAGTGAGCCACCTCCTGAGCCCCTCCCCCACCCCCGTCTATTGACGTTTGACCTGGTTAGCTGACACTTCTGTGCGGCACAGTAACCTTGCTAGCATTTGAGCCTTAAACCACACTGAGAAGGACTTGCATTTCCTGAGCACACCAAGTGCCAGAGAGAGGTGACCAGAATCGGGTGTCATGGTTGAGGGGGGACAGGCGCCATCTGTGGAGAACCTCTAATTTGGTCCTTGGTCACACGAAGGGGAGTGGCTGGCTGGATCCCTCTGGTGTCCCTGTGGCTCCTCCTCTGAATGCTGCCAGAGTCTTTGGCCTTCTGTCTTCCTGTAGAGTGGCCAGAGCTAGGATCTGAGAGATCCAGACTCCACGGCAATGCAGTTGTCCCTGGACTTATCGTGTAAGGCCCCACAGCCAGTCAGGCAGTCTCAAGTGGGGACTCAGAGCCCTGTCTTCATGCCTCATGCCCCAGGCCTGGCTGGCTCTCGCAAGAGGCTTTCCTCTCTCCTGGCTCACTATGATAGTGTCAGAGAGCTAAACCATGCAGCAGTAGCTCATGCCATGGAAATAGGGGCTGTTGGCGGGTGGGGGGGGGGGATTACTTGCTGCCTGCCCCATGTGACCAGCTGCCATTCACTGCCGCCACTACAGATGGAGCCACTCCTGATGCCATGCTTTCTCTGCCACAAGGAGCTCTATATACCCTCTGAAACCATGAGCCAAAACAGACCTCTCTCCCCATGAGTTCTTTCTGTCAGATATTTTGACACAGTTGTGAGAAGAGTAGCTAGGTCACTCGGAAATGCCGGGTCTTCAGTGGCAGGCTGGGCCTGCCTAGGAACCCCATAACCCTTGCCTCGCTCTCCCTTAGGGAGCCACACACCAGATCAACTGCTCCGTCTCCTGGATCACCTTTGAAAGCTTGTCCCCAAGACCAGGATGGTAGGCCGGGGAGCCCCCCTGGCAACAGTAACCTGCAGGCCTTCCCCTTCCAACGCGCTGCTGTCAGGGGCTCTGATTAAAACAGAGTTGTGGGTGTCACTCCCCATTATGCAGAAAAAAGGTTAAGCACATGGACAGTTCGAAGGTTTTCTCCTGAAGGATGTTCTCAAAATCTGAACAGCTAGTAATCACTTGTTTATTTTCTGGAAACTAATAAAAGATGACAGATTTCAGATAAAATTACCTGCTTGGGGCTGGAGAGATGGCTTAGCAGTTAAGGCATTTGCCTGCAAAGCCAAAGGATCTCAGTTCAGTTCCCCAGGATCCACATACAAGGTGGTACATGCATCTGGAGTTCGTTTGCAGTGGCTGGAGGCCCTGACGCACCCATTCTCCCCCCCCCCCCCCCGCTTCTTTCTCTCTCTGTCTCTCTCATGTAAATAGAAAGAAAAATTTTAAAAAACATTTTAAAAAATTACACATTTTGTGGTGCAAATGTGAAAAATGAGTATTCGACGCATTCCCCAAGGACAGCATGGCTTCTGATGTTCAGACCCCACCCAGTTGGAGACCTGCACTTTGCTTGGAGGGGCTATGCTGGGTTTGCCTCTCCCCAGAACTCTCTGCCCCCAGAATCCAGGCACATTCAGTAGGGAGCAGAAGTTCTGCCTCTGTTTACCTTAGCGGGGTGAACGGGTTTCTGCAGCCCCTCTCTTACTCCCACCCCATGCCTCTGAGCATACTGAGACAATGAAGAATGCTCAATGCCACTGTCTGCAGCCTGGGAAACAGACTTGGGGGTAGAGGTGAGCTTTGGGAGACATGCCATGGGAGGTGACCCATGCAGAAAGGAGAGAGGTGGGAGGCGTCAGGACACGGCAGAGAGACGCTGAGCTGCAGAGCGGTCTTGGTGAGGTGTTGTAACCCTACACAGCGTACTTAGGAAAACTTTGAGAGTTGACCGGAGATGGAGTGACTAAGCAGGGCTTGCTATACCTTGTACCTTGAAAGGGACACGTTAGGCTGAGCAGCTCTCTTCAGCCAGAGCCATTTCCAGAGGGGCTGCCAGGGGAACAAGACGTAATCCTGAAGAGGCATCTGAGCACCCCAAGTGAACTGTTGAAGCCCCAGTTCGGGTTGACTGAAGGGTTGGGGAGATGGTTCAGGGGATAAAGGTGCTTGCTTGCAAAGCCTGCTGGCCCGGGGTTCTATTCCTCAGTACCCATGTAAAGCCAAATGCACAAAATGGTACATGCATCTGGAGCTCATCTACAGTGGCAAGAAGCTATGGTACACTCATTCTCTTTCCCTCTCTTTCTCTGTCTGTCATAAATAAGTAAATAAAAGATTTAAAAAATAGAATTGGCAGAGCTGTCCTCCTCCGTGGTGGCCCGCAGAACACTGGAGCACAAGTGTGTAAGGTGTGGCCTTTGTTCTCAAGGGCCTGAGATGGAGCTTGTACCAGGGCATTCTCGCTGCAGAATGAACCAGAATGTTGTGAGTGTTCGCAGAGCATCTGAATTAAAATGGAGGTGGTTCAGGGAAAGGAGGCATTGTAGGGTTGAGGGGTTCTGGAATGCTTCCTGGAGGTGGTGGTGACTGTACCATTAGCGAGACTCCAAAAGAATTAGAAAGGGATTTGGGAGAGTGAAATGAAGTATCCCACGTTCCCCGGGAGCTTCTGTACACAGCTATCTAGAAACGATATACTTCGGGGGCCTCACTAGCCCCACTGTGCTGATTCGGAGAGAGAAGCCAGAGCCTGGTGGCTGTGAAGATCCAGAGATCCCTTGGCCAGGCTATCAGGAGTCTCAAAAGACCCCATACACTCCAAAGCCCAGCCTCTTAGCAACTAGAGTACGGAGGTTAATGGGGGCATTAGTGGTCCATTGCACACTGCTGGCCTATGTAGCCACAGACAGAAGAGCCCTTCTCCAAATTAATTTGCTTCATTAAGTGAGGTCTCAGAATGGTTAATGTACTCCCTGTACAAAGCAGATGGACAGGAAGAAGAAAAGAATACCTTGGCCATCCAGGCTAGTGTCAGATGGCTCTGTTGTGTGAGAGGCAGGAGAGCAAGCCACCCCCCTGGGGTGCAGAGTTAGGCCACGTGCTAATGCTACAGGGCGGTCACAGCCTCTGTCCTACAAGTGAACTGACTGTGGCTTGATGTCTCTAATTGTAGAACCAGTTAAGAATCTTGTCCCTCTGTCTTTCTTCCTCTGCGTATGCATGCAGACCCCGACTGTCAGCCATCAGAGTTGATTTGGGAAGCTCTTTGTAACATTATTTAAGCCACTGATAAAAACAAATAGGAGGGGGCTGGAGAAATGGCTCAGTGGTTAAAGGCACTTGCTTGCAAAGCCTGATGGCCTGGGTTCATTTCTCTAGTACCCACATAAAGCCAGATGCACAAAGGGACTCATGTACCTGGAATCTGTTTGCAGTGGCAAGAGGCCCTGATGTGCCCATTCTCTCTCTCTCTCTCTCTTTTTCTTCCTGTAAATAAATAATGTTTTGTTGTTATTATTGTTTTGGTTTTGTTTTTGTTTGTTTTTGGTTTTGGTTTTGGTTTTTGGGTTTTTTGAGGTAAGGTCTTGCTGTAGCCCAGGCTGACCAGGAATTCACTATGTAATCTCAGGGTGTCCTCAAACTCATGGCAATCCTCCTACCTCTGCCTCCTGAGTTCAAGGGTAAAAGGCATGTGCCACAACAGCCCACCAATAAAAACATTTTTTTAAAAAAATAGGACATGTAAACTTGTGGTATAGGTGTGTCACTTTACAAATGTATCAAAATCACTGATTCTGTGCTTTTAGAGAGTTGAATTTATGAATTATATATCTCAGTTAATATTTTCCCTATTTTTGAGACAGGAACTTGTAGCCCAGGCTGGCCTTGAGCTCCTGCCTTAGCCTCCCTAACACCAGGATTACAGGCATGTAGTATCAGAGTCAGCTTTAATTTTTTTTTCTTTTCGATGATCAGAGCAGGTCGTTATAGAGTGGAATGATTAGACCTTGTGATACCCTTGCAGTCTTGTTTGCAGGTTCTCTGAAAGTACCAGGTGACCAACCCTTTCAAAACCACAAGCAGGGCTGGAGAGATGGCTTAGCGGTTAAGGCACTTGCCTACAAAGCCAAAGGACCAGGTTCGATTCCATAGGGCCCATGTAAGCCAGACGCATGAGGTGACGCATGCATCTGGAGTTCATTTACAGCAGCTGGAGGCCCTAGCATGCCCATTCTCTCTCAAATAAATAAATAAAACTAAAAATATTTTAAAAGCTCAGAAGCAGAGTTAGTCTGTGAACCTGTGCTAGCAATTAGTGAACCCCATTTGTTCTCCCAAACCATCTGTTTGTGAGTCTCCTGGGAAAGATGATATCTATATTTATTTCACTTTTGAAATTTGGACCTATATACACATAGCTAAACTCTTAACCAGAGAGGGAGCAGGGGCGGGGGGAGTTCTCTATGGGAATTGAGTCCTGAGATCATGGTGGCCACCCTCATGGACATACCCCAAAAAGTATTTTATTAACTATGAAGGAGTGCCTGAGCTCAGTCAAGTTGGCACCTAAAATTTACCCTTGTATCTGTTCTCCGAGATCTCGCAGACACAACAGGGGCTATTCCCGACTTCACAGGAAGCATTCTCTTAGGACCAGTGCTGCCCGCCCCGTCACTTAGGCGAGAGGGGGAGCCCAGAGTCGTGCCCCGTGATCGCCTCCGAGGCCCCAGCAGCCTCCAGAGGTAACAGCTGGGCCTGCCTTGTCTCGGCCAGTGCTTGTTCTCTCATGGAGGGCAAACTTGAAATTTGACAGAGCTCTTTCTTTTATCCACCCCTTAGTGTTACGTCACCCACCCCGTCATCACTCTCATGCTTCCCTCTTCCTTCTCAAAATGCAAAAATATGCTTTTAGAGTCGTCATTGATCATTTAAGCCCGACTCCTTGGCACCCTTCCGATAACCCTTCGCTACTCATCCACGGTCATGGATGGGCCCTTCTTTCAGTCCAGCATCCATCCTGCTTCTCGTGCCTTGGCTCAGAAACCTCATATTGCAAGTCACTGAAGCCTGCTGTTCCCCCGAGCACCTCAGAATCTCTTCATGAATCATGGCATTCCTCATTCTGTAAGTGACCGGGTCATCCTGGTCTTGCCCGCCAGGAACCGGTCAGGAATTAACCAGTTCTAGCCCTGCCTTCGTCCGTCAGCTCATTCACGTGAGTGAGTCAGCCCTTTCAGAAGTACACGTGATGCACGGATTCCATATTGCAGATTTGCCGGCTTGCTAAAGCTATTTGTAACATGAAAATCAGTCCCTGTGATATTTTTGCAGTCCTTCATTGACATGTGACATGCATCGAGAAATGAATAATGTGAGTGCCTGTCACACAGAACCCCCGCTGAGGTCACATAACGTGACAGCCTGCCATCTTGTTTCAGCTCGTATCCTTACCATAGTCTACTTAGTGCCATGTCTTTCATACTTGTGGGGAGTGTGTGTGTGTGTGTGTGTGTGTGTGTGCTTCACACAGGTAGAGCCGTGTGATGGGCTGTTAGCATTGAGGAGATGGTTCAGTGGTTAGGACGCTTGCCTGCAAAGCCTAACAACCTGGGTTCAATCCCCCAGTACCTACGTAAGCCAGATGCGCAAAGCTGTGCATGCATCTGGAGTTTGTTTGGAGTGGCTAGAGGCCCTGGCACACCCATTCTGTCTCTCCCTCCCTCCCCCCCTTGTCTCTCTCTCTCTGTCTCTCTCTCTCTCTGTATCTCTCTGCTTGCAAATAAATAAAATATTTTTAAATATTTATTTATTTGAGAGAGAGAAAGAAGCAGACAGAGAAAAAGAGAATGGGTGCACCAGGGCCTTCGGCCACTGCAAACGAACTCCAGACGCATGCGCCACCTTGTGCAAAACCCGGGGTCCTGGGGATTCAAACCGTGGTTCTTTGGCTTTGCAAGCAAGTGTCTTAACTGCTAAGCCATCTCTCCAGCCCAATAAAATATTTTTTTAATTTTTTTGTTTTATTTATTTGAGAATGAAAGACAGAGAGAGAAAGAGGCGCAGAGAGAGAGAGAGAGAGAGAGAGAGAGAGAGGGCGCGCCAGGGCTTCCAGCCACTGCAAACGAACTCCAGACACGTGCGCCCCCTTGTGCATCTGGCTTATGTGGGTCCTGGGGACGCAAGCCTCGAACCGGGGTCCTTAGGCTTCACAGGCAAGTGCTTAACCGCTAAGCCATTTCTCCAGCCCCCAATAAAATATTTTTAAAAGTATTACAGTAGGGTAGAGAAATACTGAACGTAAAGGAACATGTGAGAAGCAGTGGGACTTCAGGCCTGAGGGAGGCATCTTGTTCCCATGGTGACAGCGGTGGCAGGAGGAGTGGATACTTCCCCAGCTGGCTGTCACCCAGCTTGGTTTCGTCGCATCCTTTGTGCCATCCTGGGACGACACCGTCCCCAAAGCTCTCCCAGACAGCTCAGCCCCGCGGTGACTATCACTGCCATCCTGTCATCAGGAGCCCGGGGACCACGAGACAGATCCGTGCTCACATTGCCCACGGTTTCTCTTTCTATCTCAGCAAGGAAATTGCCCTCATTAAGTCCCTGCTAAAGATAGATAAGAAAATGGGCCAGGCAGACCCCCACCTGGCAGGCAGCCCTGTCAGATTGGGAGCAAAATGAGTCAGATAGGGATTATTTTTAGGATCGTCTCCTCCTCCCACACGCCCACCCTCAGGCAGACTCTCTTGGAAAGAAGAGCGGCTCATTGCTTCAAATACATGTCCAGGTCCCTGTCTGCTTGAAACAGAACCCTGGCCAACTAGCAGAGACCCCAGGCCTTGAACAAACTATGATGCCTCACATCATCCCCCCCCCCCGACAGCACAGCTGGTCCCATTGAGGCTGGCCCTAATCTCCTATGAGTCAGACCCCCTTCCCCCTCACCTTCCCGTGTGTGCCCTCCAAGCTCAGGACCTGCACTAAGTATCACACTGCAGTAGACTACAAGGCTCTGGAGAACCCTCGCCCATGGGAGGCCCAGGGTGTTCCTGGCCCAGAATCCACATCTACATAGGACCCTCCCAACAAGTACAAGAGGTGGCTCGCTGAGCATTTTGGCAGAGCCGCTGAATGACGGCTCTATCACCTGGACAGTGGACAGCTCCCAATTCCATGTCCACTGCCAGGAAACCAAGCATTAATTTGTTCGGGCACTGTGGTCCCCTTTTCTCCAGCTATCAGAACTCGTGCAGACTCTGTGAGCCCTAAAGGGCAAAGCAGAGAGACTCAGGGACAAAAAGGCAGCTGAAGAGGAGGCAGGGAGCATGCCTGGTGGCTTGGGAGCAGGAAAGCTGCTGGGCCAGAAAACTGGCCGTAGATGAATACCATCGCCATTGTGCCTGAGACAGGATTCAGAACGCCCACTCCAGGAACCAGCCACCAAGTCGGGAGTTACCTCGGGGTGAGGGGACCGCTTATCTGCATTTTTCTGAAAGGTTGGCATTTGTGGATTGGTTTACGAACACTGATCTTCAACTCTTCCTCCTCCCTGGAACTCCAAATAACCAGGCCTCAAGCACCAAGTCATCCCAACCTCCTGTGGGGACAGTGTGCATGATGGACAGCCAGGCCCGGGGCCAGGGTCACATGACTTCAAGACCAGCTCATCTCTCATCAGCCAAGGGTCTTAGTGGGAGGTGGGCAGGAAGGATACTCTTCTTCTTCTTTGTCTTTTTTTTTCCGAGGTAGGGTCTCACTCTAGCTCAGGCTCACCTGGAATTCACTGTGTAGTCTCAGGGTGGCCTCAAACTCATGGCGATCCTCCTCCCTCTGCCTCCCAAGTGCTGGGATTAAAGGCATGCGCCACCACGCCTGGCTGGACACTCTTATTGTCCTTCAGATCAGGGATGCCATTAGATTATGAGGACAGGTACTTGGGAAGTCCCAACTCTATTTTCTGCATCCTGACGTTCACTCTGAGGGCTCTTCCATGTGTATAGGGAAGGAGAGGGTGATGCACTTGGAGTTATGGCCCAGGGCACTTGCCTTATACTTTGGGAGCAGTTTTCTGTTATAAAAGGTGATTGTGGGCTGGGGAGATTGCTTAGTGGTTAAGGCACTTGCCTGCGAAGCCTAAGGACCCAGGTTCAATTCCGCGGTACCCACGTAAGCCAGATGCACAAGATGGTGCATGCGTCTGGAGTTTGTTTGCAGTGGCTAGAATCCATGGTATACCCATTCTCATTCTCTCTTTCTCCCAAATAAATCTTTTTTTTTTTTTTTTGGTTTTGTGAGGTAGAGTCTACTCTAGCCCAGGCTGACCTGGAAATCACTATGGAGCCTCAGGGTGGCCTCGAACTCACGGCAATCCTCCTACCTCTGCCTCAGTGCTGGGATTAAAGGCATGCACCAGCATGCCCGGCTTAAATAAAATATTTTTTAAAACATTACTTTATAGAAAAAACGGGATTGTGATTACAGTTCTCAAATGTATTAGGCTACAGGCTGACAATAAAGGACTCATCCAAGGAATATTCCATTCCTTAACCACAGGATGGGAAGAAAACTGAGGACACTGCAGTGGCTGGCCTAGGCTCCCAGTGCAAATAGCTAGTCTCCTTTCCAGAAAGTTCCAGAAAGGCAGGCCATGCATCTGCCCCTGTGTGTATCCTATCTGGTGTAGGTGTGCACCGTGGCATCCAGCCACGCCGAGCTGAGCCCCGGTCCTCCCAGCAACCAGCTGCTTGAGATCAGACGCCACAGACGAGCGTCCTGCTCACAAGAGTCGCGAGTCTGAAGGCCTTTCCACTGGACCCACAGGCAGCCTGGCCCTCCCTCAGCCCAGCCCAGCAGTCACTCAGCAATTCCATGAGCACTTCCAGGGCTCCCTGTGTTAAGAGCACTGTTTTGAACCTTAAACAAATATTAGTTCTTATACTCTTCCCAACATCCCAAGGAAGGGCATGCTGTTTTTGTTTCCATTTTGCAGATGAGAAGAAGAGCCTGTACAGAGAAGTGAAGTAGCCCACAGAGCCTGGCTTTAGAGCCTGTGCTCCTCGCCGGCTCTCTGACCTGAAGCTTCCCTTCCCTCAGCTCCTTGGCTCATGTTCCCTCCCCTGGGCTGCTACACCACCCGGTCAGCATGCACAGCATGGTCTTGGGGGAAGATGGGGCCACCTCCAAATGGATCAAGGGGCGGGATACTGTATCATTCAAAGGAATGAATGAGTGAATGAGTGAATGGATAGTGAGACATCAATCAAACTCACCAGGCAGGGCCTACTCTGTCCCCATACTGCCCAAATCCTGCCTGTAGACAGATATAGGCGATACCTATGTGCAGAGAGTTCCTAAATTGAGGGGGCCCCCACCCAGTGAGAAGCCCAAGGGAGGGTGGCATGAGTTCCAAGGCAGAGGGAAGCCCTTGGGGATGACTTCCTCCAGTTGTTAGCTCCCCGCTGTCCCAGGAGGACAAGGCCAGGACGTGAGGGTGCCTTCCACTCCCCCAAGGCTCCCCAGCAGTGACCGGGGCACAGGTTTTAAAAATACCGAGGAGCCTTCCTGCCTGGGTCAGCATTTACCCTGAGCTTTGAGAGTTATTTCTGATTCTTCCCAGTAACTTAATTTTAGCCACTTATTCCAATACGTGTGTTTGGGAAGCCAAGGTGGCCTCTGTTATGGTTTGGAGTATTTTGGGAGGGCCTGTTTTCCAGAAGTGGTACACGGGCTCAATTAGGTGAGACACAGCAAACAGAAATAAAGTTAGCTCAGGAAGATGGGTCCTTGGGTCTCCAGAGGTCACCTCTGTGCCCAGCACCCATAGGAGAGACGAGGGGAAAGGGACTCCAGGGTGCTGTGTGACTATCTCGGGGTGGCCACTTGTGCTGTTTTCTTGCTCTGTGCACCATAGAGGTCCAAACACCCTCCACACATGGACAAGGCAGAACCATCTGTTCTTCACAAGTAGGGCTAGAAAGACAGGCACCGAGGGCCCTGGCATTTAGATTCACCTTGGAGATACACACTCAAGCTCACCAGCGATCCACGAGAAGCTTAAACATCCTCCTCACCAGCACGTTGGTGTAGATGTCTTTAGAGCAATTACAAAACATTTCATAGCTTTTTCCTTTTTCTAGTACTAAGCATGAGACCTAGGCCCTCAAACATGCTGGCTAAGTGCTTCACCGCTGAGCTATATCCTCAGCCTTCTTTAAAAAAAAAAAATTTAATTTGTTTGAGAGAGAAAGGCAGGGAGGGAGAATGGGCATGCCAGGGCCAGCAGTTACGAACGAACTCTAGATGCATGTGCCACCTTGTGTATCTGGCTTTGCAGGCGATCTCTCCAGCCCCCTCAGCCTTCTGTTTACTGGTTAGAGTCTCACTAAGTTGCCCAGGCTGACTTTGAATTTACTCTGTAGTCCAGCTAGGCCTTGAACTTGTGGTCCTCCTTCCTCAACCTCAAGAATAATGAGATTGTGGGCCTGTATTCATAAGCTTTCAAACAGGCCTTTGGAGGCACATAATGGCGCCCCCTACTGAAGCCCCATGTTCCTTGCAGACATGGCCTGCTCCGTCCACCTGCCCTGCCCTCTTCCTGTCTGCACTTGGCTCTCCTCACCTGCCTTCTCACCTCACTCACTTCGCTTGTGAGACTCCAGTCTTCTCTTGGTACCTTCAACAAACCTGGCTCCCTTCTGTCCCCGTGCTGGCTAGCCCCTGAGCCTGGCTCTCCTCTCCCCCATCTCTAGCTCCCTCTGCTGCCCTCCTTGCCGTGGCTCTCGCCCTTTCTCTGGAAGTTTTGTTGTGCCCCTGGGCTGGTGCTCTCCCCACCCACTGTTGCTGGGGTAGCTGAAGCCTGAACAGGTGATATAGCTGAGAGATCCAGGGATGGGCAGGAGGCTTAACAGTGGACTTTAGACAGCCTTTTAGCTCCAAGGGGAGGATGTGGGGACCAGGGATCCAATTTCAGGTGCTGCTGGCAGCCAGGATTAAGCACAAGTCAGGAAAGGACTAGAAGCAAAGATGGTTTCAGAAAGAAAACATATGAGATGGGGCTACTAATAGCCCAAATGGACAACACACACACTTCAGACTGGCTTGTTGGGGAGCAGTTGGCTCAGCCTGCTTACCATGAACAGGAAACCTGGTGCTTTTGAACCTGAGCTGCAGCTGGATACAGAAAGGCCGAGCATCGAATCTGGGGGCAGGCCAGGAGCAAATTCTGGCTTTGTCTGATGCAGAGGGTTGGAAATGCTCAGGCCGGAATGGGGTGATGTCTTAAGCCATCAAGGCAATTCCAGACCCTGACAGCAATGGAGGACACTCATCCTCATCTCCTCGTCCACCACCTCATAAATCCCACCCCCCTTACACACAGCTCCCTGGAGTCCCTGCTTACTGCTCCCACACCCTGTCTTGTAAAGTGAGTGATCTGGTCTTAATGAGTAACCCAGGCAGGTCACTTCGCATTTTCACAAATGCTTTCAACAGCTACCCAGAGTGAAGAGAACGGCCTTGTTTCCATCACACTGAGAAACTCCTGTGAGTGGGAGGTTGATGGGAGGGTCATTTTTTATATACTTTTTTTTTAATTTACTTGCACAGAGAGAGAGAGAATGGGTCTGCCAGGGTATCTAGCCACTGCAAATGAACTCCAAATGCATGCGCCCCTTTGTGTATCTGGCTTTACATGGGTTCTGGGGAACTGAACCCAGGTCGTTAGGCTTTACAGGCAAGCACCTTAACCATCTCTCCAGCCCAGGGTCATTTTTATTGAAGTCAGGAATTTTAGCTCCTAACAACCTGGAACCATCCCACTTGAGAGAGACACCCATTTTGTTTGCACCTTCGTTACCTGGAAGCCACACGGCGTGAGCCCCGCAGGGCCCATATTCCAGTCCTGAGCATCGGCGGCCTTCTGAGTACGATTTGTCCAGGCTTGGTTTGAGTCTGTTACTAGACATCTGGCCTCAAGGCACAGCTTCGCCTCTGAGACAGGTGTCTCTGCATAAAGCAGCTTATCTGTCTTGTATCTACCCTCTGCAGTTCCAATGAGATGATGCTTAGAAAGCAGAGTGCAATGTCGGGGTCTACACGAACATGAGGACTTCATTCCTGTGTTTGTGCTTGTACTATACACGTCTGTGCTTGTAGGTGTGTGTGTGTGTGTGTGTGTGTCTGTCTGTCTGTCTGTCTGTCTGCTTTAGAAACCCTGCCAGTCCACACTGCCAACAATAGTTTGCTGGAAATGGAGCTCAGCCTGAATGTTTATGTAGGTTATCTATTGCTGCATAAGAAATTACCCCCAAAACTTAGAGCTTAAAACAACAAACATTTATAAGCTCATATAGCTTCCAAGGGTCAGGAATCCAGGAGCAGATTAATTACCTAGAAAGTTCTGGCTCAGGGTCTCCCTTGAGATTCAAGTCTAGGTCTTAGCCAGAGCTGTAGTCACCGGGGGCTCCACAAGGGCTGGAGGAAGCCTCGGCATTGGGGAGACCTGCTTTCTGGCTTCCTCACCACTGGGTTACTGGCAGGTCTCCATTCCTTACTAGCTGTGGTAACAAGGTGGGCCTCTCTTCACAGACATGTTCCTGACATGTTCATGGCCACAGCGAACTTCTTCCAGAGTATGATCCAAGAGAGGACGGATGGATAGACAGGCAGAGAGACAGACATCAAAATGGAGTCGCCAGTACCCTTTACAGCCTAATTTTGGATGTGATAATGCTATCACTTCTACCATATTCTGCTGGTCACATAGGCAGACCTGGGTGTGATGTCAGTGAATATCACGGAGGCGGCCTGTCATAGCCCACCTGCTTGCCCCCCAGTGCCCTCCTGCATTCATAACATGCTTGCCCACCCACTCCACTTTATTGTCTCATCTGGTGACAGCATCAGCTCAGAGTCCACGATCCCATCAGTAGAGGCCATGTGCAGGTGAAGATCCAAGTTCAGTTCCTTCTAGATCCATGGGCCTCTGGCTTAAGGGAATTCGTTTGCTGCGCCCGCACATATACACATACCCAACATGTAACTATAGGTGGGCACAGTGTAGCTGCCATAGACATCCCTTCTAGAAGCCGGGGGTGGGGTGGGGTGGGGAGGCAAGAAGCACAAAGCAATCATTTGTCTACAGCTGCTCTGAAATCCAACCTGGAAAATGTTGGGCGGTTCCTTGATTAGAACTCCATTCTGTTTCTGCCAGGTATTGCTCTACATAGCTAGGCTGCACCCTCTGCCATTGAGGGCTCTCATGTAATTGCAGCCAGATCAGTGGCCCAATAAGGACTCAGGGCTCTCGGTTGTGCCTCCAGGTGACCCTTCCCTGCCTGTGAAGGATAGCATGAATTTGTAGCTCTGTCGTTTGCTCAATTGTCAGTAGAATTGGGAGTCCAGTTCCTTCTTTTCTTGTTGTGGTTCTGTCCCCTCCAACCCATGTTGCCAGTGTTCCCCCTGGCACAGTTCTTTCAGAACTCAGTGGGTCTTCTCTGGACCCTCTTGTCTTCTATGCCACTGAAAAAGCCCACTCGCACTGTCTCAAAGACCCGTCCCTTCTCTACTTTGGGCTTCTACAAGGGAATGCTCTCTGCTCCTCCGGGCTCTGCTGTTTGGTTGGCAAGATAGGAGAATGCCCCCTTGAGAGTCCGTAAAGACCTCTCTGGGGCACTGGATGGTACAGGACAATGCCCACCTTTGATCTTCCTGAGACCTTGACGAAGGATCCTGCAGCCCCGCCACCACCCCATCTTCAGACCTCGCTTCCATGAGCACGCCTGCGTTTGATCTTTACTCAGAAGTCATTTCCTAATTTTAGCATCATCTGCCATCTGGTAAGTCTAGAACTCTTCAAAACTAGCAAGTTCTGATTCCTTTTTTATAACAGTCCCTCTTTCAACTCGTCTTGCTCCTCTCACATCTTACTATATCCAACAAGAAGGAACCAGGCGGCACCTTCAGTACTCAAGCTGCAAGTCTCTAGGCAAGGTCCCTGAGCCACTGGAGACGTTTTCTTTTCCCCCTCGCTGTAAAAGCCCTAATGCTGCATGGCAAGACCCCCTCCTGCGGCTCCCAATGACCCATCATCACCCTTTGCCCAGAGAGCCTCACAGTAGTCTACATACTTCTCCATAGAGCCTGAGCTTTCCACTAACACGCACCTCAAAGCCCTGGTTCCTGCCCACTGCTCAGGCCCACAGCCACTCCCATGTGGTAAAATCTCCAGGCACCAGAAGCTGCATTGGTTAGCTCCTGCTGTGTAACAAATTAGCCCCAAAGTGAGCAATGTAAAGCAATAAGCAGTTGTTTGTGGCACAATCCCTGAGGTCCAGATCCAGAACAACTTAGCTGTATGGTTCTGATGGGCTCTGTTCTCCCTGGCTGTGGGCTGCAGGCTTCATTTCCTTGCCATTGGGCCTCTTTGTAGGGGGCTCATGACAGAGGGAGAGGAGAGAAGGGAGTAGAGGGAGGAAAGAGACTTAGAGAGGAAGGAAGGAAGGAAGGAAGGAAGGAAGGGAGGGAGGGAGGGAGGGAGGGAGGAAGGAAGGAAGGAAGGAAGGAAGGAAGGAAGGAAGGAAGGAAGGGGAGAAGGGGTGTGGATAGGAGTAAGAAGGAGGAGGAAGAAGAGGAGGAAAGACAGGAAAAGAGGGAAAGATGAACAGTGCAATAGAGATAGGGGAAGGGAGATTGAAACTTATGCCTTGTGGGTCTCTTTATAACCTGCTGTCCTCATCTCAAAAGCAATCTTTCACCCCTTCTGCTGTATCATATTAGCCACACAGACAAATCCTGAGTAGTATAGAACCTAGCAAGGGTGTAGCTAGTCATGGTGGCTCACAACTGGAGGTAAAGGCCACTGGGAACCATCTTTATTTGTTAGGTCCCCCCTCCCCTTTTTTCTTCCTCCTCCATTTTAAATCTGGAAATTTCACTAAAGGCTTTGGACGGGTTGAAGTGTTTTGTGTTTAGGTTTTTCTGGTTCACCTTCTAATCTTTCTAAGAATGGCCGTCCTGTCTCATGTGGTGTTCCGTGCCTCCATCCACCCTGACCGTGGCTCCTTTCTGTATCCCTGGGGTGGAGTATGAGTTAGCTATTTCTTCCCTGGGGAATTCTTGGAGCCAGAGGATGCTGTTGCCCGGGCTTTGGAACATACCTGTCCCCCAGGGAGTCCATCAGGGTTCCAAGAAAGGAGAACTTTTCAGGCTATGAGCACATGCATGCATTCATGCACACATACATTCCCCCTTAAACTCTATAATTTCAATGATTACACCAGGTTGGGCTTTAATTGGAAGCATATTGAAATACTGGAATCTGTCAGACACTGACAGGGAAGGCTTCTGTAGGTAGGTTGGGGAGAAAGATACAAATAATAATGACACAAATAAGAATGCCCTGCCAGCCTTCCCTGGAGTACCCTATAGTGGGCCTGGGAGGAAGGCAGGATATGTCCTGCTACACCAGTTGTGAACCAGGTAACTTTCTCTAGACCGCGCAGCACTGAGCTGGTCCCAGACATCTGGATGCCCACACTTCTATCCACAGTGTTCTGAAACATTGACCCTGTGGGTGGGGCACACTCTTTACCCCTCCAGAATCAGTGGTGTCCAGGAGTTGTAAGCCTGTCTGTGTGGGCACTCCTGCCGACGCTAGACTAGCTGATCATAGAGTTCAGAGTGTGGTAGAGAGGAGAGATGCTAGCAGGTGTGGTGGAAGCTTGTGAACAGTGGCGAAGACAGAGGTTCTTTTGAAGAGTCCCTGAGAGACTCTGTCCTCAAATGGAGTTACTGGAAAGGAGGGATAGTTGGACATGCCTTGTCTGCAGCCATGTTGCCACCAAATTCAGCATGACGGTTTTTGTTGATCTGCATTCACTGGCCACCTTTTACATCTAGTCACATGTAACGAATGGCTTCTGAGTGGACACCCCAGTTATTCAACATGTCATCGTCACACAAAGCTCTGTTAGGTGGTCCCGCCCTGTAGAAACTTTCTCCAGGTCTCAGCAAGCAGGCCTAGCGTGGTTCAGGGCAACAGTGGCATAGGATAGTCTGGGATGGTCTGGAGAACATGAGGAAGACAGATGAAAAGGGGGCAGCTGAGAATGAGACATTGTGGCCCCCTTGGGGGATCAGGAAGTGCTTGGTCCTAGAGATGAGGCCGGCAGACAGTGCCTACCCTGTTGGGGGCCTAAAGCCCGTAGGACACAAGCTCAGTTCCACACTGTGGGCAGCGGGACCTCAGGCTCAGCTGGGAGAGCTGGCACGCTGTGCTTGTGAGAGACACGGGCCAGTCCTTTGGTGTGGGAGAAGCACCTGGGGGCTCCCAGGAGATGGAGAAGCCCTGTCCTCCTCACTGGAGTTGGGTTCCACTAGTCCTCTCATTATTGGAGAATATTGCCCAAGCCACATCTTCAGCTCGGAGACTGGGGAAGGGCTTGATTTGGTATTGGTAAGTGAAAGGGTGGGTGGACGGATAAAGTTTCTTCAAACAAAGTTCTTATGTGGAAACTAGCCACAGAGACCAATGAAAGAACACTTCCTTGGTTGGAACCAGAAACCCAGTTATACCTACCAGCAGCTTCCGTTCCACTTGTGACAACCATAATTATTGAAGTGATCCAATGGTGCGTCCTCTGCGCTGAGCCTCGCTGGATCAGGGCTCAGTATACTTTGTCATAGAGGAGAGGGTACATCTCTTTGTGAGCCCTGGGCCTGTGTCACAGCTGCGGCCCTGCCAGTGTAGCATGAAGCTAGTCGTAAAGACAGAGAGATGAATGAATGATTTTATTTGGGGGAAAAAAAAAAAACAAGCGGTGGCTGGATTTGTCCCACAGGGCACCTTTGGCTACTCCCTGACCTGTACTGTCACAAATTTTCCACCAGCCCAAAGAAAGTACACCTTCTGCCACCTGCTATGGGGTGACATCTCCTTCCTGCCACTGAATGTCCTAAATCAGCCCCAGGCCTGTCTGGCCAAAGCGGTCACTCTCTGGGACTGCAGAAGACCTTACTTGAGATGACCGAGGGAAGCCTAAAGATTCCGAGTCTCTGGGAGTAGCCAGTGATGTCCAAGGGAGAACTTGGGAGACTGTAGGGAAGAGCTATCATGTCCCCACTTCCCTGAGACCAGAGTAGGGGCAGGGGACAGCAGGAGACAGATAGGAGGCAGGTATCACCCTTGGCACTCCTTGCTCTGGAACCTTCTGTGTTGCAACCAGGCCTTACCACAGAGAAGCCTTCAGTGGGAGGGTTTCCAGGTCCCCAGCCTGGAGCTAAGACCACAGACTAGGCGTCTTCAGGCACAAGAAGGGTCACTTGCTTTTGGCTGCTGGACATTCCCCAGCCCTGTTAGACATAAGCCTGGAATTCACCCTCCTCAGCCTTAGAGATCACAGCATTGCCGCTGCTACGGAGACCCCAGCCAGCGTGGCCCTGCGCCTGCGAGCCTTTCACACCTCCCAGCCCTGCTGTCCAGCCCATGTCCAGCCCGCGGCCCAGGCCTCCATCCTGTGTGTGGTAGGAAAAGGCCTTAGCTGTTGTAAGCAGCCATGTCGGCAGTGTATTCCCCTTTGCCCTGGGCAGAGGCCACGTGTTCTCTGCACTGACGTTTGATCTCCATCAGAAGAGGAGGAGGAAGGGGGAAGACAGAGGTGGGAGGGAGACAAAAAGAGGAAGAGGGGGAGGGTGAGATAGAAAAAGCAGAGAAAGGGGGCCAAGAGGAAGAGGAAAAAGAGGAGGTGGTGGGGGGAGAGGACCATAATTTTGAGAGACACCAGGGGCCTTATGGCCTGAACCCCCATCAGCAGTGCACACCATTTAGGTTAAAATTTCACATTCCCTGTGGTCTCTTCCAAAGTGGGGGAGGCGGTGTCCCTGGGCACACAGACATGTCTGTGACCTACTTTATCGAGCCTGGGCTTACAGATAAGGGAGGGGGAACGAGAGGCAGAGAGACCGCACGGGATGCTGCGAGGCACTGGCCCAGGAAGAGCTGTCAGGGAGGACCTGCAGAGTCCCCGGTGCGGGTGCCCAGGCCCTGCAGCCCGTCTGGAAAGTCTCAGCCTCCCTCCCACATCCATTAATCCTGCAGATCGCAACCACAGCTAGAGCGGCTGGAGCAGAACTGGCGGCTTCTTTGCAAGCCACTGCTCCCCGGGGAACGTGCTAACTATGGGGCCAAGAGCAGGGCTTTCTGGGGCACAGATAGAGCCCAAGCCTAGGCAGTGTGCCCCTAGGGAGGAGTAAGAGAGACTGGCCTCCCTGTCTGTCAGCCCCAGCTGCCAGACAGCAGGCATGCACCTCAGTGAGTTGATCCTGGATGGGGATTAGGTGTCCAGAGGCAGAGCTGGCACATTCCACCACCGAGTACTATGACCCCTTGAGGAAGAGGAATATTATCTGAGTCTGCCTGGGTTTTCACATGGCCAGAACATAGTCATGCAGCATTATGAGAAAAGGCAACTTGCTTAGTCTCTCCTAGGCCTGACCAGGAGGGATCTTGCCAGCTCTGCTTGACTCCTGTTGGCCCCAGACGGTCCCCCAAAACTTTCCCGGGAAACTATAGCCAACCCATCTTTCCTCCAAGATGCAGGCTGGGTCTCAGAGCCATGATAATGGTCTCCTTGTGGTCCTCAGAGCCCTCAGTGTCTGCCTTCTGAGGCTGAACTGAGGTCCCCAAGAGCTAGCTGTCCCAAGGAGTGCCATTCGTCAAAGTCACTGGGGACAGTGAGTTCTTCTTGCTTTGTCTTTTGAGCTTAGGCTCAAATCCAAAATGGGAGAAACAAGCAGGAGCAGGTCAGGCTGCCTGGAAGAGAGGCCACAGGGCCCCATCTGAGGCACTTTACAGCCCTGGCCTCATCTAGGTCAGATCTGTGCCCCAGCCCTGTGCAGGTACACAAGAGAAGGTCATGGTCAGAAAAGAAGGCACAGCGAGTGCTTCTTGCAGGCCTAGGTAAGCGTGCAAGAAGCATATGGTCTAGTCAGAAAAAGGAAATTACAATGTACTGAAGAGGCCGGGTGTGGTGGCGCACGCCTTTAATCCCAGCACTTGGGAGGCAGAGGTAGGAGGATCGGCGTTCAAGGCCACCCTGAGACTACATAGTGAACTGCAGGTCAGCCTGAGCTAGAGTGAGACACTGCTTCGAACCCCCCCCCAAAAAAATGTACTAGAGTCCACACTCGGGGCCTGGAGAGATGGCTTAGTGGTTAAGCGCTTGCCTGTGAAGCCTAAGGACCCCGGTTCGAGGCTTGATTCCCCAGGACCCACATTAGCCAGATGCACAAGGGGGCGCATGCGTCTGGAGTTCGTTTGCAGTGGCTGGAGGCCCTGGTGCGCCCATTCTCTCTCTCTCTCTCTCTCTCTGTCTCTTTCTCTGTCTGTTGCTCTCAAGTAAATAAATAAACAAAAAAAAATTTTTAAAAAAGAGTCCACACTCATGTGTGCATGTCTATGTATGTTATATATTTATATGTGTGTGTATGATATATATATATCCATGTATGAAAGATAGATAGATAGATAGATAGATAGATAGATAGATAGATATAGATGTGCATTCTTGCGCTGTGTGTGTATGGGCGCTATATGTTTACATGTGTGTGTTGTATGTATATACATATGTGTCTGTGTGTGTTGTACATGTATGTACAGCTTGTACATGTTCATGTGTATGTACAGCAGCACAATGCAGGCCACTGAGCTTAAGAGAGAGGAGAGCTTTCTGGAGTTCAAGGAGGCTAAGCAGCTTTGCCAGAGGCAGGGGTACTTGATCGGACCCTCCAATGAGCTGGGCAGCAGCGTTTCTGATAATTGACAGGGCAGAGGTGAAAGATCCAGGTGGGACCTGCACCTAGCATTCAGGGACACTGAATAGGCTGGCCTGGCTCTGGGGGGGGCCTTGCCCCAAAAGCCCTGCAGCTCCAGTGCCCTGCACATGCGTGTGCAGGTGGCACGCCCATGGGAGCTTGTCCCGGGCACAGGCACGGGCTGCGGGTACAAAGGCCGGTCGAGGAGGCAGAGGAAGGCAGCTCCTGAGGGGAGGAGATGAGACTGGAAGCTGCCGTGTCTAGCGGGAGGGGGAGAAGCCGAGAGAGGTCTGGATGCTGCCCAGGTCCTATTTCTACCACACATGCCAGGAGCTTCTGAACTGTGTCTTGAGTCCCAGAGACCCCATGCCCCCTGAATCCCTTCTCCCCCTGGAAGACTATGGGAATGCTTGCTGGGAATGAAGTCTTCCCAATTCAAAGAGACCATAGGGGCTTGAGAGATGGCTCAGCAGTTAAAGGTGCCTGTTTGCAAAGCCTGATGACCTAGGTTCAGTTCACCAGTACCCACATAAAGCCAGATGTACCAAGTGGTGCCTGCATCTGGAGTTTGTTTGCAGTGGCAAGAGGCTCTGGCGCACTCACAGCTCCCCCACGCACACCGCCCCTCCTTGCTACTACATAAAAATATGTTTTTTAATTTTATTTTCATTTATTTGAGAGTGACAGAGAAAGAGGTGTGGGGGGGGGAGAATGGGCACACCAGGGCCTCCAGCCACTGCAAATGAACTCCAGATGCATGTGCCACCTTGTGCATCTGGTTTACGTGGGTCCTGGGGAATCGAGCCTCGAACCGGGGTCCTTAGGCTTCACAGGCAAGCGCTTTAACCGCTAAGCCATCTCTCCAGCCCCATAAAATATATTTTTTAAAAAGTCATTTAAAAAATAACAGAGATCATGAACAGAACCTGAGACATCCAGGCACTGGAGTCTGGTGGGAAAGGTAGGTATTCCTGTGCCCTGCGGTGCTGCCCGGGAGCCCCGGGCCATGGATGTAGGGCAGAGCTAGTAAACACTCCACAAATGTTTGCAGAGGGAAGATCCGTAGAAGGCAGGGCTGGTTGTGATCCCGGATGTCGTGGGAAGTAGAGGAGGTGGAAAGGGCACACCAGGGTGGTCTGGTGGTTGGGATGGCCGTGTTCCTGGGAATGGTTGCCACGAAGCATTTTCCCTGACTTCTCCATAGCAGCGGCTGTTGCTTCCCGGAGTGTTATGAAAACCTGCAATTACCGAGCCGCCTCTGGGTGGGAGTGGCCAGACCTCGTCTTCTGTCTTCCAAGATACACTGAGTCAAGACGGGGTCAGTGTCGAAAGTGGGCCCTTCTGCACATTTCCCATGAGGCAGTGGTTAGGAGCGTGGGGATTGGGAAGGTAAAGGGGCTGGCCAGATGCCCGTGCCTCTAGCCTCGCAAGGCAGCCGTCCTGCACACAGTATTCTCTGTGTACTACAATGTCCTTGGGGTCCAAGGCTCCCTCTCTCCAGCCGCATGGAGCCAGAGCTAGGGCTGCAGGCAGAGATGCCAGGAGTTGCCGCTGAGCAGGAATGTGGCGGGCATCTTCGTGGAGGCTCCACAAGCTGTGTCCACTTTGGGATGGCTCCGTCTGGCCTTTTCCTGTTCTTCCGATGGTTTTCTTTTGGGGCATATTTATTTCCTGGCCCCCGGCCTTTATGTGTAAGTTGCAGTGGGGGCCCTGGAGGGAGAAAGCAAACCATGTAGAAGGGTGGAGCCATCGGAAATTTTCACAGTGGAAGCAAGAGGAAAAGCAACGCCGGGTCAGGAACTTGATGGAGCTGCACCACCATGGCCAGTGCCCCGTACAGGAGGAGAAGTCTGTCAGGGGCTTGGCCTCCTCATCCCTGCCCTCTGACTAGGTGAGGTACTTGGACCACACCTCCTACAGACAACTGTGTCTCTCGAGAATTGCGCTGGTCTGCTGCCTGCTGACTCCTGATTGACACGCCACAGTCCGTCTCCACATCCCACCCTGTGGCTCTCACCCTACAGAGTCATCCCCCCATCATGACAGGAAGCTAGATGGGCCCTAAGCAACCCTGGGAGGAAGTGCTTGCCTGCTACCGGGAAGTGGCTCCTTCTATGGCTTGGCCATGAGTAGGCTGGACTCTCTCTTTGCTCATGGCCCCTGTGGACCACTGTCCACTTCAATACCACGGAGGCCATCTTGCCCAGGCTTCTCAAACTTGCAGCAATCAGGCTACCCAGTGTTTGGTAGAGTTGGACTAGTACCTAGTGGCTAGTTTCCACCTTGACACCTATCCCAGAATTTGATAATGCACACACACACACACACACACACACACACACACACTTCCATCATCAAGATGAAGGTGTTCATGACCCTCAGAACAAATTTGAAACCATTCTCATGACTCACTGGTATGAAAACGTCTTAATGAAACTCATTATCTTGTGCCATAACTAATCATAATAAAAGAGTGGATTTTTAGGGTTGCATACATGGCAAGTAAATGAAAAAAAAAAAGGCCATTTCCTTGTAAAATGTTGTACATGGAATTCTAGAATTCTAGACACTATCTGCTCCTTACTCAATTTCCTAGGAACATCTTTAACCCCACACTTTCCCTCCACCCACATCCAGGCCACGAGCAATTTTATCCAAGCCCATCTTGAAATCAGAGCAGAACCGTACCCCAGCACCTGACCCCTCGACTCCTGCCCCCATGAGCCACAGCCCACGGGCTCTCATAGGAACACCCCTAGGGCCTCACTGGTCTCCTTGAGCCTTTAAAGTGATGTTGCTCTGTAGTTCTTCATACCAGATAGGATACAGGACAAAGACCTTCCGGTGGCCTCAAACTCTGCCAGGCGGACCAAGAGGGACAGGCCCCAGGCCTGTGGCCCTACTCTGCCTTTCTGTACTGGTCTGTGGGCAAACTGCGCTGGCCCCCGAAGAAGCTTGACAAAGTGGTTGCTGCCACTCGTGGGGTGGCAGTGGAGGTTGTGAGCCTGTGCTGGTGGTATGGTGCCTCACACTTCTAACCCAACTCGGGAGCTAAGCCCTGGTCTCGCCAGACTCAGTCCCTTGGGCTCAGACTACTTGTTCCTTAGTTTACCTGTGAAGACAGGTAAACTTTGTGCATGGATGACCACCTCCAGTCAGGGGATCCTTGCCTGCTCAGGTCCTTGTCCCTGCATCTTGGCTGTCACCCTCTTATTACCTTGTGTCCCCACAGAGCACAGAAGCCCTGGCTTTGGAAGCCTGTTTCCTTTACCTGCCTTGTGGTCAGGCTCAGTGGAAGCCTTGATGGAGTAGCCCACACCAGACTATTGAAAAGTGACCCTTTAACCACGGAGCTGGGAAGATGGCTCATTGGTTAAAAGCTCTTGCTGCACAAGCCTGATGACCAGAGTTCAGATCCCCAGAACCCACATAAAGCTGGGCAGTAGTGTTAGCAGCTGCAATCCCAAAGTGCCTGCAGCAATGGGAGATGGTGTACTCAAGCGGATAGGCCAGCTACTCTGACATTTGCAGCAGCAAATAAAACAGCATGAGGGGCTGGAGAGATGGCTCACTGGTTAAGGTACTTGCCTGCAAAGCCTAGCAACCCTGGTTCAACTCTCCAGGCCCCATGTAATGCCAGATGCACAAAGAGGTGCATGTATCTGGAGTGCGTTTGCAGTAGCTGAAGGCCCTGGTGCACCCATTCTGTCTGTCTGCCTCTCTTCTCTCAATCTTTCTCTGCTTGGAAAAAAAAATATATATATATATATATTTAAAATATATATATATATATATGTACATATTTTAAAAAAAAACACAGCACAAGGGCTGGAGAGATGGTTTAGCAGTTAAGGTGCTTGCCTGCAAAGCCAAAGGACCCAGGTTCAGTTCCCCAGGACCCATGTAAGCCAGATGCACAAAGGGGGACACTCATCTGGAGTTCATTTATAGCATCTAGAGGCCCTGGTGTGCCCATTCTCTCTCCTCTCTCTCTCTCTCTCTCTCTCTCTCTCTCTCTCTCACCCCTCCCTCCCTCCCTCCCTGCCTAATTTTCTCAAATAAATAAAAATAAAATATTTTTTAAAAAATATTTAAAAAACAGCATGAGAGACCCTATCTCCAACAAAGTGGAAGGCAAGAACTGACACACTGAGGTTGTCCTCTGCCCTCTACATGTTCACTGTGGCACCTGTGTGCCCATACATAAGCACACCATATATACACATACATATACACACATATATACAGACATACACGCACACCATATGTATACAAAAGAAAAAAATTACCATAGAACCAGGGGTGGTAATTTACCTGCATTCTTAGCTCTCAGAGGTAGAGAGGCAAGAAGATCAGAAGTTCAAGGTCATCCTCAACTATATAGTGAGTTTGAGGCCAGCCTGGGTTACGTGACACCCTGTCTCAAAACAACAACAAAATTAAAAATAACCACTGTAGAAATATTACAGGTTTCTATTTGTGACAGTGCCACATGGAGCTGCAGACCTGATGTCACCTGGAGGAGACAGAGCCTACACAGGAGTCACCTTTGGGGCTCAGATGCCAGTGCTCAGGGGAAGTGACACACCGAGCCTGGAGTCTACTGTGCTCTGTGTTCTGAGTGAATGTGGCAGCAGCAGAGGCAGGACACTATGTCAGGCACAGCCAGAGGGCAACGCATTCTACCCCCAGAACCTCACGTAGTAGCCTGTAGCACTATCATTCCTCCACTTCACTTACGGAGAAACTGAGGCACCAACCAATAAGAGTCGTTCTCAAGGGCCTGCCTCAAGGAAATGACTGGGCCCAGAAGATCTGACCCCAGGCTGAGCAGCTTTAATGGCGGTCACTACAGCCCACGAGATAGCTCAGGCGATTGAGCACTGTGAAGCCCTGAAAACCACTCTGGTGGTTTCGACCATTAGGCAGTTTTTAAATTATTTTATTCTCAGTCAGATATTTAATTTTAACCCATAATGGACAGTTGGTTAAGGGAAGGAAGCACTGAAGAGCGCTGATATTAAAAGGCTGTTCGAGGAACACCTAAGTGGTCATGATTCTGCACATCCACGTTCAGGGTGCGGTGCCCGACCGCAGCTGTCCATCCCATAGTCCTCTCCGCGGCGCCCAGCTCAGGCTGCTGCTCACGGGCAGCCCCGGCCCTCCTCGCTGCTGCCTGCTGCTTAGGGGGAAGTGCCTTCCAACACTTCCAGGAGAGTGCGTCTGATCATTGAGAAACAAAGCAAGATTACAAAAACAAACCAGTTGATTTTTATTTTTGAAAAAAACAAAACAAAACAAAACAAAACCTGTAAACTTCAAGAATTCCAGTGTGTCACGAAATCAGCTTTGCCTTTTGTTTTTCCCATGCCTTATATAGTCAGACTTTAGCCCGTGTTTTAGTGCGTGTGTGCTTGGTGCCAAAGCCACAATGTAATGGTGATCTGTTGTTTTGAAATTTCTTTATGGAAAAGCCTGCTTTTTCTTTCACAACTCATTTATAGTGAATGGAGGAGAATGCATCTCTGACTAAATGGAGGAAGGTTTAATTTTACCTCTCTTCATGAATGTTATTAAAAATTGTGTTGCGGGCTGGAGGGATGGCGTAGCGGTTAAGGCGTTTGCCTGCAAAGCCAAAGGGCCCAGGTTTGATTCCCTAGGACCTACGTTAGCCAGATGCATAAAGTGGCACATGCATCTGGAGTTCGTTTGCAGTGGCTAGAGGCCCTGGCACACCCATTCTCTCTCTCTCTCTCTCTCTCTCTCGCTCTCGCTCTCGCTCTCGCTCTCTATCTCTCTGTGTCAAATAAATAACTAAATAAAAATAAAATATTAAATAAAAAATTGTGTTGCAGAGCCTGTTAGCACATGCCCCAAATCAGAGCACTGGAGGCTGTGGCAGGAGGATAGTGAGTTTGAGGCGAGCAAGACTATGTCTCAAAAAACTGAAAACAAACAGAAAAGGTTAGATTAAATATGTACCTTACAATTCCCTTCCACTAATGTAGCAATCTAAAAACTGTATTTGATATCAAATAACTTTGTTGTGTTATACTTTTTAGTCCCAAAGGCTGTTTGTTTGCAAGATAATATATAACTATGAAGCCTGGCGTGGTGGCGCACGCCTTTAATCCCAGCACTTGGGAGGCAGAGGTAGGAGGATAGATGTGAGTTCAAGGCCACCCTGAGACTACATAGTGAATTCCAGGTCAACCTGGACTAGAGTGAGACCGTACCTTGAAAAACCAAAATATGTGTGTGTGTGTGTGTGTGACTATGAGAGGACTTCTCGAGTCTAAAAGACCTAAGGGTAGACTGCCTCAGTTTCCACAAGGATGAAGACAAAAATAGGGGATATTCATCCTTTGCTCCATTCCCCAAGGAGCAGATCTCCTGACACGTGCACCCAGGCTGGAAAGCAAGGTCCTGCTTTGAGAAGTTCAACCCGCAGGTGGTTTTCAAAAGGGCAAGCTGACTTTCCCAGGGCCTCCCCAGTTTCCTTCCGACGGTGCCCCAGCACTCATGCATCATGGGGGTGTCTGTGGCCTGTACACCACATGCCCAGAGAACTATGTTCGTTGATACCAATAGAGCCACTCCTTGGGCAGCATCTCTGAGGTTACTGCCTACTTAGGGAAGTGGGATCCTTGTTGCTTGATTTTACTGTTATTTTATTTGATTTGCTTAGAGCATAAGAAATTGAGTCAAAGGTCTGGTAGGCGGCTCAGTAGATAAAGAATTGTCGTGCAAGTGTGGGAATGGGAGTTCAGATCTCTAGCATCCATGTGAGTACCGGCTAGGTGCGGGGGCAGTCTATAATCCCAGTGCTCAGGAGGCAAAGACCGGAAATCCCTGGGCAAGCTGGCTAGTTAGACTAACTGATCCAGCAAGCTCTGGGCTCAAGTGAAAGAGACTGTTCAGTAAAGTGGACACCAAGGAGATCAAGGAAGACCCCTAATATTGATCTTTGGCCTCTACACACGTATGCACACACCCTTAAAAACCTATTATACACGTGCAAAAAGAAAAGTAATTGAGTCAAGCAGAACTGGTGCCAAGCCTGTCCTTGCTTCTAGAATGTCCTCCCATTTCCCCTTTACATAAAGCTTTTGATGTTGACAGCTTTTCGGAATCTCGGAAGAGTTCTAAGAGTCATACAAAGAGTGCCCAGCTCCCCTTCACTTAGACCGCCAAATGTTAACATCGCCTCCTTCTCTCCCTCATATACTTTCTTTTCTGTCCTGTCTGAGGGTTTTGTTGCCAAAATAATGCCCTTTTGCTGCCAAGGACTTCACAGAGTGTTTCTTTAAGGAATTTTTCATAACCACAGTAAAGTGGTCAGGATCATGAGACGGAGTCCAACCCATGAATGCAATGCTGTAACCTCATGTGCAGGCCCTGCTGTGTTTCGGCGGTACTCCAAGACATGGCCACGTCTCCTCTGTTTTCTCAACCTGGGACAGTCCTGCAGGCTGCATATTTTAGGGCATCACTTGTACTTAAGGCAGGGCAGTTGTGGGCTGAAGAGATGGCTGAGTGGTTAAAGGTGCTTGCTTGTAAACACTGATGGCCCATGTTCAATTCCCCAGTACTCAGGTAAAGCCAGATGTGCAAAGTTACACATGCATCTGGAGATTGTTTGCAGTAGCAGGAGACCCTAGAGTACCCATTCTCTCAGTCTCCCTGTCTCCCTCCCTCCCTCTCTCTCTCTTTTTTTTTCTCTCTCTCTCTCATAAGTAAATTTCTTTAAACTTTTTTTAAGTATGCCTCCTCTCCCCACCCCACCCCCAAAGCAGAAAGGATGAGTTGTTTCTTTGCAGCTGGGCTTCCCTGGCATGGCCTCAGAACAGATTCAGGTCATATGGACTTTTAGTGTGATGTGCCCTTGGTACATGGTGCGCATTGTATCCTGATTACTAGTGAAGTTAACTTTGATTACCTCATGAAGGTAGTATGCTCTAGGTTCCCTCTGTAATTAAGAAATACCAGGCTGGAGAGATGGCTTAACAGTTAAGGCACCTGCTTGCAAAGCCAAAGGACCTCGGTTCGATTCCCCAGGACCCATGCAAGCCAAATGCACAAGGTGGCACATGGATCTGGAGTTCATTTGCAGTGGATGGAAGCCCTGGTGTGCCCCCCCCCCTCTTTCTCTCACTCTGCCTCTTTCCTTCTCTCAAACAAATAAATAAAAATAAATTTTAAAAAAAGAAAGAAAGAAATACCTTGTGGGAGAGCCAGCATGGCAATATACACCTTTAATCCCAGAACTCGGGAGGCAGAGGTAGGAGTATCGTCATGAGTTCAAGGCCACCCTTGAGACTACATAGTGAATTCCAGGTTAGCCTGGGCTAGAGTAAAACCCTACCTAAAAGAAAGAAAGAAAGAAAGAAAGAAAGAAAGAAAGAAAGAAAGAAAGAAAGAAAGAAAGAAAGAAAGAAAGAGGGAAAGAAAGAAAGAAAGAAAGAAAGAAAGAAAGAAAGAAAGAAAGAAAGAAAGACCTCGTGGGGAAGTCTTCAACACTTATCCTGCGGTCTCTATTGATGGTGCTTGCCTGAAAGAGTTATTATTAGGAAGTTCCCCAAATCATTTCCCAATTCCATTAATTTTATCCCAAATTCACTAGTTGGTTTTCTATCATAAGGGATATTCTTCAGTTATTTGGTTATTTATTTTAGGATAGGGTCTCAGTCTGTGTAATACAGGCTGGCCCTGAACTTGTAATCCTTCTGCCTCTGCCTCCTGAATGCTGGGACAATAAGTAGGCACCATGCCTGGCTGGTCTTTGGTTGATATTGACTTATTTATTGTGGTGCTAGGAATGAAATCAAGGGCCTTGTGCTGCGCTTCTGGATGGCAACAGATACTGTAGTGGCCCTGCTCCTGTTTTGTCGTGGCATGTTGGGTATGTGGAGACAGAGAATTTGCCTCTTTGGTTCACAGTGGCCGCACCGTAGTGCCTCTTCAACAGCTGGGTGAGATGCAATTGATAAGAAACTTGACCTTCCAGCCTAGGCCTTGGGATAAAGCAGGCTGAGACTTTGGGGGGTTATGAGAGGTAGGAGGAAAGTTCATTTTTGCATGTAAGGGACTTTGGGGGCCACACAGTATGCTGTGTTGAAAGGTCTCCAGAAGTCATGTCTCTCAGTGTTCATGCCTTTGTGCAGTCCCCTCACACAAGGTATCTGTGCTGGTCCCTCCTCATGCGAAGCCTCCAGACCCCAGAATTCAGAAGCTACAGGGAAGTCCTTGTCATCAGAATGTCCCGGGATGCATGCACTGCTGCCTGGCTGAGTGGGTTTTCCAAGTGAAGGTTTATCAGCACCCCGCTACAAGTCCCTTTGCTCTGCTCCCAAGAAGCCATGTGCTGGGAAGCCTGTCCCCAGGTAGCCTGTCTGGGGTGAGAGTGAGGGCTGTGCATGAGGCCGCGGAAGGCTTCTCTGGGGTCATATCTTGACACACACTCATCGGTCCATCAGCTCCAGCTGAAAAATTTGACCCCAGGGACTCGCTGCCTCAGCCTGCCATTTCACGTTTCCTCCTCTTCCCAGGATAGAACAAATGGCCCTTCAGGGACAGAGAACCTGTCAGTAATGAAGTTGTAAGAAGAGGAGGCCATCCCCAGAGGGTGGGTGGATGGGATGGCTAATGGAGTGAGGCAGTGGCGAGCAGCGCGGCCCTGGACAGCCTGGAGGCTCTGTGGGCCTCCACAGCCCACTGCGTCTCCACTAAGTCTGTCTAGACTTGGGGCTGCTGGGGCTCCTCCGCTTCTACCCTCCCCCACCTGGGGTGGTCTCTGTGACTGGCCCGAGGCTTTGGTGTGTGGATAGACTCTTTACCTCCAGCCCCCAGGCATAGTCCTGGCACCTGCCTGGCCTCAGAAACCCCAGATTCCAGATTTTCCCTCTGGAATGTGCCTAGCTGTGCCTCATTCAATGGAGACGCTGGTATTTGGCATGCCAGGGGCACAGCTTGCTTATGAGATAGAATACTGTCAGTTGTGTGCAAAGCCTCCTTCCTTTCTGTCCGCTTCCACAGTGTGTGCATCCCGAAAGGGGAGCAAGGGATGGCCTCGATCGAAGGCAGGAGTCTCAGGCACTGAACAGGCAGACATTGCGGTCTTGAACTACTGTCCCTTTCCTTCTCTGGCCGATGGACAGAGGAAAAAAGACTGAGGAGAGGGGAGCACTCAGTGAGGACGCTGATGAAATGGTGGCCATGGCCACAGAGCATAGAGGAGAGATTTTATGTGGCTGTGGTCACGCTGTCCATAGAGAGTTGGACTGAGACGTTCGTCCAGATTCCCCAGGTCCCTGACTCAGGACACAGCTGCAGTTCTTCTGAAGGACTTGGGATGGTTTTCCCCACCCCTCTGTCTCTGGCTTCACGCCCACAACTACTGCGGGTATCTGAAGCTGTCCTCTTAGTGTCCACCCTGGTCAGTGGGTCCCTCCGTCCCCCTCCTCCTCCAGGAAGCAATCCCTGACTGAACCCTCAGAGCTCATCAGACACCAAGTCCTACCTGGTGCTGCTGGCAGTAGATTTTTTTTTTAATTTTTTATTTATTTATTTGAGAGTGACAGACAGAGAGAAGGAGGCAGAGAGAGACAGAGAGAGAATGGGCGCACCAGGGCTTCCAGCCACTGCAAATGAACTCCAGACGCGTGCGCCCCCTTGTGCATCTGGCTAACATGGGTCCTGGGGAATCGAGCCTCGAACCGGGGTCCTTAGGCTTCACAGGCAAGCACTTAACCGCTAAGCCATCTCTCCAGCCCATGGCGGTAGATTTTTGAGCATCACAATAGCCATCCCTCTAAGAAGAAGAAAAAAGAGGGGGGCTTGTTCAGGTTTTTGCTTTTCTGACTTCCTTTGATCCGCTGATGGGCGATCACGAAGGCAGCCGCACCGCAGCCCTGCACGGTGCTCAGTTCCGTCCCTCGTGCCAATGTAGGTTGACCTGAAGTATCCATGAGAAACTCTGCTTGGGAGGTGCACAAGCTCAGGCATTGACGAGCACAGGCCCCAGAGGCACAAAGTCAAGGTCAGCCCCGGGTCCTGCTCCCTGCTTAGCCTTTCTGGGGGGGGGGGGGGTAAAGACTCCCTTGGGTCCCTGTAAGGATTAAAGAGAAACACCTGTGTTCCTGCAGGTAGAAACCACTCAACATGTTCCTTAAGCATGAGTACAAGCTTCCTGCTTACCCAGGAAGGATGGGTTTCAAGCCCCCGCTCTCTGGCCCTGTGGTTCCTGAAACCACAGCTCGTACTGAACACTATAGATTGTGGGGGTTTTAATTATTTTTTATTTATTTATCTGTGAGTAGAGAGAACATATGCACACCAGGTCCTCTTGCTGTTTCAAACAAACTCCAGGTGCATGCACCGCTTTGTGCATCTGGCTTTATATGGGTACTGAGGAACTGAATTTGGGTGGGCAGGCATTGCAAATAAACATCTCCCCAGCCCCTTACATATACTTTTTTTTTTAAATCTGTGATAAAGTTTACTTTGTCAACTGTATACAAAGAAATTAGTAACAATAACTAATAAGGTGAAACCATTTAAAAAAATACACTCTCACTGGGTGTGGTAGCGCACACCTTTAATCTCAGCACTCGGGAGGCAGAGGTAGGAGGATCACCATGAGTTCGAGGCCACCCTGAGACTACATAGTGAATTCCAGGTCAGCCTGAGCTAGAGTGAAACCCTTCCTTGAAAAACCAGTACATATATATATATATATATATACTCTCGCTGGGTATGGTAGCACATGCCTTTAATCTCAGCACATGGGGAGGCGGAGGTAAGAGAATCACCATGAGTTCTAGGCCACCCTGAGAATACATAGTGAATTCCAGGTCAGCCTGGGCTAGAATGAGACCCTACCTCAAAAAACAATATACATATATATTTTTTTTCATAAAAGCAATATGTATCTTATTGTACTATGCACTGTGGCCACTAGCTATGATGACACTAAGGCCCAGGCTCTGGGCTGGGGCTAAGAAGGTCACTGAACGTCTTCATCAGGTATGTGAGAAACCCCTGGGCAGTATCTCTGTGGGCTTTGTGGTGGAACACTATCTAAAACATAAGGCCGTGGGACACCCAACACAGAAACTACCTCTACCCTCACCTGTGGTGGGAATGCCCAGCGCCTTCCCGGAACATTTATGCTGCATGTCTGTGAGCTGTATGGTCCAGTATTATTCCAAGCAGATGCTAATGTGGTACTTACAGTAAAATCCACGAGAGCCCTCTGAGATGCATGGCTCACTTGTCTTTTTATCAATTCAGAAAGAAGCAGAGGTCCAGAGAGGTTAAGAAGTTGCCCAGCTACAAGCACATTGTCAGGGTTTGAACTCTGAGGGTCTGACACCCAAAGTCCCTACTTTGAACAAAAGCATAGCTCAAGGAGGATGCCCAGACCCACCAGCAGGCTGCAGTGAGGGACCACAGGCCGGACCTGGAGTCAGCAGGGCCTGGCTAGGCCAAGCGGAAGGGCGAGGGCCTTCCCCTGGAACCAAGCCACCAGGTTCACGTGGAGCCTGACAGCTCCCAAGGGCAGCCGCGTGCTCTTCCCATGACATCACACTGCCTTGGAACTTTGAGGCCGAAGATTCTTGGAATGCTTGATTCATCCTGGAACAAAAATATACTTCGTATTTATAACGTGCCTTTGTTCCCCAAAGGCTTTCCTGGGCTTTATTTCATTGAAAGCTCAAGCTGGCCTCATGACCTATGCAGGAATCAGATCTGGGAACCTGCCCTGACCAATACCCGGAGAGAGGGTCCATTCTCCCAGTCCGCAGCTAGGAATACCAAGGCACAGCCTTGCTGGAGCCACCCAGCAGGAAGTAAGCAAGGTGGGCAAGAGCCCTGAAAGAGGGGACAGAGGCATATGGCCACTGAGCGTCCCTAGGAAAACCACTTCCCTTGGCCTCGGCCCTGTTGTGGAGTACAGAGGCAGGGGCCCACAGCACCGCCCTCCCTTCCCAAGAGGCAACAGTGAAATAGAAGGGCCATCCCAAAACTGGTTCCCCCAGCCCTGCCCTTCCCCAGGCTCCAACCACAGGCACCACAAAGGATTGTTCCCAGCACAGTTGGAACCCAAAGCCATGCGGTTTTCCCCAGACACAGCGGAGCCCAGGCTGGATGGCCGCTTCTAGAACATGGCTCGCCCTCCCCAAGCCAAGCCTTTCCTCCTGCCCACGGCTCCCTCTGCTTCCACCTGTCTATCCCTTCCGCAACCCACGCGGTCTGGGCTTGGGCCGGGGCTCTAGATCAGGGCTACAGCGGCTCAGCGACAGCATGCCCCCTCTGCAGGGCTCAGGACCCTGGAGCAGCACAGATGGACCACGGGGACAGGTGTACTCTCTGACTGTGGTGGGCATCAGGAGGTTCAGCAAGTGAGACCCTGGGCCAGTCTGGGTGGGTCTTAATGTCTAATGGTATTGGCAGTGCTGAGAGGCTCCCCAGAACAGCCTTCGCCCCATACACACATGCACACGCTTACACACGCACACACACACACACCCTCCCCAGCTGCCCTCAGAGTGTTCTGTTGTCTTCCATGAATCCAGCGACACCTCAGATTAGCCTCCCAGTAGAACAGAATCCCACACATTTCATTAAGAAAATGGGGAGTGAACCAGCCCTTTCCCCATCACTCAGCAGTCATTCATTCATCCGCTCCACACTTGGGGAGACTACAGGATTCTCAGGGTGAGTGAGTCCCCTGCATCTCCACAGGGAGCGTCCACGGGCCAGGTGCTCGTCTGGTTTCCAAGTGCTCAGACGTAACAGTGAAAT
The DNA here is from genome assembly GCA_036346955.1 of Dipus sagitta. Classification (NCBI taxonomy): domain Eukaryota; kingdom Metazoa; phylum Chordata; class Mammalia; order Rodentia; family Dipodidae; genus Dipus; species Dipus sagitta. The sequence continues at coordinate 38,684,109 of CM070771.1, forward strand.
ACCACACTTCTTAAGGGAACTTCTACCCAGGCTGACAGAGGCCTCAGTTTTGAGCTGTTTCTTATCAATTCTGAGAAAACCAAAAGAGCCACCGAGTGTGGAAGTCTCCAGCATAGCATGGGGTGGCACTAGCGCACCATCCCTCAGGGGGAACAAAGAGTCCCCTATGCTTTCCCGTGCTGAACTCCCCCGTCATTCTGCAAATGGGGGCTGGTGTGGGTGGAGGCGTTTGTTTCTGGGCCCCATGTGGCCACACTGGGCTAAGCCGCCCCCACACTGTGGAGAAATGCCTCTGACGCTGAGCCCCTAAGTCTCCTGTCAGTCTCGTTTCGTCCTAGTGGCTAGGACAGGGAAGACATGAGCCTGGGCAAGACCTGGGGTCCGTGGAGGTGGGCAGAATGGAATGCCCACGCTAGTAATGAGCAGTCATCACTTTTCCTGAAGGCAGGAAACATGAGCCCATGCATAGCTTACAAACCACTTGCCCAGGAATTTTGCTTTCAGAAATTTTTAAGCAGAGCTACAAATTATGTGGTAAAGTGTCCGACATGGAGAGAACCATAATAAGGCAGTGGCCCTCGGAATATCTGGTTGGGAACTATTATGAAATAAGAAACGGAACAGAGAAACGTTTGTCTCCAGTTGGGCCACTGTTAAAACCATTTTTTAAAACCAAATTTGAAGTTATTCTCTTTACACCCACCTCCTAAACTGTAGCTGTGGTGTTCTGAGAATGTTATTATTATTTTTTTATAAAGGAGAATAATCTTAAACTAAAACAGGATGTCTGATTCCAGGACCCAAAGCAGAAAGAACAGACTAAATGAACAGTAGAAAAAGATGACAATTTCCAATCTCAAACCCCACCCCCCCCCCAAAAGAAAGGATTCTTGTCTCAGTAGCAGGTGCTACCAGGACCTCAAAGGAAATAATGCTGCCCTTCCCTAACCCATCCCCTCACCTGAGAGCGATGGTCAGAGCGGACGGTGAGCAGGCAGAGAGGTAGACATTTGCCCTTTCTGCTGACCGTACTTCCAGTCTGGAGCGCAGGATGTCCATAAGTCTGACACATCTGCAACCTTCTCGTTCACCCAGGGCTGAGAGCAGAAGCCGCTCGTCCTGGGCCAGCCAAACCCACAGGGCGCATGGGGAGCAGCCAGCTGGCCCCTGTCAAAGGTATCGATGAAACCCAGCGCCGGTGAGCACGGAAGAGAACGTACTGGCTTTAGCAGGCTCACCCCAGCCACTGCCGGCAAATGCTTGTGAATGGCCGAATGGCCAAGCAGGGAAGCCTAGGTCTCTGTGGCTAGGGAACAAGGCCCAGGCCCAAATCTGTCCATGGTTCCAGAGGCCCTGTCAGCAACTGCCCAGGCGAAGATGCAAGGCCCCCTGTGGTTGTTGCCACAGAGGTCTCTGTGGGAATTCAGCTGTGTATCTATCCCTAAGGGGCTGGACCGCAGTGTGAATGGAGGACAGACAGGAGGTGGTCTCTGGATCCCACAATGAGTAGATAGGTTTGGCATAATCTGGGAGCCTCTGTTGATTTATCTACAAAGTGGGAAGAAAGGAGGCTGAGGGGGTGCAGCTCAGTGGTTGCATACTTGCAAGGCTTTGGGTCACATCCCTAGCACAGGAAAAGTAAGTGTGTGTGTGTGTGTGTGTGTGTGTGTGTGTAAGGTCTGCTTGTACTCAAGGCCAGTCCCAGCAGCCACTCGCACTGAGAAGGAGAAGGAAAACAAAACAAAAAAGAGGCTTTGTGCCCCGGCCTCCAGTGGGACCTGGCCTGCTAGATCAGCAGCTGAGCTCACCTACCATAGCTCCATATCAAGCCCTCCATCTTTTGAACCCGGTTGTCATGGCTACTGGGGATATTTAGGGGTGGGGCTCTTTGGCTTCCTCTCCCACATACAAATGACCCTCCTCACATGCCAAGGGGTGTCTGCCCAGCCCGTGTGACACTGCAGGTATCCGCTGCAGCCCGGCAGCCCCTTGGTTGGTCCTGCACTGGCTGGGCTGCTGGCTCCAAGGTTTTTCCAAACAGGCAGGCGTGGAATCCCGGTCCCCACCACCTTGCCAGGGATGAGCAGCAGAAACCCTTTAAGTCCTGGCTAATTTCTTTCTGGATCCCTTGATGGCCGGCCATGTAGAAATGACTTCCTTCCTCCTTCAGGTGGACAGAAGTTGTTTTCTTTTTTTCTTCTTATTTTTTTTTTTTTAATTCCCTTGCAAGGGTAGCTGCCGGACAGAGAGGGAAATCCCTGAAATGACAAGGGGGAAATGAGCCCCTGGGAAAGGTTTGGCCACCCATCCTTCAGGGACATTTCTTAGGCCATAGCTCCAGGCGCCACACAAATTCTAAATAAGGATGACAAGAGTTGTAAGAATCAAGCGTTATCTGCCAGGGAATTTCCAAGGTTCTCCTCTGAGCTATAAGAAAAAGAGCCCACATTCAATGGACAAAGAAAGGGGCAGGAGATAGGGCCAGTTGGTTGAAAGTAATTGACATTGAAAGGAAGGGAAAGAAAATCACTAAACATCACAAGCATGTGGCCCAGGGCATTGTCTGTTCACTCCGCCCTGCATGCTGGGAACAGAACCCAGACCTGGGGACATGCTAGGCAAGTGCTCTACGCTGAGCTATCATCTAGCACCTCTAGTCGTTTTTATTTTGTTTTGGTTTGTTTTTCTCCCTAGGGTGGGTTGTTCTGGGCTCCCCAGCCTTTAAAATCTGAGTAGCCCCAGTCATCCGAAGGCCTGTTGGTGATGAAATTGAATTTTCTTTTTTGGTGTCATACACCCCAAACTTGGAGCTGAAGAAAACAGGACCCACCAGAAATACGTCTCGTAAGACATAGGCAAAGCAAAGAAACCCCACTCTCAGGGAGCAGGGATGTGCGGCACAGCATTCAAGCAGTTTAAGCTCTCTCTAACCAGTCTTGGTTTTGAGAGAGAGAGAAAAAAAATACACATACACACACACACACACACACACACACACACACACACATACATGAACAAAGTAGTGCTTTTTGCCACTACAAAGAAACTCCAGGCACCTGCACTACTTTGTGCATCTGGCTTTACACAGGTACTGGTGAATGGAACACAGGCCATCAAACTTTGTAAGCAAGTGCCTTTAACTGTTGAGTCCTCTCCTTTAACTGTTCTACTTAACCAGAAACCCCAGGAAAAAGTATGGCCCTGCCCACGGCTCCAGTGTAGGCCCATGGATGAACCTGGCATCCTCCCTCATCAGACTGTCACAAGGCACCCATTCCCACCAGAGTGGTGGCCAAGATCCCAAGCAAGGAGTTGGGATGTTCATCCTTTTGGGGGATAAGGAACACCTCTCTATTATCATTACGTTATATTGAATATGAAACCTCCCTCACTGGCTTATGTGTGGAAAGCCTGAAAGCTATTTTAGGAGGTTCTAGAAACTTTGGGAGGTGGAGCATAGTTGGAGAAAGTAGATCGCTGGGGACAAGTCTTTGGGGCTCTCTTGTGTGTGACCTCTTCCTGACTGGTCTTGACTTCCCGATCAACCATAATGTGAAAGCGTTCCTCCACCACACATCCCTAACCACCACAGTGGCCTGCCCACAACCAAAGCCTTCGGCACTGAGCCCAAGTAAGTTTGCTTCTGCTTCTATTAAACATTTTGTTACAGAGATGCAAAAGTAACCCTCCCTCTGTGTCAGAAGTGGCTGCTTAGAAGCAGGCAAAACCAGCTCCAGCCAGCAGGAAGCAGGAGCCCTTGCCCATTGTGGAAGATGATGTCACAGGGCACCTGGTGGGGAGTCAGGACTTCATCAGCCAGTGGTGGCAGCTCCTGTCCCCACAGTGTGCTTGAACACCTCACGGAGAGCTAAGCCCTTTTCCTACCTAGTAGTAACAGGGAACCCTTGTATGTCAAGGAAGGCCTTGTAGGGAATATGGACTTTTCCCCACTCTGGCTAGTAACAAGACATTAACCCCCTTTCCATAGTGGCCAACGAGAGTCAGGTCAGAGAAGGCTAGCTAAGATGGAAATTTGAACCAAGGGCTGAAGAGATGGCTTAGCGGTTAAGGTGCTTGCCTGCAAAGCCTAAGGACCCATGTTTGACTCTTCAGATCTCACTTAAGCCAGGCGCACAAGGTCACACATGCGCACAAGGTAGCACACACATCTGGAGTTTGATTCCAGTGTCTGGAGGCCCTGGTGCACCAATTCTCTGTCCTGTGCACATTAAAAAAAAAAGGCCAGTTAGGCTGGAGAAATGGCTTAGTGGTTAAGGTGCTTGCCTGCAAAGCCAAAGGAACCAGGTTCGATTCCCCAGGACCCACATAAACCAGATGCACAAGGGGGCACATGCATCTGGAGTTCATTTGCAGTGGCTGGAGGCCCTGGCGCACTCATTCTGTCTCTCTCTCTCTCTCTCTCTCTCTCTCTCTCTCTCTCTCTCCCTCCCTCCCTGCCTATTTCACTGTCTCTCAAATAAATAAAGAAAGATTATATATATAAATGCCCAGTCTGTTGGGCTTGCCTCAAAAAAAGAAAGAAAGTTGAACCAAATTCAAAGTCCCAACACAAAGCCCAATGTCAAGGTCTCAGTAGAACATCACTTGTCATTCCGGATACCAGAAAGATCTCAAGTTGAAGGAAAATAGAAAATAATTAGTAGCTGTCAACATCCAAACACGATGATGCACACCTACAACCCAACACTCAGGGAGGCCGAGGCAGATTTGAGAGTTCGACACCAGTCTGGCCTACATAGTGAGACCCTTTGTAAATAAATACAATCACGTTCAGTTAGAAAACACAAAAAAATAAAGGAAAATCCATATCCCATCTCCCAGAGATGATAGCCACTACTTTCAGATTTCCCTACACATATAAGCACTTGGCCTTAGATGACACCATGTCTCCATCAACGAGAGTGAACTCTGGGCTGGAGAGATGGTTTAGAGGTTGAGCGCTTGCCTGTGAAGCCTAAGGATCCCGATTCGAGGCTTGATTCCCCAGGACACACATAAGCCAGATGCACAAGGGAGCGCATGCATCTGGAGTTCGTTTGCAGTGGCTGGAGCCCTGGTGCGCCCATTCTCTCTCTGTCTATCTGCCTCTTTCTCTGTCTGTCTGTCGCTCTCAAACAAATAAAAATAAATAAAATTTTTAAAAAGATAAAAAACATTTTTTTAGCCGGGTGTGGTGGCACATGCCTTTAATCCCAGCGCTTGGGAGGAAGAGGTAGGAGGATCGCTGTAAGTTGGAGGCCACTCTGAGACTACATAGTGAATTCCAGGTCAGCCTGGACCAGAGTGAGACCCTGCCTTGAAAAAAAAAAAAAAAAAAGAGTGAACTCTGCACATTTTTGACTGCCCCATTTGCTATGATACATGTCATTGTGCCTAAGTCCTCACGTACATCTGTGATTATTTCCTTTGAATATCTGCCACAGATGGACTTGCCAAGACCAATGGTTGCATGCTTTGCAGGCTTTTGAAACAAATTATACAATTTCCCTTCAGACCTATTACACTTATTTCTTTCCTAACATACAGTGTGTTGTAAGTTGCCGTTTGTGTAGAAGCAGGAATATAGGTCCACATCTGTCCCTTACTTACCCATTTTAATTTTCCTAAAGCTCCACCATTGGGCAGAAAACATTTCAGTGAGAAAACAGATTTTTTCATTAACTTTTTTTTTCTTGGCTTTTTAAAATCTCCTTGTGTAGCCCAGGTTGACTGTGAGCTGGTAGCAATCCTGCTGCCTCTGCTTCCCCCACCCAAATTATGGGATTACAGGTGTGCACCACCATGCCTTGACCTCATTAGCTTGAATAGAAAGTAAGAATGTGGGCTGGAGAGACTGCTCAGTGGCTAAGGAGCTTGCCTGCAAAGCCTAATGACCCAGGTTTGATTCCCCAGCACCCATGTAAAGCCAGATGCACAAAGTGATGCATGCATCTGGAGTTCATTTGCAGTGGCAAGAGGCCCTGGTGTGCCTATTCTCTTGCTCCCTCTATCTACCTCTTTCTCTGTCTTTCTCTCTCACTCAAATGAATAAAAGTATGTTTTAAAAAAAATGCCTGAAACCTGCATTAATGAAACTAATGGTTCAATTTCAGAAGTAATGATTAACAGCTCTTTGGTCACGTGATATGCACAGAGATAGCTACAGTGTAACAATTCACACTATTCTGTGCTTAAAAAAAAAAAAAAAAAGTCTATGTAACTGTAAAACATTGAATGAAACTATTTTACCCAAACCAGATTTTATCTGAAAGTAGGTAGAATATTTGCTATGTTGTAACTGTTGTATATTCTGGTATTTGAGGTGAGATGGCTGCTCTTTTATTAACAAGACATGAATCATGTCTCAACAAACTTAAATGAATATTTCAGGATAAATTATTGCTATATGTAAAAAAAAAAATTGATCAGGCATTGTGGCGTACACCTTTAATCCCAGCTCTTGGGAGGCAGACATAGGAGGAGTTCGAGGCCACCCTGAAACTACCTAGAGTGAGACCCTACCTCGGAAAAACCAAAAAAAAAAAAAAAAAAAAAACTGCCAGAAACTAAGATGCATTTGACTCAACCCATGATACATTTCCACAGTAAAAATTTATCAAATAGATATTGAAATTGAGTTTATATAATGATAAACAATCCTTTAAAATAGTTTGGTCTTAAAAATACAATTATATTGTGCCGGACGTGGTGGCGCACGCCTTTAATCCCAGCATTCAGGAGGCAGAGGTAGGAGGATTGCTGTGAGTTCAAGGCCACCCTGAGACTACATAGTGAATTCCAGGTCAGCCTGAGCTAGAGTGATACCCTACCTTGAGAAAACAAAAACAAAAACAAAAAACAATTATATTGTACTGTGGGACCAGGTGATGGCTTCTTGTTCTAGTGTTCAGATGCAGGACCCTCAACCAGCTCACCTAGTGACCCTCCCTTCTTCTCTGCCTATCTACTTTGGCTTACAGACGACAACAGAGACCTCCAGGGGGGAACAAGCCCCAACAGCATGGTGACCACCAGCCAGGCAGTGCCAAACACAACAGGGACCACCAGAAATCCTACCAGGGGGGCTCAGGACCCCACCCCTCAGGGAGGCCCACCCACCACGGCTATAGCCAGAACCGGCGTTGGCACCACGGCAACACGAAGCACCCACCAGGTGACAAAGGAGAGGCAGGAACCCACCGCAACGCCAAAGAGACCGTGACCATCGACAGCCCCAAACTTGAGGACAGCCCAGGGGAGACTGGGCATGGTGGCCTTGAACCTCCCCGCAGCCCTGACACCCCAACCCCAACCACTTCTGAGAGGCCAACCCCACAGCCCCTAGGGGGGCCAGAGGCCGAAACAAAGCGTAAGGACAGTGTTCCCGAGCGCATTGGGGAGCGGCCCAAAATCACCCTACTCCAGTCTTCTAAAGACAGGCTGCGGCGAAGACTGAAAGAAAAGGTACCGGTAGTTGAATTTTCCTTGTTGTCTTGCGCCAGGGAGGACAGCCAAGAGGTAGGCGCTTTGGTGGGTGGCCTTGGGGAGGAGTTTGGGCAGAGATGATGGGGTTCCTCTGTGTGAGGGGAGGCAAGGGATTCTGTGGTTGCATGAACACACCGAACCAGGCCAGCGCTGCCATGCCTACCACTGGGCCACCTTAAAGCAAGCCCATGGCCAGCTGTGCATGAACCCCTTCAGAACATTCTGGCTCTCTTTCCCAAGAGGCCAAGCATGAACATTCGGAATGGAAAAAGGCTGAGGGAGACGTGGGAGGAAAGAGCCCAGGGTGTGTTTTTCTGGGGTCAGAGTCTGGGAGTTGGTGCTGAGGGCATGCATAGACACAGAGAGCTTGTGAAATTTCTCCCAGCAAACGCCCCGTGCAGGCTCAGTCCCCAGCAGGGGAGAGGGCATAAATGAGGTGGGAGCAGGCAGCCTCAGCCTTGCCCCTCCTAGCTTCATCCCCTATGCCAGGGAAGGCTGAAGGTGCCCATGGGAGCTGCCCCTCTCAGTGCATGTAGGTGCTGGCCATGCCGATGTGACAGGAGAGGGAGCCTTCCCTTTGCTCCCCAGAAGCCTGTCTTTCCTAACCCTGCTCTGTACCGGCTCCACACCTTCAGCAGATGCCCCAAACCACCAGGGAAGGAATAGCAGTTCGTTGCTGATAGTAGTACATCCATTGTGCATACTGGGCAAGCACCACCACCCAGCCCCTCTCGGCCTCAGCAGTGAAATGAGGTTACCTGCAGAGGAACCAGTCTCAGGAAGCCATCCCCATTCAGCAGGCAGATCCAGTGGGGTCTTCCCTGCGGGAAATCTCAAAGTCCGGGGTCCTAGGCCTCTCTTCCTACTACCTTCTCTCCTTGACCTTTGGCCCAGAGGCTGTCTCATACAGGATGGGGTGGGCAGTCTGCTTCCCAGATCAACTCTGGAAGCTGAGATCTTACACCTGTGTCCCCACCTCAAGTACCTCCCCACCCACTCCTCTTCCTCCTTGTGGGAATGAAGGCTGGAGCCCAAGAGAAAACCCACTCACTTCCTGTGGGCCCCTCACGAGCTTCCTAGCTGAAGGCCAGCCAATGAGTGGCTCAGCCCAGTGACCTTCTAAGTGGCCAGTGTCACGCCAGGAGGGCTGCTCAGCTGCAATGTAGTACCTGGAGATTAGTCCTCACTCTTAACTGACTGGGTAGATTGTACACAAGTCACCCAAGCTCTCTGAGTCCCTGTTTACTCATCTGTAAAATGGGCATCATACAGAGAAACTAAAGCCATCTAGATAAAGACCTTCATGATTAGTTATTCTGTATGCAGACCACTGTCCCTTCAGGGGGTCTGATGGTCCCAGTGGGGTATATGGGGGGGGTTGATATTCTCAGTAGGGTATGTGGAGGCATTGTATAGATCACGTGGATCATCAGGCACATATGTCAAGTTTTGAAGGCTCACCGTAAGTGAACCAAGGTTCACTTAAGGGTAAACATGGGTTTAGGCTGAGTCATTTCCCACTCAGCTGTGACCTCCCAAAAAAGACACCCCTTTTGGGGGAACAAGTGAGTTTCTAATCCCCTTCCAAACCAGATTTTCACCAAGGAGAGCAAGTCTTCTCTTCTGCCTTCAACACGGGGGGGGGGGGGGGAGTGTATCCATGACGATAGGACTCAGACTAGCCTACCCTGAAGAGGGAGGGTGAGCTGGGGGGAGAAGGAGTGGGCCACCCAGTGCTCCCCTGTCATGTACAACTCACTTCTCAAGTGGAAGGACAGCTGCCTATACATCTTGGCCTCACATGGTAGTGCTCAAGGAAAGTTCCGGGTCTCTCCAGCATCACCATGAAATGGAAGCTCAGAGAGGGGACTGCCTTCTCAGTGCATGTAGCCAGAGACAGAGAGGTGGAGACAGAGCCTCCCAGCCCAGAGCTTCTCACTAGAGAGCAAAGGACAAGTGTGAGGTCTCTCTGTATGACCCCACCCTGCCCTTCAGCCAATCCCACACCCCAGCAAAGAAATCCCGGACCACTGCTCCGCTGTGTTTGAGCATATATTGTGTGAGACAGCCCAGTGCCATTTTCTTCTTTTCTAGATTTTTGCCTGTGCCCACCCCGCTCCCATGCCAGCCTGGACTGTGAAACTTACTAAGGAATAGTGCTTTAGTCTGAAATGTCCCTGCTAGAAGCACCCGCCCATTTGAACAGCATGTTGGGCGATTTCTTAGCGCGCAGTATTTGTGTGTAGACAGACAGCCATCATGGTCTGCATAGGATGCGAAGCCAAGGCTGAGTCCACACGGAACCCTATGCCTGCGAACATTACCCTTGGGCATTTGGAGCCGAGGGTGTGGGGTACACAGGCCGGCACTCTGAGGCCACACCCGGCACCACAGGCATTTTGGATCCTACTCACCTCCCTGGTCTGATCTTTCTCACCTTTTTTCTCTTAGACCACATTTCCTGTTTATTATCTTATTTCATCTTTTATAAGCCCCATTAAATCATTGCTTGATTAAGGCATGTCACAGACAAAGAGAAAAGCCAGGCTAGAGAGATGACTCGGCAGTTAAGGTGCTTGCCTGCAAAGTCTAATGACCCAGGTTCCATTCCCCGGTACCCACGTAAAGCCAGATGCACAAAGTGGCACATGCATCTGGAGTTCATTTGCAGAGGCAAAAGCTTATGGTGTGCAGCCCCCATCTGTCTGTCTGTCTGTCTGTCCATCTATCTCCTCTCTTTCTCTCTCCCCCCTTGCAAATAAAGAAATAAATAATATACTTTTAAAAGAAAAGCCAGGGCTGGAGAGATGGCTTAGCAGTTAAGTGCTTGCCTGTGAAGCCTAAGGACCCTGGTTCGAGGCTCGATTCCCCAGGACCCACGTTAGCCAGATACACAAGGGGGCGCATGCATCTGGAGTTTGTTTGCAGTGGCTGGAGGCCCTGGTGCGCCCATTCTCTCTCTCTCTCTCTATCTGCCTTTCTCGCTCTGTCTGTCACTCTCAAATAAATAAATAAAAATAAACAAAAAAAAAGAAAGAAAAGCCAGTGTGTATGAGAATCCTCAGTAGAGTCTACAGTCATGCCATCCTGAACATGCCCAATCTCATCTGATCTTGGAAGCTACTCAGGGTTGGGCCTGGCTAGTACTTGGATGGGAGAATCCTTGGGAGAAGCTAGAATTCACAGTAAATGTCAGTTCAAGATGTATGTCACAGGGGCCAAGAAAAAAAAAAGCAAAGAACATGGAGGCCAGCCTGGCGCTCTGTGGTGGAGGCTAGCTAGCATTCCCGCAATTATTTCCGAGGTACTTTCCGACCCCCCAACCCACCCCCCACCCTCAAACACTCGGCAACTGAAAAAAAGGTACCGGTAGTTGAATTTTCCTTGTTGTCTTGCGCCAGGGAGGACAGCCAAGAGGTAGGCGCTTTGGTGGGTGGCCTTGGGGAGGAGTTTGGGCAGAGATGATGGGGTTCCTCTGTGTGAGGGGAGGCAAGGGATTCTGTGGTTGCATGAACACACCGAACCAGGCCAGCGCTGCCATGCCTACCACTGGGCCACCTTAAAGCAAGCCCATGGCCAGCTGTGCATGAACCCCTTCAGAACATTCTGGCTCTCTTTCCCAAGAGGCCAAGCATGAACATTCGGAATGGAAAAAGGCTGAGGGAGACGTGGGAGGAAAGAGCCCAGGGTGTGTTTTTCTGGGGTCAGAGTCTGGGAGTTGGTGCTGAGGGCATGCATAGACACAGAGAGCTTGTGAAATTTCTCCCAGCAAACGCCCCGTGCAGGCTCAGTCCCCAGCAGGGGAGAGGGCATAAATGAGGTGGGAGCAGGCAGCCTCAGCCTTGCCCCTCCTAGCTTCATCCCCTATGCCAGGGAAGGCTGAAGGTGCCCATGGGAGCTGCCCCTCTCAGTGCATGTAGGTGCTGGCCATGCCGATGTGACAGGAGAGGGAGCCTTCCCTTTGCTCCCCAGAAGCCTGTCTTTCCTAACCCTGCTCTGTACCGGCTCCACACCTTCAGCAGATGCCCCAAACCACCAGGGAAGGAATAGCAGTTCGTTGCTGATAGTAGTACATCCATTGTGCATACTGGGCAAGCACCACCACCCAGCCCCTCTCGGCCTCAGCAGTGAAATGAGGTTACCTGCAGAGGAACCAGTCTCAGGAAGCCATCCCCATTCAGCAGGCAGATCCAGTGGGGTCTTCCCTGCGGGAAATCTCAAAGTCCGGGGTCCTAGGCCTCTCTTCCTACTACCTTCTCTCCTTGACCTTTGGCCCAGAGGCTGTCTCATACAGGATGGGGTGGGCAGTCTGCTTCCCAGATCAACTCTGGAAGCTGAGATCTTACACCTGTGTCCCCACCTCAAGTACCTCCCCACCCACTCCTCTTCCTCCTTGTGGGAATGAAGGCTGGAGCCCAAGAGAAAACCCACTCACTTCCTGTGGGCCCCTCACGAGCTTCCTAGCTGAAGGCCAGCCAATGAGTGGCTCAGCCCAGTGACCTTCTAAGTGGCCAGTGTCACGCCAGGAGGGCTGCTCAGCTGCAATGTAGTACCTGGAGATTAGTCCTCACTCTTAACTGACTGGGTAGATTGTACACAAGTCACCCAAGCTCTCTGAGTCCCTGTTTACTCATCTGTAAAATGGGCATCATACAGAGAAACTAAAGCCATCTAGATAAAGACCTTCATGATTAGTTATTCTGTATGCAGACCACTGTCCCTTCAGGGAGTCTGATGGTCCCAGTGGGGTATATGGGGGGGGTTGATATTCTCAGTAGGGTATGTGGAGGCATTGTATAGATCACGTGGATCATCAGGCACATATGTCAAGTTTTGAAGGCTCACCGTAAGTGAACCAAGGTTCACTTAAGGGTAAACATGGGTTTAGGCTGAGTCATTTCCCACTCAGCTAGCTGTGACCTCCCAAAAAAGACACCCCTTTTGGGGGAACAAGTGAGTTTCTAATCCCCTTCCAAACCAGATTTTCACCAAGGAGAGCAAGTCTTCTCTTCTGCCTTCAACACGGGGGGGGGGGGGGGAGTGTATCCATGACGATAGGACTCAGACTAGCCTACCCTGAAGAGGGAGGGTGAGCTGGGGGGAGAAGGAGTGGGCCACCCAGTGCTCCCCTGTCATGTACAACTCACTTCTCAAGTGGAAGGACAGCTGCCTATACATCTTGACCTCACATGGTAGTGCTCAAGGAAAGTTCCGGGTCTCTCCAGCATCACCATGAAATGGAAGCTCAGAGAGGGGACTGCCTTCTCAGTGCATGTAGCCAGAGACAGAGAGGTGGAGACAGAGCCTCCCAGCCCAGAGCTTCTCACTAGAGAGCAAAGGACAAGTGTGAGGTCTCTCTGTATGACCCCACCCTGCCCTTCAGCCAATCCCACACCCCAGCAAAGAAATCCCGGACCACAGCTCTGCTGTGTTTGAGCATATATTGTGTGAGACAGCCCAGTGCCATTTTCTTCTTTTCTAGATTTTTGCCTGTGCCCACCCCGCTCCCATGCCAGCCTGGACTGTGAAACTTACTAAGGAATAGTGCTTTAGTCTGAAATGTCCCTGCTAGAAGCACCCGCCCATTTGAACAGCATGTTGGGCGATTTCTTAGCGCGCAGTATTTGTGTGTAGACAGACAGCCATCATGGTCTGCATAGGATGCGAAGCCAAGGCTGAGTCCACACGGAACCCTATGCCTGCGAACATTACCCTTGGGCATTTGGAGCCGAGGGTGTGGGGTACACAGGCCGGCACTCTGAGGCCACACCCGGCACCACAGGCATTTTGGATCCTACTCACTTCCCTGGTCTGATCTTTCTCACCTTTTTTCTCTTAGACCACATTTCCTGTTTATTATCTTATTTCATCTTTTATAAGCCCCATTAAATCATTGCTTGATTAAGGCATGTCACAGACAAAGAGAAAAGCCAGGCTAGAGAGATGACTCGGCAGTTAAGGTGCTTGCCTGCAAAGTCTAATGACCAAGGTTCCATTCCCCAGTACCCACGTAAAGCCAGATGCACAAAGTGGCACATGCATCTGGAGTTCATTTGCAGAGGCAAAAGCTTATGGTGTGCCCCCCCTCATCTGTCTGTCTGTCTGTCTGTCCATCTATCTCCTCCCTTTCTCTCTCCCCCCTTGTAAATAAAGAAATAAATAATATATTTTTAAAAGAAAAGCCAGGGCTGGAGAGATGGCTTAGCGGTTAAGTGCTTGCCTGTGAAGCCTAAGGACCCTGGTTCGAGGCTCGATTCCCCAGGACCCACGTTAGCCAGATGCACAAGGGGGCACACACATCTGGAGTTTGTTTGCAGTGGCTGGAGGCCCTGGTGCGCCCATTCTCTCCCTCTCTCTCTCTCTCTCTCTCTCTCTCTCTATGTATCTATCTGCCTTTCTCGCTCTGTCTGTCGCTGTCAAATAAATAAATAAAAATAAAAAAAAAAAGAAAAGCCAGTGTGTATGAGAATCCTCAGTAGAGTCTACAGTCATGCCATCCTGAACGTGCCCAATCTCATCTGATCTTGGAAGCTACTCAGGGTTGGGCCTGGCTAGTACTTGGATGGGAGAATCCTTGGGAGAAGCTAGAATTCACAGTAAATGTCAGTTCAAGATGTATGTCACAGAGGCCAAGAAAAAAAAAAAAAAAAAGCAAAGAACGTGGAGGCCAGCCTGGCGGCTCTGTGGTGGAGGCTAGCTAGCATTCCCGCAGATCCTTCTTTCCGAGGTGTAACCCTCTCCCCACCCCCCACCCCCACCCCCCCGCTGTGGACCCCACAGAAACCTCAACTTCACTCAGGTGCACTGGATTTGTGTCCCATGTCCCCAGGATGAAGTGACCGTGGAAACCACCAGCCCTCAGCAGAACAAGATGGACAAGCTGATGGAGATCCTGAACAGCATGCGGAACAACAGCAGTGACGTGGACACCAAGCTCACCACCTTCATGGAGGAGGCGCAGAACTCCACCAACTCCGAGGAGATGCTGGGGGAGATTGTGCGGACCATCTACCAGAAGGCCGTGTCGGATCGCAGCTTCGCCTTCACGGCTGCCAAGCTCTGTGACAAGATGGCGCTCTTCATGGTGGAGGGGACCAAGTTCCGGAGCCTGCTCCTCAACATGCTGCAGGTAACCAGACACCGACAGCTGCCGCTCCACGCCCCTGCCCCTCCGCCGCGGGTTATTACTAGAGAGAGGGCTGCAAGTTCTGACCGCACTTGAACTTGTCCCAAGTTCTTTCCTCTCTTGCCCAATTAATTATAGAAAATAAGAAGGCAGTCGAGGGGTGAGAGGGGTGAGGGATGAGCGATGAGCGGTCGGATTTGTATGTGTTTGTGGGAGCGCTCCATGGTTACAAAGGACCAATATAATTTTATAGGTGCTTTTGGTTCGACCAGCCTTTCCCTCTTTCTATTTTCATGATAAGAGGGCTGGCTGTTGGCTCTGTGCTTTGACCCCTGCATGTCTGAGCAGTCATGAACTCGCTGCGGACCTCCCCCTCCTCCCCGGGACCAATCCAGACAGCTCGATGGCTGTGCACTTGGTGTAGCTGGGACAGAGATGTTTTTGAGCAAAGCCTCAAGGGTCAGGAGGAGGGCAGCCTGTCTTCTGATGCACTGGGGCTCTGGGTACAAGGAAGGAGTAATGTAAGATTGTCTTGTTGCTTTTGGCTTCCTACTCAATATCCCTTCACCTCCAAGAAGCCCATCCCGGTTCTGCTCACTGTTACCCCAAGAAACCGGCATCCAATCGTGTTCTTTCGTAGTGGGTGTGGACAAGCACACTCAGATCAAGCCCTTCACAGACATACCTGATCTTTTGTTGTGTGTAGCAGAGGGTGAACTGTCAGCCCCAGAGCTGCTGTCATCAGGAAGATACGGTTATGGGGTGTGTGGAGGGGGTATTGAAGCCACACAATGCTAGAGGGTCATCCTTGGAGACTGTGGGTTATGGGAGCCATCTCTCCTAACGCTCTGTACTATAGAGACCAGTTGAAGTGCGAATTGTATTACTGGTCTACCTGGTAAAGCGGTCACCTGCAAGTGGAAAGGTATGATGTCGTAGCTGAAGAGACCACCTGCAGTAAGTTGGTAGCTAGGGTGACCTTAAAGCAGACCATCCAAGCGGCACCGCTTCTGAGAGCCAAAGGGCTTACATTCATATTTACATCTGGGCCACCGATAGATACACAGGGCACGTGGCCACCCTCTTCTCGACCACCTGGCTCACGGTTTGCAAGGAGGTCGCTGCCCTGCAGTGCACTGGGCCCCATGCTGCCAGTCCACCGCTCTTCCTTGTCTCGCTCCCTGCAACCTGAGCTTCCCTCTAGCTCCAGGCTGTGATCAGGTTGCCATTCCTGGATCACCCACACTCCCCTGGTGATGAATTCCCGCATTACCTGAGGGATTTGCACATCGGGCATGTTCCTCTCAGGCCAGAATGTCCCGGGAGCAGGAGCGTGTAGAGATTGACAAACAGGCAAGAGAGACCTATCTGCCATGCCGCACCAGGCATAAGGGAGTCGGGGACATGACCGACCTTATACTTGGCTTTGGGATTTTATTCAAAGAAGAGCCAGGATGGGATGAGAGTACTAGACCATGGACGCCAACCGCAAGTCATTAAGTCAGCCCCATGGCAGACAGACACCCAGGCTACAGGCACCCAGGGAGGGTGGGTGGCTGCAGAGCCGCCCAAGATCGGCACTTCTTCCAGTGCCTGTGGCAAGAGTGATTTAAGTCAGATTGAAGTCAGTGAAGTCCCGTCTGTACCCCTCACCCCTCAGATAGCAGGTCACACGGAAGGAGCATGCTGGGACCCAGCTGGGCAGGCACTGGGGGGAGAAAACACTGAACCAAATGCTGGCAAAGCAAGCATCGGCCTGATTCCACTTCAGAGCCTGGGCCTCTGAAGATCTTGCTGCTACAAATGAGTAGGGGCCTTGGGAAGGGGATACAAGTGACCCCGTGTAAACTTCTCCCATTCTTGTTGCTCCCAGGCCTTGTCCTTGGACGACACAGTCCTGAATACTCCGGTCCTAGCAAACTGCCCTTCCCCCCGTTGTGTCTCCGTGATAGGCCTGATATCAGTGAGCTATGCCACCAGCTCCAGAGGGGCCCCTCCTGATGCTGACACACTCCCATAGCCTGCTCCTGCCCACTACAACCACGCTACAGCCAGCCTGAGCCTCCAGCATACCCATAGGACAGACCCCGTGCCATCTCATCTAGAATTTCCATCTGGAATTCATTTTCCCTCCTGTCTCCAATACCCAACCCTTCACCGGGGCCATTCACACTCAGAGCCAGGCACCACCACCACCACCCACCCCACCACCACCCACCCCCCCCCCCCGGAAACCTGCTAACACCCTCATTGTGTTTCTGCAGCTGCTCACCCTTCCCTGCCCGTACCTGTCACCCTGTCACCAGCTAGGACTAATGGAGCCTCAGGCTGCTGATACTATAAGCAGTCCACAGACAGAGCTTTGTCCTTTGGAAGAAGGAAGGGAACTCCATCCAGTGACCCCAGGAACACAACTGACAAACGCCAGCCCCAGGGGATTCAGACTCTGAGAGGCGGTAACCACTGCTGCTGTATACAGCTGCGTCCTGGAGTCTGCTAAGTACTGGTGCTAAAGGTCCTTGGTGGCTCTGTCCATTCAGACCTGAGCCAGCCCCGGGTCCAGCATAGCGGCCTCTGAGATGGTCCTCTTGTTGGGTGTGGTTGCCACCTCCACACAGGCTCTGACGCACACTGCAAAGGAGCCAGTTGCAAAGTGCCCCGAGTGCCCCCTCAGCAGCTGTCTCCGGATGGTGCCCACCCTGCCTGATCACTTTTGCCACTTGAGCATGAGCAGTGGGAGCCAATATTAGGGGCAGGGGTGGCCTCTGATGTAGTAGATACTCAAGCAGAGGTCCAAAGGCCCCTGCCAAGCTGGGGTACAGCCCCCATGGGGTGTAAAAAGAGATCACAGGTCCTTTGATTCTTTCCAGCTAGATACTCCATTGCCATGTCACAGAACCTGGCTTCTCTCAAGTCATGACAGTGCCACAGACCCTTGAGTCTCAGTGGACCTCTGTCACCAGTCCCACAGCTCAAAACTAGTCTTCAATTTATTTTTATGTTTTCATTTTATTAGAGAGATAGGGGGAGAGAGAGAGAAAGAGGGAGGGAGGGAGAGAATGGGTGCACCAGGGCCTCTAGCTACTGCAAACAAACTCCAGATGCATGCGCCACCATGTGCATCTGGCTTACATGGGACCTGGAGAATTGAACCTGGGTCCTTAGGCTTTGCAGGCAAGCTCCTTAACCACTAAGCGATCTCTCCAGCCCAAGTCTTCAATTTTTATATGTAGTCAGGCTCCTTTTAAAATAATATGCTTGTAAGTAAAATTCTATTCATTTAGCAGACATTTCTTCAATGTGTATTATGTGCTGAGCCCATAGTCTTCATTAGATGATATTTTCAAACTTAACTGCATATGAACTACATGGAACTTTGTTTAAGTACAGATTTGGATGCATTAAGTGTAGGGTGGAGCCTGCGATTCTGCATTTCTACCTTGCTTCCAGTGATGAGGTGTGGTGTGGGGTAGCTGACCAGGGGTCGCACTTTTTGGAAGCATGGCATTGGATGACTGATGGCTTGTAGGTGACAGATCAGTTTCATAGATAGACAAACAACATACAGCCTTTTATCAGTGTCACTGTCCAGAAGAGGCATCCAGCCTGAAGCTCCTGAATTTCAGACACCATGTCATCTTTAGGTCAGTGACTCTCCGCTGCTGTCCACTGGGATCACCTGGAGAGCTAGAGTCCTCCCCCAGAGCAGCTGGATGAGGCTCTCTAGGGATAGGCCTGGACAACATATTATAAAGAATTCGCCAGGGCTGGAGAAGATGGCTTAGTGGTTAAGGTATTTTCTTGCAGAGCCAGAGGACCCTGGTTCGATTCCCCAGGTCCCACATAAGCTAGATGCACAAGGTGGCACATGCATCTGGAGTTGATTTGCAGTGGCTGGAGGCCCTGGAACGCGCTCTCTCTCTCTCTCTCTCTCTCTCTCTCTCTCTCAACTTCTTTCTGTCTCTCTCTCAAATAAATAAATAAAATACATTTTTTTTAAAAAAAAAGAATTCATCAGGCCATCCTAAGTGAGCACTACTGATAGGGAGATGGCCAGATGCCAGGACTGTCCCACTATTCCCACTTATTAGGCCCTCCTCATCATACCATGGGCCAGTCAAAAACCACCTCCCAGGTGCCTGGCTCATTGCTAAGTGATGTAGAGGCCTTCAACTGGGCTGGTGGGCCCAGAGAGAGGGAGAGAGCTCAGCTGCTAAGACAATGCCTTCACCTCCTCCAACCTCAGTTTCCCCTCTGTGCAGGGAGGCAGCTGGGTGCTGCCATCGCAGGGACCCTTCCTTTCTCATGCTGCTGTCGGTCATTCTGGACTCTTCCCTAACGGAGGAGAGAACCAACCCTACTCCCCGACTGGCCACCCCTGTCTCTATCCCTGCGTCTCCCCCGTTTCTCTTTCTTAGACTTCACTAACTGTTGGTATGGCCATCGCGTGTCTTAAGAGAAGGGCCTCCCTTTCACCCGCCATTGCGCCATTGCCGACTGGGCCACCCAGTGAATCTGGCAGGCTATTAGCATTGCGGCTGGGCCCTGGCCGCAAGGCTCCCAGCTCCTCCGTGTGTGCCGAGCTCCTGCTAACCAGCTTATATGCATTGATTGTTTCCACTTCCAGGAGACTGTGGGCTGCCCTGGGCAAAAGTAACCAAAAAGCTCCCTTGATGCTCATCAGGGAGTTGTGGAACCGTGGGGGAGGACGAGGGCTCCGGTTTCACGGAGTAAGAATGAGTGCGCCTCTTTTTATGGGTACTTTGGAATGACAGGAATCAGAGGCCTGAGCCCCCTCCACCCAGCACTGCCCTGTCACCGCCCTAGGCCTTCCACTTGGGCTCCTGGAGTGCTCTTTTGCCGAGATATGCTTGGGTAGTACAGGTTCAAGCCCTCCTCCGTTGAAATGCATGTGCCCTGTTTAGCCAAGAGGTGTCTGCATCTGAGCTATGCAGAGCAAAGTATTATTAGAGCAGGCATCAGTGTGTCTGTAACTGAACCCAGCTCTCCCTAGCAACTGTTGCCAACAACACATCTAACAGAAGGATGTGATACCTTTTTTTGAGAGAAAAAAAAAAAAAGTTCATCTGGACGAAGTCATAAACACAGCAGGGCTGTTGTGAGAAGACAACACAAAATCAGAGCTTGGCGCTTAACCGCGTTTCAAAATAAATTGCTCTCCGACCACACCTTCTCGAAGACAGCCTCTTGCAGCGCTGACCTCGAGCTACAGAATGGGCAGATTCTTATTGGACTTTCTGGTCAGGTTACTATTCAGCATTGTGTTTGGGCTTTTGATACATAGAAGCTCTGTTGGGTGATGGCTCTAGGGGTTCTCTAGGAATGACTTTAGCTCTAGGAGGGGTGCTTAGATTCTCCGATCTGGCTCTGGCTGCCCTTATCAGCAAATCATAATATTGTCTCAAGTTCCAAAGATGTATTTTCCCCTTCTGGGCCCCTTAGAAATGCCTGATTCTCCCAGTCCCTGCTTATCTCCTGGGCCCCACTTCCCCAGCTTACGTGGAGGAACTGGGCCATTCTTTTAACTATTCATAAGAGAACGCTATCCTGCCCTTTGGTTCTCTTACAGTTTCTGGAAAAATCTAAAATCATTCACTACACCAGAGGTCTGGAGCTCTTTCTCAAGCCTTGTCTTCAGAGGAGGGGAGAAGGGCTGATGTTTCTGACGTTCTAGGCAACCCTGAGTTGTAGACTTAGACTCCTTCAGGGCAAGAGTGCTGGCTGATTTAGCGTGTCCCCAGCTCCTAGGATCATGACTGCTACATTGCAGGTGCTCAGGAAATACCTGAGGAAGGAAGTGATGGAGTCCTGAGTTCCAGGCCCCCGTGTTCTGCTCACGTTCGGAGGTGAATCCCAGGGTAGAGATCCCTCCCCAAGATCACACTTTGGTAAAGTGTCTCAGCAAAGCTACAACCCCCGAAGTGGCTGGCTGGGCGCCTAGCTCCCACGCCACTTCCCAAATAGGGTGCAGGGTCAAAAGTTTGGGAAAACCCATCCCACAAGGCTGTGGGTGAAAATTGCAGAACCCGCCCCTGACTCTCAGGAGGCCCAAGGCTGCCCGAGAGCACGCCCTTCCCCACCACGCTAGTCCTCATCCCCTCAGGGCTTCATCTGCCTGCACCCTGTCCGTCTGCTTGCCTGCCCCTCGATGCTGCACAGCCAGCCACAGGCAAGCAAGCCCATGTGCACTCCAGGCATATAAACTAATTTTAATGTTGGCCCAGCCACGCATACCCAGGGAGAGAAGCACATTGTTCCGAGCATTCCAAAGTCGGAGTACAAGCCCTGGGCCACCTCCACATGCCCTCACTCCCCTCAGCAGCTGCTGGAGCCAGGAGGGGTGGGGCACAGGGCTAGCAGACAGTGCCAGCCCTCTTCCACAGGCAGGCTGAGAAGGGTGATCCCTGAGGCCCACAAAGGGTCTCGTTCTCTCAAAATGCCTGGCCTCTGAACACTCCCATCTGGGCACACAGTGAAGGCCAGGCTTGAGAGGGGCACTGCAGAGCTGGCATACCCATTCCCCCGAGTGGGCACTGGCAGCCCACAGTAGGCTCATCATGTGTGCCACAAGAGACAAGCAGTTACAGGAGCCTGAACCTCTGCAGAGAGCCTGTAGCAGGCCAGGGCCCCGACTTGGGGTGCCTATGGCCGACTCTGCGCCCAGCTTGGTACCCCTGCCAGAGCCAGAGTAGGACGGAGCTTTGGGCCTTACAGCCAGGAGCCTTATCTACGCTTACGCTGGAATAAGTGAACTTTATCTGCCTTGCCCCATCTCATTTCCTCCCTTCAGCCATTACTGAGCACCTACTGTGTACCGCACGCTGTGGTAGACCTGGTATATGTGTCATCTCAGAAGAATGTCTGGTCCTCTCATCTCAATTGGAGTCAGTGGGGGGTGGACGCCAGCTAGGTCTTAAGTATTGTTCAAGGACCTAGCTGAGGTGTCTCAAAGTATTTTTTTTATTTTTTTTGTTATTGTTAATTATTTATTTGAGAGTGACAGACAGAGAGAAATAGGCAGATAGAGAGAGGGAGAGAGAATGGGCGCGCCATGGCCTCCAGCCACTGCAAATGAACTCCAGACGCGTGCGCCCCCTTGTGCATCTGGCTAACATGGGTTCTGGGGAGTCGAGCCTTGAACCGGGGTCCTTAGGCTTCACAGGCAAGTGCTTAACCACTAAGCCATCTCTCCAGCCCTCTCAAAGTATTTAGGTCAAACCTGACTGTCAAATAGGGAATAGGATGGGGACAAGGTGGCTTCTGAAGACACCAAGTTTGAGGCAACCTCTAGAACTCTGGAGTCCTCCGTGGGACAAAACATATGACAATCTGAACATTAGCACTTTGAGGACTGAGCATGGTGGCACGCACTTGTAATCCCAGCACTTGGGAGGTGAAGGCAAGAGAATTGTGAGTTTAAGACCAGCCTGGTTCTATAGAACCAAATCCAGGCCAGCCTGGAAAATAGGGATAAACCCTGTCTCAACAGAACAAAACAAAAAATACATTCTGGTTTTTGAGTCTGAAAATAAGTAGAGGAAAGAAAATCATCTACCAAGCCTTGATCAGTCCTGCAGGGAGCCCAGGCCACAGCCTGCCACGCATCCCGTCCTCAGGAGCCTTGGGTGGCACTGAGCTAACCACTCTGCAGCCTCCCAGAGACCCTTCCCGCAAAGCCAAGCTCCAGCATGCTGCCTCGGGATTCCATCCTGTCTTCAGCCTCACAGAGAACTGAGCTTCTGAGTGACTTCTCCCCCTGGCCACAGGAAGCCCAAGTAGATGGGGGTGGAGGGGCTTAGACAAGAGAATGTTTCTTGTGAAAAGAGGCCGTTGCCATGTATTGGAATGTGGGGTGGCTTAGGCTTGGTGGGGATGGGTGTTGGGGGGAAGCAGCCTTGTGGTTCTAATCAGCTGGGCCATATGGGACAAACAGGCTGATCCCTGCAGCCCTGTGTCACTAGATGGGACTTCTGCTCTAGGACAGCTCAGCCCGGGTCCTGGGATCCCAGGGTGGTGGCGTGGATACCTATGGCCTCCTTGCTGAGCTGGAGCATTTAAACCCATCTCCGTACCCAGTCTGTGCTCTGGAAGGCCCTCTGGACTTGGTAGATTCTGCATAGATGAGTCAGTATATCTGTATCTGCAGCGCCCCAGCTCAGACTCGAGCTCACCCACCATGGCCAACCCCATTGGTGTCAAGTGCAGGGTGGGGAGGGGGGAGACAAACAGGAGCTCTGAGACTCTCTAGCCAAAGCTCACCCTTTGTCTCTGTCTTAGGGTATTGTCTCCCCCTCATTCAGATTCAGTTTGGGACAGTGAAGGAAGGTGATGTGTACTTGTGAAATACTAATTTTAGGAGAGAACTGGAAATTGATAGGTATACCCCTCCCAGGAAGCCTTCCCTGGTCTCCCAGCCCCAGAACTACCACCACTACCACCCCCAATACTGGATATGTTGAAACCTTTTTTTTTTTTTTTTAAAGGATAGAGAGTCAATATGTAGTACATACTGGTGTTGAATTCATAATCCTGCTTCCATCTCCCAAGTACTGGGATTATAGACCATGTGCCAAGCTTTGTGTTTAAGCTTTTTTTTTTGAGGTAGGGTTTCACTCTAGCCCAGACTGACCTGGAATTCACTATGTAGTCTCAGGGTGGCCCTGAACTCACAGCGATCCTCCTACCTCTGCCTCCCGAGTGCTGGGATTAAAGGCATGCGCCACCACGCCCAGCGTAAGCTTTATTTGAAACTTGTGTTCCCAGATATCTTGGGGACAATGAATGGGTCCTACCCCAACCAATGCATTGGTAGTTCCAGGAGCTTCTATTAAGTGGGACAAAGGAGTCTGGTGGGTCAGTGCCCAAATGCCCACCGCAGAAGAGGACACATGGTGTCCTGCTTCTCCCATCTCTGAGCCCAGGGAGCTTTCCCTGGTCAGGGACTATTTCACCATCACCTGTGTCCCTGGCCAGGCTGTGTCCCTTCCCTACATGCCCTCAGTTCCTAATACCCCCCCCCCCAACTCCCCCGTCCTGGGTTCCATTTTCCCTGCTAAATCCCCTGAGAGAACTTGGCCAGAAATGTCCCTGCCTGAGGCAGCCATGCTGAGGCAGGCCCCACAGATAAGTAGGTTATCAGAGAAGGCCAGCTCGGGTGTCCCAGGCCCCAGAGGGTCACCCCTGGCTGGCTGGCAGTTCACCCCCAGCACCTCCTCCTCCTGTCCCCTCACGGAGCCAGGCAGGCAGGAGACAGCACATTCCCTGCCACCACTCGCCCCAGCCGCCACTGGGAATCTGAGCTATGCTAAGCGACTCCAGATCAGCGCATCACAGCCCTGCCTGGGCACCACCACCCCAGACAGGGCGCCTCTACCTGCTGGGCTGTCGCTGGAAAGCCGGCACCGCCAGCCGGTGGAAAAAAAATCTCCCAGCGGGTGATGTAACTGCCCCTCAGCCTGGCCCTGGCTCCCCACCAAGGCTCCTGGCCACCACTGCCCCCCTTCCCCCCACCCCACTCCCCACCACCAAGGGAGATCCACGCCCGGAAAAGAAGGGTCCCTCTTGCAAAAGGAAACAAAAGGTGCTGATCTACTGCCCAGGCCCTCCTCTGGATCCAGCATGGGCCAGGCCCAAGGAGATTGAAGTGCCTGAGGGTCTGGGAGGCCCAGGCAAGCTTGAGGAGGGATCCTGATTTAGGGGTCAGTCAAGGGGCCAAGGGACCAGTCCCAGCAGAGGAGCATGGTTATAAAGGAGAGAAGGAAGACAGCTGTGTTCTTATGGGCTTTTTTGTTTGTTTGTTTTTGTTTGTAGCACTTTAAAAAATTGTAATCACAGGGCTGGAGAGATAGCTTAGCAGTTAAGACACTTGCCTGCAAAGCCTAAGGATCCAGGTTTGGTTCCCCAGTACCCACATAAACCAAATGCACGAGGTAGCATATGCATCTAGATAGAGTTCATTTGCAATGGCTAAAGGCCCTGATACTCCCATTCTCTCCACCCCCACCCCCAGTCTCTCTGCCTCTCTCTCTCTCTCTCTCTCTCTCTCTCTCTCTCAAATAAATAAATAATTTAAAAATATTGTAATCACAACCCACATAGAATAGACTTTAACCTTTTTTTGTTTGTTTGATTTTCAAGGCAGGGTTTTGTTGTAGCCCAGGCTGACCTGGAATTCACTATGCAATTCCAGGGTGGCCTTGAACTCACAGCGATCCTTCTACCTCTGCCTCCCAAATGCTGAGATTAAAGGCATGTGACACAATGCCCAGCCATACTTTAATCATTTTTTGTTTGTTTGTTTGTTTGTTTGTTTTTTGAGGTAAGGTCTTACTCTAGCTCAGGCTGATCTGGATTTCACTATGTAGTCTTAGGGTGGCCTTGAACTCATGGTGATCCTCTTAATCCCAAATGCTGGGATTAAAGACCTGTGCCACCACACCCAGCTCTACTTTAACCATTTTTAAGGCACCATTTCAGCAACACCAAGGATACCTTCCCACAATGCTAAGCAACCACCATGCTAGTCTTGACTTTACCCCCACAACCTCTTTATAATCCCATACCCCAGCCCCATACCCACCAGAGTCATTCCGTGTTCCCCAGCCTCCACCCTACCTCTGTCTCCCTGAATTTGCCCACTCTGTGCTGCACACAAATAGTCATACCATATTTTTTAATTTTTAATTTTTTATTTTTCTCAATTTTTATTAACATCTTCCATGATTATTAAAATATATCCCATAGTAATACCCTCCCTCCCCCCACTTTCCCCTTTGAAATTCCATTCTCCATCATATCTCCTCCCCCTCTCAATCAGTCTCTCTTTCATTTTGATGTCATGATCTTTTCCTCCTCTTATGATGGTCTTGTGTAGGTAGTGTCAGGCACTATGAGGTCATGGATATCCAGGCCATTTTATGTCTGGAGGGAGCACGTTGTAAGGAGTCCTGCCCTTCCTTTGGCTCTTACATTCTTTCTGCCACCTCTTCCGCATTAGACCCTGAGCCTTGGAAGGTGTGATCGAGATGTTACTCAGTACTCCAGTCACTCATACCATATTTTTATGTCTGTCTTATTTCACTTAGCACAATGGTTTTAAGGTTCACACATATGCATGTGTCAAGTTGTCCTTTTCATGGCTGAATAAATACTCTGTTGTATGTATATACCACTTTCTGTTCATCTCTCCATCCACCAACAGACACATGGCGTGTTTCCACCTTTTGGCTTTTGTGACCAATATCGCAATGGAGCTTGGGTGTGCAAGCAGCTGAATTCCTGGTTTGATTCTTTGGGATTCATACCTGGGAGTAGAATTGCTGGATCATGAGGACATTTTATATTTAACTTTTTTTCTGGTTGTTTTTTGAGGTAGGGTCTCACACTAGTCCCGGCTGACCTGGAACTCACTAGTCTCAGGGTGGTCTCGAACACATGGCGATCCACCTACCTCTGCCTCCCAAGTGCTGGGATTAAAGGTATGCGCCACCACGCCCGGCTTTTTTTTTTTTTTTTCATTTTTATTTACTATTTATTTGACAGGTGAGAGAACAAGAGACAAGAGAATATGAATGGATGCAACGGGGCCTCTAGCCACTGCAAACAAACTCCAGAAGCAAGCAACCCTTTGTGCATGTGGCTTTATGTGGATCCTGGGGAATTGAACTTGGGTCATCAGGCTTTGTAAGCACACTCCTTTAACTGCTGAGCCGTCTCCCCAGCCTTATGTTTAAGTTCCTGAGGAAGTGCTAAACTGTTTTCTGGATATGTGTGCTTGATGGAGAAAATATAATGAACAATATATAAAGACATGGCTTAAGTGAGGGACTGTGAGGTTGCTGCCTGCAGTCAGACTGACAGCTGAGACGTCTATAAGATGGACCAACTAGGGGCAGGAGAGGCAAAAGGGTTTGGACTACGTAGGGCCCAGGGAGCCGCTGTGGGCTGTTGAGCTGTGAAGTTCCAGGATTCATTAAAAATCATAGACTAGGGCTGGAGAGATGGCTTAGCGGTTAAGGCGCTTGCCTGCAAAACCAAAGGACCCAGGTTCGACTCCCCAGCACCCACATAAGCCAGATGCACAAGGGGACGCACGCATCTGGAGTTGGTTTGCAGTGGCTGGAGGCCCTGGCGCACCCATTCTCTCTCTCTATCTGCCTATTTCTGTATCTCTGTCTCTCTCTCTCGCTCTCTCTCAAATAAATATAAATAAATATTTTTTAAAAATCATAGACTAGAGTAGACCTGAAGGAGGTCTCATAGATTATCTAGTCTAATCCACACACATTATAGATGAGAGTCCAGCAGCCCAGGGAATTAAGGAGGATCACGTTTTGGAAAGCTGGGGAACATGACTGTGAGATGGATTGTAGGACATTACCCTTAGAGATGGCATACTTTGGAGAACCAGGAGCTGTAAATGGCCATGGTTGCTGTTTACGTGAAAGGCCCATACGCAGTCCTGGGACCTCCCCCCGCAAGGTGTTAGGTGCGTGGCAGGCCTCCCTCTCCACACCCCTCCGGAGCCCGCTTCTTGGCCCTGGAACACGGAATATACTCCATGTTCCGCTTCCACGAGCCAGAAGCCGGAAGCTGGGCTTACCCACCATAGAGCCAGCAGTCTGACTGTCGGAGGTGGTGCTCTGTTTCCTCTCCTTCAGCAAGAGCCACAGTGGGCTCTGAAAGCTTTTAGATGGACAGGCCAGTCCTTCGAGAAGCCTGTGTTCTAGCGTGGGCTTTGAGCACACAGCCCACTTGCAAGATGATCAGAGACTTAACACTTCCTTACTGCGGCCGCTGCCTGCGTGTGCACTCGCTCCTCCTGTCATTCCATTCCCACGCAACATACATGGCCGAGTTCTGGCTACCTGGCCATCCAGGAGTGAATGGGTGGGTGGGTGGGTGAGGCCAGGGTGCAGGGATACAGGGGACTCAGAAGAGGAAACAGAACATCTTCCCACAGCCAGCCAGAAGGCCACACAGGTCACTGCTAAAAAAAAAAAAAAAACTATCTGAGCCCAGGGAAGCCAGGTTCTGTGTCCTAGATAAATGAGAGCCCCTTTGTGTAGACAGAACCCGCCCCAGCACCTTGCAGACAGCCACTAGGAGGTCAGGGGCCCAGCAGGTGCCAGAGCGCTGGGCGGGGTAGGGTGACATCTGTGCCTGGGTGACTCCTGTGCAGACAGAAACCAGTGTCATGTTTCCTCCTACCTGGACTCACCTGCTGGCCCGCCCCCCCTGTCCTGAGGAGCAGGTAACATGCTTCTAGGAAGCAAGGCCACGGACGCGAAATGTGCTGAGCTCCCCCAGCGCCGTGTGCCCTGGACGCCAAGGTCAGGACAAGGGCTTCTGCACACCCCAGGGGCCACATCCCCTGCTGTCTCATGCCTAGAGCTCAGATTAAAGTCCTTCCTGCAGAAGTGGACCATGTTCTGAGCCTTTAGGAACAAACAGGTCCTGCTTCTTCCCGGCCCCA
Organism: Dipus sagitta; assembly: GCA_036346955.1. Taxonomy (NCBI): domain Eukaryota; kingdom Metazoa; phylum Chordata; class Mammalia; order Rodentia; family Dipodidae; genus Dipus; species Dipus sagitta. Next base: position 38,712,215 of record CM070771.1, read on the forward strand.
TCTTCCCTGGTTCTAGCTGGTTAAGATGAGGACCGGAAGCCAGGTGGTACAACTGTCAGGTTACCCTTCAGTGTCCCCTGTAGGACCCCAGAACAGACCCCAAATAATAGAGTGAGTGAGGGCTGGAGAGATGGCTTAGCAGTTGAGGCCTGTGAAGCCAAAGGACCCAGGTTTGGTTCCCCAGGACCCACGTAAGCCAGATGCACAAGGTGGCGCATGTGTCTGGAATTTGTTTGCAGTGGCTAAAGGCCCTGGCGCACCCATTTTTTCTCTCTTTCTCTCTCTCAAGTAAATAAATAAATAAATAAAATATTTTTAAAATATAGAGTGAGTGACACTTCAGGCCAATTTGAAACACGGAGATAGCCATGCTTAGGTGGAAGCAGTTCCCTCCTGGGATGGCCTCCAGCCTCTCCTTCCCGAGGAAGCCTCTTGCTCCTTCAAATCACTCCATCTTTGACAGGGTCCAACTGGGACCAAGTGTCTTCCAGAGGATCCGTGGGCACATCCAGATCACTCACCTTGTGAAGAGAGAAGGCATGTAGGCTTCCACGCCATCCCTGAGTCTTGGGAGGATTGCAGATTTTAGGCCAGCTTGGGCTACATAGTGAGACCCTGCCTCAAGAAACAAGGAAACAATCCCAGCACTTGGGAGGCAGAGGTAGGAGGATCACCGTGAGTTTGAGGCCACCCTGAGAATACAGAGTGAATTCCAGGTCAGTCTCAACTAGAGACAAGAGTGAAACCCTACCTCGAAAAATCAAAAAGAAATAAACAGATAAAATAAAATACCCCCCATATATATATATATATATATATATATATATATATATATATATATGACAAGCAAACAAAAAAGACTAATTGGAGGAATATCTCAAAAGTGAGCTTAGAGGCAGAGTCCCTTGTAATTCGGCTTGCTAGGCCACAGTCATGTCCCTCTGATGACCTATTTACAACCTGGAGGCAAGAGAGGTGGTTAGAGCAGCCAGGCGTCAGCCACCTCCCCCCCCCCCCCGGCCCCCGGCACCCGGCACCCGGCCCCCGGCCCCCGGCCCTGGTGTGGAGCCCAGAATCAGGCAGCCCTCCTCTTACTCTTCAGTTAAATGGGTTATATAATGTCTGTTTCCTGCACCTGCTTCCTGCATTGACCACCTTGCTGAAAAGCCACTCCGATCCCTGTCATTTGGTCTGTGCCCTCCAAAGTCTCCCCCTGCAGGGGAGACCTCTCAAAGTCCCATTAGCATGTTTTCCCTGGTCCCTACAGGTTTTACAGTCTAGGGGCTTGGGGTTCGTTTGCTCTGCCAATTGAGGAATTAAGAGGCAGGAAGGTACTTTAAAAGAATAAAGTTTAGCCGCGTGTGGTGGTGCACGCCTTTAATCCCAGCACTTGGGAGGCAGAGGGAGGATCGCCGTGAGTTCAAGACTACCCTGAGACTACATAGCGAATTCCAGGTCAGCTTGAGCTAGAGTGAGACTCTACCTCAAAAAACCAAAAAAAGATAATAATAATAAGGTTTATTTTAGAGTAAGAGGGGAAGAAAGCAAGCTCCTCAGAGGAGGGGGGCTTCCAGAGTTGGAAAAACCCACAGTTTCCATGGGAACGGAACTTTTATTGAATGGGCAAGCCCGTCCTTCCTATCTTCTCATGGCCGTGGGAAGCAGTTGGAGATGCCCATGGGACTTGAGGCTGGGACCCAGCCATAGGAGAGCTCTCAGAAAGGCCCAGGCCGGAGCCCTGAGCAGGGCCCGGGTACGCTTCAGCCTCTCCACCTGCTGTCCATGATAGCAGAAAGCCAGCGCCACTATAGAGCAGTGTCGTGCATGGGGGGGGGGGGTCGGCCTATGGGTAGGGGAGGAGAGACTTTCTGGAGGAGACAGCACTTAAGAGGCAGAAGAAAATGGGAACCAGGGCCCAAAGCTAAGGCTGGGGAGGAGCCCCTAAGGGAGGGGTCCAGCAGGAGAGGCCAGTGAGGTCCTGTGTGGCCAGACTGGCTAAGGGTGTCTAGTGAGTGTCAATAAGGGGCTGGGGGGGGGGGGACACCCAGCCAGGCTGTGACCCCAGGTCACAGTAACCACACTAGCCCGTTCATTCTGCTGGCGCCAGCTGCCCACAATTTCAGGCCAAGGCTGTATTTTAATCCAAACTCAGACTTCTACCTCTAGAGTGGTGAGCTTCCTGCTAGCCTGGGGCCTGGGGCAGTATCAGCAGGAGGCAGAGCAGGCTGCTGTATCTGCAAGCCAGGCCAGCCTGGGAACTTCAAACCCCCGGGCTTTCCCAGGCAGGTAGTGTGGCAACAGGAGCCTGGCATCCTGCCAGACAGGTTCACCAAGAAACTCCCTTTTACCTCTCCTCCTGTGGGGAAACCCTTCCCTCCCCAAAGAAACATAGCTTCTGACCTCCCTCCAGGGGCTCTAAGGAAACCAGACTAGAAGTCTAAAGTCAGCCCCTTGCCTTCCCCCCTTACCCCCCCCCCACACCAGCCTCAGTGTCCCTATGAGAAAATGAATGCCCAGATGAGATCTGGTGACAGGCACCTAGACTTCTGTCCATCACCTCTGGTGCCTGGAACTTGTGAAGGTCGATTAGAGGTCAGGGTTTAGAGTTGGAGGAGGAGATGGGGCTTCCTGGGGGTGCACTGGGCAGATGTACCAGAAGTGATTAATGGTTCTGCAATGGAGGAAGTGCTCTGGGCTCCAAGAGGGGAGGTTCTGGGTCCACCCTGCCAGTCTGGAATGAGGTGGTCTCAGCCAATCCTACCCATAAAATAAAGGCATGGTTTCAAAGAACAATTTTGCCTTTTAGTTCTCTTCCAGAGCAGACAGGAGAGTAAACCTTAGAACAGAGGTCCCAGTCCCTACTCTCGCCATTTGGTTGGGGGCCTGCAGTCCTGGCCACCCCTCCTCTCCCTACTCTCCAGCCTTTGGCTCTGGCCACCTGTGGGTGGCTTGGCCCATGCTTTCTCTAGGGGCGGCCCCGCGAAACGTGCAGAGTGGCCTGCAGGGGGCGCCAGCACTCAAGGCCGGCTTCACCTGCCTGCAGCTCCTTCCAGCGCGGGGACTCCCTGGGGGTTGTCCGGCAGGGAAAGTTTTAGCCTTGTGATGGTGACTCTACCACCAGGCTGCCTTCTTGGGTACAATTTCCAAACCCTCTGGGGTCCCAGGCTTGAATCCAGAACGCTCAGGCCTGGGAATGGATTGGCCATTGGGGGGGGTCCTCCAGGGCAGGTCAACATTGTGTGCTGTCCCATGTATACCCCAGGCTCCTAGAGGCCACAGATAGGATGCAGAGGTCTCAGGAAGCCTAGGTAGAGAATGAAATGAGGGCTCTGGTTCCCCAGGGACTAAGGAGTTTGTGTCAGCCCCAGGGTGGGGCGGGGGCTAGGAACCTAAGCAGCGCTCAGCCCCTGGAGGCTGCATATTTTTAACCCATTGGAACAGCGGTTTGTCTAGCACTCCTTGTTGCCTCTCCACATAGTTGGAAGAGGTGTGAGGAAAGGCCTGGTTGTCTGCAGACCTCCCCCATTGCAGTGGGATGAACAAGAGGACCCACAGCAGAGGTCAGGCGTTGGCCACAAGCAGTGCAACAGGCCACAGTCTCACAGGCCTCTGGCAAGTGGCACTGGAGAGCTCCTTCCCGGGAGAGGCGGCTACCTTCTCCAGGTCCCACTGTCTTCAGGCCACCCCGGGTAGCCCTGGCCAGCACTGCCCTGTGTACATGACTGGACCCCAGAACTGGCAAGTCTCACCTCACCAGTGATGGGAATCACTGTGTTTAAATACCTCCAGCATGATGCTGGCTGGGGTGGTGTGGTAGTTGTGTGCTGTGGAACCTTCTAGTAGGATTTTCCCTGGGACTGTTCAGGAGCCCCCTTGTTAGGACGTTCCTAAAGTAGGGCTAGAGAGATGGCTTAGTGATTAAGGCGCTCGCCTGCTAAGCCGAAGGACCCAAGTTCAATTCCCCAGGATCCATGTAAACCAGATGCACAAGGTGGTGCATGCATCTGGAGTTTGTTTGCAGTGGCTGGAGGCCCTGGCATACTCTCTCTCTCTCTCTCTCTCTCTCTCTCTCTCTCTCTCCCTCCCTCCCTCCTTCTCTCTTTCTCTCTCTCTCTCTGCCTCTTTCTATCCAAATAAATAATTAAAATATTAAAAAGAAAAAAAAAAAAACAGAAGAAAGATGTTCCTAAAGTAGAAAGGAACCAGGCCCTGGAGCTTCAGGATTCCAGAGGAAGCTCCCATGAGCATCACAGGATCCAGTCAGTAGGACTCGCAGCCTGTCTTTTAATGAACTGAGGGGTCCAGGTAGGAAAACGGGCCCAGTTCCTTTGCAGCTACTGATTTTGGCTTTTTCACACCCAAGTGCCCAGTGCTCAGAGAGACGGCCTCGGCTGGGAGCAGAGCACCGGGTCTGTGGACAGAGGAAGGCGGCCACACAGACAGTAGTTTGCTCCCTAGGGTGGTGCACACTGAAGCTGCAGGGGCTCCCTTCTGGTAGAGAAGGTTTCCGGTCTGTCTTCATGTGAGGGGACTCTCAGCAGAACTACATACCAAGAGGACTTAAAGAAGGCTCAGGGTGGTCAGTCAGGCTCTGGGCACACTGGGAGAAGAGATGGCTGGCAGCGGGCCCTAGACACTCATTTGTACTCCTGAGCAAGGACTTCTCCCATCACCCATAGTGGGCTGTGAAAGAATGGGGTCCCCACACTGACCCCTGCCTCCGCCAAGTGCCAGCAGGCAGGACCGAGCAGTGTGTTAGCAGTCCCAGCAGATGGGGAGGCAGGAGCTCACTGGAGTCTAGGCCCTGGTGGTAGAGGCATGTTTGCTGCTACCGCTTCCCTGCAAGGACATTTCTACCCAGCAGGCAGTGCTGGTCCCCCAGAGCCTAGAAGACAATGGGACAGAGAAGCAGTTCTCGTAGGCCCTGCTGGAGCACGAGATTGGACACCCCCTACCACCCGCTTTACCCTGTTCGGTCTGTACTCTGGCGCTGTCTAGTTGTTCACGGTCTCATTTGCTGCTCTGTAACATGTGGCCAATACATCATACCTGGCTCTGCACAGAGGAGGCTTGTACAGTGGGGATGTCAGTGTGACAGCACAGGCCAGTGTCATCGTGCATTTCTGCCTTGTACGTGGGAAAGAAAAGCTCAGATCAGGCAACAGTAAAGTCACACAGCTGGCTAGAAACAGAACAGAACTTGGGCCACATCTCCGGTGTCTGGTGCCCTGCCTTCTCTGAATGCACTGTTGCCTGAGCATCCCTGTTGGTCAGAAGTACATCTGGAAGTGGGTGGGCTAAGTGAGGCCAGGTATCGTGAGATGACAGGTGGTCAGGAAAGGAGAAGAGACAGGAGTTTGGATGACAGTATTCGGAGCCTCCTCCCCACAGACTGAACAGGGGCCGTGTGCTCTTCTCTGCCATCTTGTGACCCAAAGAATATGGAGATAGCTCCAGACCAGAGCCCAGGCTGCCTGGGGGCTTCCCCGGTGTCTTTCCTTCCACGACCTTCTGAGTCACAAAGACAAGAAAGGGAAACGCAGTTTGATTGTTTGGCCCCCTCTTGGTGACTCCAGAGCTGGAGGCTGCAGCCCTGGGTGACAGAGGGTCCTGGATGGTGCCTGAGAGATGTTTGGGCATTGTTGAGCCCATTTATGTAGCCCTCGTGGTCCTTTGACATCAGGTCTCCTGCATCAGAAGCGCTGGGGAAACAGACCATGTGTTGGGTGAGGATGTGCCTTCTGTTGCCTTTTTGTTGTTGTTGTTGGTTGGTTTGTTTTGTTTGTTTTTTTGTTTGTTGAAGTAGAGTCTCGCTGTAGACCAGACTGACCTGAAATTCACTACTCTCAGGCTGGCCACAAACTCATGGCGATGCTCCTGCCTCTGTCTCCCAAGTTCTGGGATTAAAGGTGTGCGCCACCACGCCCGGTTTATGTTGTCTGTTCACACACCTTACGTACCTTCCCCACTGTGCCCCTGGGCCACCAGGCTGACCAGGCCTGCACCATCAGAAAAGACAGAGAACGAGCCCTGTGCACTCCTGGTGATTAGGTGGGGATCCTGGGATGTTCACACAGATAACCTGAGTTGCTTAATAGCAAAGGAACTCTCTAAGATTTTTCCCAGCACGCAGTCCAGAGTATCCGCCGAACAAAGACCTGCCTTGTGGAAAGCTTTCTCAGCCGCCGTGGCCATGCCTTTTATTTTTAACCGCCCTCCTTCCCGTGCAGTATGATTTTTCATGACCCCATACATTGCAGCGGCTGTGGCTGCATTTCAGAATGGGCTTAAGTGGCCCAGGGATCAAAACTGGAAAGATCGGCGTGGGGCCACCAGAGGGCAAGGGACACTTAATACAGTGTGTTCTGCACATACCTCTGTGGCCTCCACTGGTTCACGTGTATCCTCTCCCAGCAAACTTGGCGGGGGCCACCGCAGACACCTTGGCTCCTCAGTGTGATAAAGAGGAAGTTTGCGTGCAGGGCACTTGAACATACGTAGATGGTGTGTGGGGCCCCTGGCTGCCGGCTCCCATGCTTCCTCTCTGCCAGCCCAAACAGAAGAAGCAGTTGGGAGTTGGTTGGCAGGAAAGTCCCATGGGGTAAAATGGCCAGAGGCCAGTTCAGTTCAACAAGCATCTATTGAGCACCCTGTGTGTGCCTGGGAGGGGGGGGGGAGGGTAGAGTGCTCAGGTAGGGTTTGAAGAGAAAGGACAAGGCATCTGTCCCCTTCCCCTCCTGCCCCCCTCAGCCCTTCCCTTCCCTGGCTGGCAGTTTTCTGCTTCTTAGATCTCAAAAAGCCAAACAGCCAAAAAAATGTTGGCTGAGCCAGTCACTGCCTTCACAGGGCTTCTCTTTCTTATTGTCAGGTTCCCCAGTGACCCCAAAGGACTCGCTTGCAAAAGTTTGTTCTCTGGACTTTGTGTTTTCCCCCCATCTGCTCTACCCTCCTCGCGCCTGCTGGCTCGGGCCCCAGCCCCAGCCCCTGTCTGTCCCTGCAAACGCAAATCAGCTGTGTGTGCAGACAAAGCTTGCTCGCTACGCAGCAGGGGCCCGGGCCTGCAGAAAGGACATTTCCAGGGAACGCTGGGGGCAGCTGCTGGGAGGGCAGAGGCAACTGTCTGATTAGCAAGGGACTCGGCGTCACAGTCTAGGACAGAGAGGGTGTTGGGGGTGGGGGGGCGGGTGGGAGGCTTGGCCGGGCCCCAGGGGCCAGTGGCTGTGGGTGGTGACCAGGGGAGGCAGCCAGGCTGGAAGAAATCTGCTGTTTGAGAAGTGGAGGAAACCGGCTGGAGAGGAGAGATAACAGCCTGTTCTCTGTGTGTCTGTGTGCGTCTGCGTCTGCCGGCGAGGGCGGCTGGAGCCAGGCGGTCTGAGGCCGTATCTAGTGAGATTCTTGTTCTGGGTTGTGAAAGTGACCCATGGAGCCAGCAGCAGGGTTCAGGGCCTGGGAGAGAGGACACGTGGCCCTGCTTCCCCCCCCCTCCCCCCGTCTTGTACTAGTCTCCCATCCCTCCCCTTGGTCAAAGACTAGAAGGAGGGGTAGCATTCTTTGGTGGAGGAAGCCGTACAAAGGCCTGGCTTTCAGCTCGATTGTGCCACTCATTTGACATATGAACTTGAATACTTCCCCTCATATTTCTGGCTCAGTCTCCTTGGCTATAAAATGGGGGTTATTTATATCTTCCCTGCAGAGCCCACAGGGTAGTTGAGAAGTTCTTATGAAATAAAGGTATGGAAATAGTTTGTAAACCGTGGGATACCTCACACACCTAGAGTTGAAGTGACAAAAACTAATGTCTCCCCCCCTCCGGGCTGCCGAGGGAAGACCTGGCTTAGAGAATCCGGGTGCAGGAGTAGGGCAGGCTGAAGCCCTGGGGTGGAGGAGGTTGCCAGGAGCGTAGGAGAGTGAGTCTTTTGGTAACCTGGCCCTGGGGCAAGAAGAACTCTGTCCATGAGTGGGATCATTCCCAGCTTGCTGACTCAAGGAGCAGGTGGTCATGAGAACCAAGAAAGCTGTGTGAAGCCCCTCACTCCTGGCAGCCAGGGTCCTGTCTAGCCTGGGAGCTAACGTCCAGCCGATCCCCGGAGGGCAGGGGAACACAGAGCTTTCCTCTCCCTCCTAAGCCTCAACTGCCCAAGAAAGCCGGGTCACCCTCCCCCACCCTCGAAAACCAGCCAGCTGATGTGGAAACTCAGAGTAAGCTGGCAGGAGTGACAGGGCTATGAGTCTGAGAGAAGCTGAGCTATTTAAAGCATGCAGCTTGTGGGGGGGGGGGGTACGCAAATGCCACCCACCCCAGGGGCCTCTCGGCAATCAATTTGTCCTTCCTTGGCTCAGATCCCGTGCCTCAGGGCACCCACAGGGCCATGGGTCAGGTGCCCTGGCTCTGGGAAGCTGCAGTTGATAGGTCCTGAGGCTGGCATGGGAGGGCGGCTGAGGCTGGCCCAGCCACACGGGCCTCTTAGTCCTTCATGCTTATAAGTGGGGCCGGTGCTTAAAGAAGGAACGCCCTGTACCCGTAGCCCACTCCATCCATTGGCCACCATGCCCCCTGGTGCAGAGGGCCAGTGGGCAGAACTGGAAGCAGGAGCTGTACCTGGACCACCTACCCTTCCCCAGACCTGCCATCCAAGCACACGTTAGCGGTGCTTTTCCTTCATCCTGGATGAACAAGTGCCTGTCCTGGGTCCTAACTCTTTAGTGAGCAGTGCCATGTAATGTCCCGGCTCTCTTCTCTAGAAGAAAGGCCTGTTAGACACAAGGCGTGACACCGGCCACACATGGCAGAACCAGCTAAGAGTGCCTTAGCACTGAGCTTCGTATGTGCAGAGACAGAAGCTGGTCTGACTGAGCCATACCAGTGTGGCTTAGTGTACAAAGACTTCAACGCTCCCCCACCATCCCGTCTGGGAAAGGCGGGCCCTCCTCTGAGACTATAGCCTTCCCACTGTCCTGGCACTGAGTTATGCTTTCTTTTAAGAAATGATGGATGGGTACTTTTTTTAAAAGAGGCATTCTTAGCAAAATAAAAAGTTGGCAACCCTCAAATTTGACCAATCCAAGAAACGATGGAGCCTAGGACTCTGATTCCCACAAGAGCAGTTTGCTCAGCACTGGGCTGCCCCTAGGTACTGAGCAACCCAGTGGAAGAGATTGGCAAGGGACAGGGTGCATCGAGGTCCAGGCCCCAAACCTGACCCTGCGGATCCCAGCCTAGTGGTAACTGGAGCTTCACACCCAGAATTTCCATCCCACATCACCCCTGGCATTGTTGTCTTACCTGGAGAGGGTTCCTCCCAAGTGGCTGGGAATTCAATGTCCCTGCAACCTATTGAAGGCTTGCCACCATCCCCACAGGCCTGGTGGGTGCCCAGAGATGCTACCCAGTTGGCCTTCAGGAAAGCATGGCATGTTGACCTCAGAGTCAGCACTCACTCCCACCAGCCTTCCATATCCAAATCCGTGGGTGCTCTGTTATCTACAGGCTGCCTGACCCCCACCCATTCCACATAGCTTCTGTCACTCTCACATTGCTCAGGAGACCTTTCCTCTGTGAAGATGGGCCCGTATGTCAGGCCAGCACTGCTGTGCGGCAGGTAGCATGCCAGTAGAAAATGGAAAAGAGCTTCTCTCATGCCCAGGACCTATTAGCCCAGTGAGGGACACAGACAGACAAACCAGCCCACTGAGTGCTCTCACTGAGTCATCGGTAGACTGCTCTGAGGGTCTAGGTACATAAGGACCCACTTGAAAGCTGGCTGTCAGGGAAACAAAGGACATGGTGGACAGTGGGGGCTATTAAGTAAAGAGGGGGGTCAGACTAATTCATGAAGGACAGAACCACTGGAAGCGAAGGAGATGACTGTTCTTGAGTGAAATGTGGGGCTGGAGAGATGACTCAGTGCACTTCCGGAGTAAAGTGTACACCGGAGGTAGATGGGGACATGGGATGGGGCTAGAGGGTCCTTCGGAAGGCCGCTGTTTGCTCTATGATCAGGGAACTAGAGCCACTGTGAAGGGTTTATAAGAATGAAGGTGATGTCTCCTGTGGAGTGTTCTCAAGTCTCCCTCTGCACTGGGGTGGAGGAGGGCTGAATGAGGCCTCTGCCTTTCCTGCACATAAATACCCTCAAAAGGCACCTGTGGGAACCCAGGCTGGCATGAAAAGCCTCCGCTCAGGCAACGGCAATGGACCTGAGGTCAGAGATTGACCCAAGAGTGGCTGACTCTGAGTGATTGGTGGAAGGTGAGAAAGAGAGGGGACTTGGACATTTCCAGATTGGGTGTCAGACCTCTTCCTTAGACACCCCGAGCGACAGGACCCTCGGGCACAGTGATCGCATGTATCTGTGGAGGTGAATAAGCCTACCTGTGAGCTCAAGGATGCCACTGTCATTCATACCCTTGGGAATGCCGCTTCTCATACCTCCCCCATCATTCCTCACACACTCCCCAGAGACAGCTTTGCACAGCATCACGTGAGCATTGGTCTCTCCACGCAGGGCAGTTTTGCCTTCATTGCTTCGTTCTGGATAAAAACACGAGGTGAATTGTTTTTCTCTTCTTTTCATCCCTTCTTCCTTTCCTCTTTCCCTTTGTTTTTTCCTATCTCCCTTCTTCCCTTCCCAGCCCACTATCTTTCATGAAAAGAAGCTCCCAGAAAGCAAAAGGGGTCACACAGACAACTGAGGTACCTAACTCTTAACAGGCTCTGAAACTAAGCCCGGCCATGCTTGCTTTGAGTGATAACTGAGTTAAGAAGGTTATTTGCAGAAATGAACTCTGACTCACACTTTCCTAAGTCACTTAGATGGGCTTCATGCATCATGATGCCCCAATACTGCTACCTGTACTTTTGGGGTGCCTCTCATTTCAAGCTGGAGGAGTACTTGGAGCCCAGAACACATCATTCCCCCTACCCTGCAGAAACCCACCCACCTAAAAACAGTTCACCCTTCCCATTGAAATGGATAGAGGAGCTGGGGCCCAACCACAGGCCATCAAGGAGTCCAAAAGGCTTACTGAGTGAGAAGCACCAGGAGAAGGGTCCTGCCGATTCCCAAGGGCCTGCCGGGGAATCAGCAGGCTGTGGCCTTGGCTCTGCCTTAAGCTGCCTCGGACCTCAAAGTCAACACCATCAACATTTCTGCTTACCAAAATTCTAAATACCTTGGGTACCAGGGAAGCTTTGGAAATGGGCAATGCTCAAGTCACACCCCAGGGCCAAATAAGTCAGCACCTATGGGCATCAGCACTGTCCAGAGTTTTTCCTTCCAAGTGAGTCCACAGTGCAGTGGGGAGCCTGGCCCACACTCAGCTCAAGACGTTCACACAAGCTGATCTCCCCAGCAACCCCACCAAGCTTTGGAAAGAAGGATACAGAGACTGGAGAATGGGAATCGCTTCTCTGAGAGCCTCAGGTTCCCCTCCCCTGGCTCCCAGGAATGGGCACACCTGTGCTGACCCCCACCTTGCCAGGGCAGGTGAGTGAGAGAGGAGCCATGGCAGGGCAGATAGCAGTAGGGGACACAGGTCCGTCTCTGATGGAACAGCCTCCCTGTCTGCCTGTCTCAGGGCAGAACGATTGCCACTCTGGGGACTGGAGGGCCATTTGACTGTGCTTTGAGCCTCCCTTGGGTGATCCTTGTCCTCTCTGATCCCTGCAGGGAGCGGTGCAAAGAGCCTGAATTTCTAAGCCACATTACTGCATCGGTTCGAATCATACTCCACCACTTACAAGCGTTGTGATGTTGGCCTAGGGCTCTGTGTTACAGCTCCCCACCTGGATGCCGGAATGATGATGATGATGATGATGATGGAGTTGACAGAATTAAGTGAAAGGGTGCATATGAGAATTTAGAGCAGGGCTGGACACATAGTAAACACTCAGTAAACCCCCAGGGCTCTAAGGACACTGACCTTGTGCAGTCGCTCAGTGCTGAGCAGACACCAGATGGGGCACAACCCTGGTAGGGAAGAGGTGACCATCCTAGCCAGTGCTGACTATTGCCACTGCCTGCTCTCCTCTGGATCAGAACTTCTGGAGTATAGAGTCCGCACCTAGAACTTGGAATGGGTAGCTGTCATTCCCCCTGGGCCACACCTCAGGCCTTCCTCCCATCTTGCCCCAGGCCTTCCACCATCAAACTCTGGAAGCCCTTTCTGCTGGGGCAGTGGGTGGACTGCATGACCTCCCAGTCCCTCAGCCCCAGCCTGGCAGTAAATCTTCCATCTCATCCTGTCACTGAGCTGGGCCCTGCTAAGGACCATAGTCCATCCATATGGTTCAGGCGGCAGCCTGGGAGGGGATCCCGGGGCTGGGACTTTGTTTGAGGCCTCCAGAGCATTGAGGCAGGGGCGTGGTCAGGTCACCATAACAGCAGTGCCTTTCTCTGGCTCTCTGGGAGCAGCTGGGAGAGCCTCAGGCAGGAGGCAGATGACGGAGGCCCACTCGGTCCTTACTGTTTGTAAAGGATGGCAGGAGGGGCCAGCTGAAAACCGCCACGGCCTCATTGATTTCTCATGTTAAGCATCAAAATCAGGAGAGGAGAGAGGTGACAGGACAAGACAGGAGAGAGATAGTGGGAAGGAGGGAAGAAGGAAAGAAAGACAGAGGGAGAGAGGGAAGGAAGAGTAGAGACCCAAATCTCAAAAACCAACAGCTAGGGCAGCCAGGTTTAAATTCACTTGTAGCATGCAGCCTCTCTTGCCTCAGCTGCCTCCCTCTGAGGCCTTAAATGCTGCTATCCCCCAAACTGGGAATGCCACAAGGCCATGGCAAGCCCTGGTCCTGGCCTCCAAGGTCTCCCTTCTGCATTATGGGCAGTAGGTGTACACGTGTAACCGTTGTCTGGTTACACATTCCGTCTCCCTGTCAACAGGCATCTGCCTGCCACTGCCCTACTGCACACCAGCTGACTGTCTCCCAAAGGATCTCCTATAGTTCGGATTAGAGCTTCTGGTTAGAACTGGTATTTTCTCTGCCCTACCCTAACTGCCACCATGCTCCATTCCCCACCCAACCTCCCTGAGCAATGGAAGTCTGGAGAAAGCTGCTGGCCCTGGGTCCACAGGTGCTGAGGACTGTGAAGTCTGGCAGTCCTGAGCATCTGACATCTCTCCCCAGGGTGACGCAGGCTCAGGACCTCAGTGGGAGGTGAGGAGGATGCAGCCATACTCTACCCATAAACTGCTGCTCGCAGACACGGGAGCTTCCCCTCTGCCTTCAGGGCTCTTACATGTTAACTGCCACAGGAGATATTTGGGGTGGCTGACCCTGTGGCATTTAGGTATGAAAAAAATAATGGTTTTGGTTTTTATCCCTTTCTCAGAGCAAGGATAGAAAAGAATCCAAGAATAGCAGGAGCTTGAATGAAGACCTTGCTCAGAACCTGGGCCCCCCACCTCTGGGGGCAGAGGACCATTCTGAGAACCTCATGTCTCAAGCCCCAGACACCAGTATTTCAGAGTAGAATTCAGGACGTGTGAGTTCTACTCTACCCCCTCCCCGACTCCTGAGAGAACTTTGGGTGAGCATCTCTCTTCTCTGGCCTGAATTCCACACCTGTGTAAAGCAAGTGGCCTGACTTGAAGCAAGTGGGGGGGTGCCCACCTCCCCTTATACCTCCCAGGGTGCTGCCCGTAGACCCTGCCTGGCCACACACTTGCTCTGCAGTGGCCTTACTGCCGGTGAGGCACCAGAGCAAAGAAGGTCTCGGGAGAGTATGAGTGGCCAGAAGGTGAGCAGAGCTTTGGTGGATCAGACTCCTATGTCTGGGAGAGGTGGAGGCGTGGCTGTAGTAGGGACAGAACCCAGAGCCACAACCATCAGTGAAACTCAGGGGTCCTCCTCAGAGAGGTCGCCGGAGGACGTGAAAGAGAACAACACCTCTGTGCAGAGCAGAGGTGAACTTGACATCCGCACGGAGATGCGGGACCCTGAGGATGGGGTCACAGTGATGTCACAGTGAGCCATGACGGTGTTAGTTACTAATGGCCAAGACTGCCCTTGCCCTCAGCAAGTCCATAAAGCCTGGAGAGCCCGGGCAGACACAGAGGGTGTGGAGCTGAGCATAGTGGTCCATCCACACCCACGTGGCACATGCCTGGGCTGCACAGCTCTAGTCTGGGCACATTTACTCCAGGCCTATGTACAGCTGTATCCTTAGCAGGAAATGATGAACCATAGTGAAGCCCCAAGTCATTATCTTTGAGTTTGGGCAATAGTAGGCCCGATTCAAATCCCTGCTTAGGTATCAACCAGACGATCTTGAATGGGTTTCTTATTCGTTCCAAACCTGTTTCCTCAGTGATAAAGTGGGGGTGACAATAATACACTGTAGGAGTACTACAGAAACTAAATGAGTGTGTGAAGAGCTTAGTACTGCTCTGTCCCTTGGTAAGCCTTCATAATGCTGCGAACTACTTGGCTGGAAGTTGCTTGAGATGGCAGTGAGGAATTTGCATGTGGCCTGGATTCATCAGTGCCACGAGTCTCTAGGGAGAGTAATCAGAGGCAAATCAGGGACATACCATGTTCATGAACTGGAAAACTCAAGATTATTAAGATGGGGCTGGGGAGATGGGTTGGTGGGTGAAACACTTGTCACACAAGTGCCCATGTACCATGTGGCAGTACATGCCTGGAATTCCACCAGTGGGGACACAGAGACAGGGGATCCCTGAGTTCAATGGTTAGCTGGTCTAGCAGAATAAGAGAGCTCTAGGTTCAGTGGGAGACTGTGTCTCAAAGAATGAGGCAGAAAGTACACATGCCTGTGTGTACGTGCACACACATGTACACACACACACACACACACAAATAAAAAAAAGAAAGAAAAGATCTTTAAGACATCTCTTCTCAAATGGATCTGTTTGTGGCTCAGGCTGACCTCCGACTCACAGTTCTCCTGCCTCAGCCTCCTGAGTAATAAAATTACAGGCATACGCCATCAAATTGATCTCTAGATTCAACACAGTCCCGACAGGTTTTCTGGTAGAAATTGACAAGCAGATTCTAAAATGTATATGAGAATTCAAGAGACCTAGAATACCAAGGAGCCTTGAAAAAGAACAAAGATGGAAGTATACATCGACTGCTGCTTGTCTTTAAAAATTATTTATTTATTTATTCAACAGGGCCTCCTGCCACTGCAAATGAGCTCCTGACACCTGTACCATTCAGTGCATCTGGCTTTACATGGGTACTGGGGAACTGAACCCTGGGCTGTCAGGATTTATAAGCAAGTGCCTTTAGTGGCTGGGCCATCATCTCTCCACCCCCAACAGCTGGTTTTTAATGTAAGGAAGTTTAAGGCTCCCCGGGCATGGTGGCGCACGCCAATAATCCCAGCACTCGGGAGGCAGAGGTAGGAGGATCACCATGAGTTCAAAGCCACCCTGAGACTACATAGTGAATTCCAGGTCAGCCTGAGCTAGAGTAAGACCCTACCTCAAAAAAATAAAGAAAGAAAGAAAGAAAGAAAGAAAGAAAGAAAGAAAGAAAGAAAGAAAGGAAGAAAGAAAGAAAGAAAAAGAAAAAAGAAAAAAAGAAGTTTAAGGCTCTGTTGAGGAGACTAGACATTACAATATTACAATAAGAGACCACCCAGTTCCCAAGAGAGTAGGTTAAGAAGGTAGGTGCAAGAGCCTGGCCCCAGCTTTGAACAGCGACCTTGCTACCTGCCAGCTCATGACCTTGGGCAGGGTACTTTTCACCTCTCAGTGTCCTGTATAGCTCTTCTATAAAATGGAATAGTCAGGGGCTGGAGAGATGACTTAGCGGTTAAGGCACTTGCCTGCAAAACCAAAGGACCTAGGTTTGATTCCCCAGGACCTACATAAGCCAGATGCACAAGGTGATGCATGTATGTGTCTGGAGTTCACTTGCAATGGCTGGAGGCCCTGGTGTGCCCTATTCTCTCTCTTCTCTCCTCTCTTTCTCTTTCTCTGTGTCTCAAATAAATAAATAAAAATAAGATATTTTTAAAAATGGGATAGTCACAGTGCCCGTGCTATAGGGCTATGATAATGTCCCTGCTAACCGAACACCATTGCATAGATTGATTATAGTGCCTCGTCTAGTGGGAAGAATGAGACTTGCATGCACAGGGCAGCGTTTGATGGAGGACACATGACTAGAACATTCGGTAATGCACAGAGGGGATCAGAGGCCAGGAGGCTTTCACATGGTTTGGCTGGGGACTATGCACACACAAAAAAAAGCATATAACAAATCCAGTTTGCACATAAGGATGGCCTTGGTGCCCAAGTCTGCCCACTGATGTTGGGGGGGCGGGTGGCAGAGCGCCTGCCCTCCAGACCAGCATGTCCTGTGGAAAAGGAAAGTCTGAAATATGAACAGACTTTCAACAGAGGTTGAAAGGCTAGAGCCAAAGGCAAGAGGGGTCCCCTCTTTCTCTGAGACCAGACTGGAAGTTGCTTATCCAGAGTCATATGCCTAAGGTTGAAACACAGACGAAATGTCCAGCAGATTTCTGATAGCTGGGAGATACTGCCTGGGGGGCTTTGGAGTCTTGTTTCTGGGAGGGCTGCATTCCAGGGGACATGGTGGGTCGGGGACACCACCAGCATGAGTCACCAAAAGGCAGGCCTCCAAGTCCTACAGGATAGAGCCCTTTGGCTCTGGCCCAGCTCAGCAGACCCTTCCCCTCCCCCGCGCCTACCCCCAAACACACATACCCCACCAGGCCTGAGGACATTTCCTGAAACACCAAGAAAGTCTTGGGGCTGGAGAGGCTGTGAGAGGAGCGCCTGCCTACCCAGTCCCGTGGAGACGCAGGCGTGCAAGGGGAGGACGTGACCGGCAGCTTTCATTCTCAGAGGAATGCAGCCAAGACGGCCTCTGAAGTTCCCACTTCAGACCCCGCCCGGCTGGAGCCAAGGGCGCCTGCACCCGCCACTTTGGAAATCAGAGGCGCGTCGCTGGCAGTGCTGTGTAGGGGAACACGTCCTCCCAGCGGCTTCTGTGAGCTGGCTTACCTCCCCGGTTCCAGAACGCACATTCTTGTCCTGCAGGGCCTAGGGCCCCCTCAAGCCAGCTTCCTTCTTCCAGTCTCTGGCCCCTTTCGCCTCCCGCCTCCCCCATCTTCTTCTGATAGGAGTATCAGAGCTCCTGGGAATGTCAAGAGTCTATCTTCGAGGTGATGAGCAGACCCTGCACTGTGGCTCAAGCAGGGATGGGGGATGGAAAATGTCAGTTGAAACAGGGACACCTGTCCCCACGTAACTCCACAGACCTCCTCCATGCTGGTCAGGCAGTGAGAGATGGGGAAGGAGGTTGGAAATGGAACAAGATTTGCCCAAAGATCCCTACCACAGCCAAAGCCAGAGCAGGCTGTAAGGTCCTCAGTGACTTCGCCCCCTACTCTTTCAAATCAACTTTTGTAGGCTTACTCCATTTTCTTGCTTCGATAAGTGAACAGCAAGCTCTGGACAGATTGTCAGGGACAGGAGTCGGGCCACTAAGAGACCCAGAAAGAAGAGGAGGCCCGACTGCATTCAAGAGTCAAGCTGCCTCCCACCCTCACCCCACCCCGTCCCTGAGCTAGATGGAAGCTACCCACTCTCCCCCCGCCCCCCCCCCAGCCCTGCAGCCCTGGGTTCCTCCTCTCAGTGAGCGAGGGAGCAGTTTGCAGACACTGGAATGTACTTGTGGCTTTGCCCAGAGAGCCTAAGGCCCAGCACTTTAATCTGCCATCCCCCTGGTCCTCCCAGAGCCTGCTTCTGCTGGGCCTGCTGTGTCCCCTCCATTGTCTGGTTCTGAGATTCCGCTTTCTGTAACCCTTTCTGTTAACCCAGGCTCCTGGGGTCAGTCTGTATCTTCAGTGGACTTTTTTTTTTTTTTTTTTTTGAGGTAGGGTCTCACTCTAACTCAGGCTGACCTGGAATTCACTATGGAGTCTCAGGGTGGCCTCGAGCTCAGGGCGATCCTCCTACCTCTGCCTCCCAAGTGCTGGGATTAAAGGTGTGTGCCACCGTGCCTAGCATTTTTTTTTCAGTGAACGTTTTTGCTGCTTGTTGTTCCCGGCGGCCTTTCAGGGCTCTGTTCCTGTCTCTATCCTTGAGGTGACTTTGCTCGTGGAACATCCCATGCATTCTTATGAAGGGCCTACTGTGTGCCCGGCATGGGCTACAGAAGGATTCAGTAGTGAACAGAACAGATCAAACGCTGCACGCGCGTAAAGACAACACATCAGTAAGTAAGTAAATTTTAGTAAGTGTGCAGGCCTTGCAACAGTTCTGAGGAAACATCCTAGGCAAAGAGAAACTGCAATGCAAAGGCCCCGAGGCAGGGTATGCCTACCCCACGGAGGAGCAGACGGCAAGGCCAGTGGCTGGGAGGGGGGGGCGGCATTGGGTCATCAGGGTCAGGGATCTGCAGGCTGCCACGAGGATTTGTGTCAGCACTGAGAGGAATGGAATGCATGGAGATTGTGATCTCGATCTGACTTGGGGTTAATGGGTTCACCCTGGCTGAGATTAGTCTGAAAGGTTGTGCCTGGGTAAGGAGAAGCCAGCTCGTAGGTTGCAGACAGTCCAAGGGAAGGAGGGCAGAGAGGGCCAAGAGGGCCGGCCGAAGGGTTAGGTGTAAGTGTAAGGTAATGGTGGAATCAAGGGTGTCCCTGTCATGGGGTCTGGACGGGAGTCTGGCATTCAGAGGAGTGGTCTGATAGAAACAGGCTTGGGGAGGCATTAGGTGGCATTAAAGCCAGGAACCCGGCTGTAATCCCTAGGGGCAGTGAATGGTGCGCAGGCCACTCGCTTGGATGCAGAGCTGTCTTTCGGGCTTGATGTTATAGCTGGGTGGCCGATGACCATGCCGCCTGCACGGTGCATGGCAGGAATGGGAGTCCAGGGGCTGCAGCACCCCCCCCCCCGCTGCCCCACTCCTAGGCTGGCCCAGCAGAGGGTACGTGGGGGCTGGTAAGTGACCCTTAGAAATGAGAAGGCTTCACCAATGGAGAAACAGGGAATGGGGGGGGGCAGGCTGCAGGCCCATTGCCCCCAAACTGTCTTGACAGTTCATGAGAAAATGGCATCAGCTGCATCATTTCCAATCCTTGGTTACGGCTTAAGATTTCAGTGGGGTAGGGTCTCGCTTTAGCCCACACTGACCTGGAATTCACTCAGGCTGGCCTTGAACTCACAGCCATCCTCCTACCTTGGCCTCCTGCATGCTGGGATTAAAGACATGTGCCACCATGCCTGGCAAGATTTTAGCTTTTGAGCCTGGCGTTAATGAGGCATGCCTTTAATCCCAGCACTCAGGAGGTAGAAGTAAGAGGATCCAGTAAGTGAGTTCTAGGTCAGCCTGGGCTAAAGTGAGACCCTGCCTCGAAAAACAAACACACACAGATTTCAGCTTTTTTCTTTTTTTAGGTAGGGCCTCACTCTGGTCCAGGCTGACCTGGAATTGACTATGTAGTCTTAGAGTGGCCTTGAACTCATGGCAATCCTCCCACCTCTGCCTCCCAAGTGCTGGGATTAAAGGCGTGTGCCACCGTGCCTGGCAGATTTCAGCTTTTGAAAAACTGTCCAAGAGGACAGAACAGGCACCCAGAGCTTCTTTCCCCCACGGCCATTTGCAACTCTTGCTTCTATGCAGTTCTACCAGAGAGATTAAGTATTTAGCACCCACTATATTTTCCCCTCTGCATTTCTGACAAAAGGTTTCCTGCCTTCATGATACTATCTCAGTAAATAGCATGCCCATGACCTTCCACATCCTCGGGTTCTGCCTCTGTGATTCAACCAACCACAGGTAGAAAATATCCACAAGAAAAAAAGTATTCCAGAATGTTCCAAAACATAAAGCTTAAACTTGCCACACACTGACTGCTAATAAGTACTGTGCTGGATCCATGCAGTGAGGTGCTATGTGGGCATTAGATTTGGTACGCTAAGACATCCAAAGATGATCTCAACTGTAAATGGAAAATGGGGATGGCTTATTTGTGACTACATAGCGTTTTATATAAAGGATTTGAATATCCACAGGTTTGGGTACCTGCAGAGGCTCCAGGGGATACCAAGGAATGACTGTGACTTGGAAGAGGACAGCATGCTGCATGGCCATAGGCCCCAGTGGACTGCACATACCCACTGTCCTTCTTTTTCTTTTTACTAGTTAGCCCAGCTGAAGTTCACCTTCATTTATCTACTTTCCCCTAAAAATGGGCTCCAAAATACTTGAGGTTGCTATGTAAATACACAAACTGGAAAAATGGAGTCATTCTAAATGGCCACCGCCCTCCCCAGCTTGATTAGATGTGTGCGCACTATTCCACACCTTAGATATAGTAAGTAATTCAGAGGCTATTTAAAGTATATGGGAGGATGTGGGGGGTCATGATAGGAAGATCCTGGTTCCCCCCACCAAAAAAGTACACAGACCATAGTACTGTGTTGCTTAACCGAGATGAGATCCAGAGAGTGTCCTGGCCGCCCATACCCACACAATGGGACATCAGCCCTTAAAGACAATTGAGTTGGGAATCCTTCTCTCCTGCTCTACAAGAGACTTCATCCCTCTGTCCATCTCTCTGGAGGCATGAGGAGCCCTAAACCACCTTGGGGTCCTTCAGCCCTATTGACTAGTGGCCAAAGGGTGTCTTCCAGTCTCCAAAGAAGTGCCAACAGAGTCATCCCACCTCCTTTACCCCGTGCCTGCTCCTAGCTGCTCCTTCAGCCAATTCATTCCTCCCCACCAGGCCCAAAGCTGAGGGAGGGGTGATTTTGGAACACGTATTGGGTCACACTCGGCAAGGACTCAGGGAGGGCCACCAGATTCAAGACAAGACACTGGGCTAAATGCCCACCCAGGAGACAAGGCTCCAGGGGTCTCCCCAGGGCAAGGGAAGAGTCAGTCTTGGGTCAGAAGGAGATGGGCTTTGGGTTTTGACAGGTAACTGGCCCAACGCGGGAATTGGCCTTTCTTTAGCCAGCTGCTTGCTGTGGTGGGTACAGGGAAGCCAGGAACACAGGGGGAAGTTTGGGGATGTTCTTCCCAGAATAGCTGTAAAAGTAGGACAGCTTTACAAAGCACCCAGGATGATTGAGAGCAGGTGGGATTGAAGCAGATGCCTTCTGGAGAAGCCTGTCAGCCCCAAGTGTGTCAAAACTCTGTATGTTTTCCTGATTGTGCAGCTGACCTCAAGACACAGCTTAGGACGTTCCTTCCCCCGGGGCTCCTTGTATATATTGCATTAGAGTCAGCACTGACAGAGAGGAGGCCCAGTGACTTCTGGGGGACAGACTGAGGGTGGGGGGTGGGGGGTAGGTAGGCAGGTGAATAATGCTTGTATATTCCAAGTTAGCTGGCTCCAGTTTGGTGCCAAGATTCGTAACAGAATGCGGACATCATAAGTGGTTAGCCTTGCCTTCGCTTCCTGTGTTAAGTGACTTACCACCACCTTGGGCTGGGACTAGATGAGATACTCTTGACCTGGTATTTTGGACCTCAGCTGGCAGCTTACCTTTTCCTTAAGGGACAGACGATGAAACCACGATTGGTTGTTGGTAGGAAGCTCATCAACACACAAGATGCTGCCCCCAGAGCCCACACGACCACTGTGATTGCTATCCTCCCCAGCTGCCCGGGCCTCTCCAGAGTCCCCTGTACCCTGCTGGTGGGTCTTAGCTTCTCTACAACGTGGGTTTTCCAAGGGCATAGTTTCATGGTGTCATGATAACTTGTGGCTTCTGAGACGTGAGCAGTGTCATGGGCTAGCACAGAGGGGAGCCTGTGATTCCCATTCTCAGCTAGTCATGAGTGTCATAAGCCAGGGTTAAAGGAAGCCCACCAAAGTCTACCGTGTGATGAAGGTCCTGCTGGGGGGAAAGCCCCTCTCAGTTACAGCTTGTTTTACTTTGGTTTCTTCAAAGGGCATACAAAATAGTACCCCTTGACTCTCCCCAGCTCTAAATATAACTAGAGCTCCTGCTTCTGGGGCCCCAGAATCAGGTTCAACACTTTGATACGCATGCCTTCTTTTTTTTTATTTGTATTTTTATTCATTTATTTGCAAGCATAGAGAGAGAGAAAAAAATGGGTACGCCAGGGCCTCCAGCTGCTGCAAATGAACTCCAGATGCGTGCTCCACTTTGTGCATCTGGCGTTATGTGGGTACTGGGGAAACCGAACCCAGGGCATTAGGCTTTGCGAGCACCTTAACTGCTGAGCCATCTATTCAGCCCCTTCTTTTTTTCTTTTTAATCACCAGCCTCTAAATGAAGAATTCTATGCAGAGAGTATTTTAGATCATTAAGAAAAACCTTCTCCATGTAAGAGTTGTATGTGGAAAATGGGAATTTTTCCCAGCAGGCGACTTAGCTACCATCTGAGCCTGGGAAAAGGCCAAGCCACCTGGTGTCCTCAACCTTAGCCAGGTGCCACTGCTCCTGTGCGAGAAGAGACAGGAACTGTAGGTTGGCAGGGAAACAAGCCATGATCGCCCAGTTTTCAAAATGGCAAACACTTCACCATTCTGTGTGATTTTTAGATCAGCAAGGATCAGTGTGCAGGAAGTAAGGTGAACCGGGAACAGCTATGGCAAAAAAAAAAAAAAAGAAAGAAAGAAAAAAAAAAAAATCCTGATCTACATGAATACTAACTCGAGGCAGCACCTTCCGCTGACCCCCACGCCCCCCGCCTACGCATGTGTACCCGTCCGTAGCCTCCAGATTCAGCAGGGTAGAAGAGCTTAGGACAGGTATACTCATGATCTGGCGTGGTTTCTGATACATTTGTTAGTGCCCTCCTAATGAAATCCCCAGGGTTAATGTGAGGAGCTTGTGCACCGGGAATTGTTCCCTTAGTCTCACTGAGAAGTCTGCATTAGAAACCTGCTGAACTGTTGCCCTCAGCTGTTCTCAGCCTGAGCACAATGACTGTGTCCTCATCAAAGTGCGCCAGGGACTCCGAGGCTTCTGGTAATGATTTCTCAGACGAGTGTCTAAACCAGCCCCCAGACTCCTCCCTTCAAACGCCACTGTCTGGAATACGGAAGAGCAGGTCTCAGATCCTCTGAGATGGGTCAGCTCAGCACGATGTGTGCTAGACGGGTATTCTGCCATTTGACAGGTGTTACTGGAGAAGCAATGCTAAGCATGTCTCAGGCACTGTGGCGGTCCAGGATGGGGGATGGCCTGAGACAGAGAGGGTCTATTTGAGGGTCCCTTGGATCACCCCACTGAGACCTGCCTTTGCAGTCCTGCAGCTGGCCTCGGGCATTTAAAGCTCTTGTGGGAGGTAGCAGGCCACATCTTATGAAGCATTTTCCAGATTAGGTTCAGAAGGCCCCGTGACCTTCCCACATTTGAGCTTCCTGGTTCTCTCTGAACTGTCCTTTGAATGCTTGACAAAGTGAGCCCTCTGTGGCAGGCAGGGCTGGTGGCACATGGAGGAAGTGGCTAGGCCTTGCCACGCTTCTGCCCACAGTTAGAGCATCCTTGCCACCTGGGTAGCAACACTTCCTCTGCCTGCAGCAGCGCCAGCACCACCAGAGGCAGCAGACGGACCAGGAGGTGCCAGACACTACCCATCCCTCCAGCTTCCTGCCCCTTCCTTCCACAGACAGCCCTGTGAGGGAACTGTGGTTATTTTGATCTGGGGACACTGGAGTGGGCGGCATTTGTCAGCATCATCTGGTAAAGGCAGTTGAATTATCTTTGTCCAAGGCACCCCCCAAATGAGGAGTGTTTAAGCATGCTAAGCTGTTCACATTTAAAAATCCAGTTGGACTCATGACAGGTGATATATTCACAGTGCTGACATCACAACCTAAGCCCACAGCTATTGGTTCCTAAGCCCAGGCTTGACTTTATCCTCTTGAGTTTTGGGTCCATCACACCTAAGAGTTCCTGCCTTTAGATAGCCATGATTCTGTGTCTGTCACCTATGCAGAAGGGACTCAGGGGACATGTTTTCTTTACCATCTAGGTGTGTGTTAAGTCTAATAAAGCAACCACTGGACATGCTGATGAATGTCACATGCAGCCCCAGAAGGTTTATAAGGACATGGGGTACTCCTATGAGGGCCTTACATTATAGTTCCCTTGTTGGATGTGATGTCCAACATATCTCAAGCACCCCTGAGTCTTGCCGTATCCCGAGAAGTAGCCTCATGTATGAGGCAGGAGTCTCTGCCTATTTTCTGTTGCCACAGCCTGAGTAACTTATGAAGAACTCAACAGTTTTGGAGGCTGACAGTCCAAGATGAATGAGGCAGTGGCACCTCGTGAGGGTCTCATGCTACATGGTGGTATGGCAGAAGACTAAAGGGCAAATGAGCTCATGAAAAGAAAGAAGGTGGGGCAGAGTCACATCATAATAGCCTGCTGTCCCAATGCCTATGTGAGAAACCTGTAGGAGAAACTTGTCGATCCCTCTAACTGCCTACTCACTTCTCAAAGGCCCCACTCCCAACATCAAATTTAACTTGGCAATCACATTTCAACAGGAGCCTCAGAGGGCACAAATGGTAGTGTGACTTAAGGCTTATCTCCAGGAAGTGATTTTCACCCATGGTCACTCTGTCCCTGGCAGATACTTGGCAATGGCTGGAGGCATTTTTGACTTTCACAACTTGGGGGTGAGAGTAGGGCTTTCACTGGCATTGAACTGGTGGGAGGCCCTTGAGGCACTGGGTATCTCCCCCACAGAACACAGTGAAAATTGACCCCAAGTGTCCACAGAATCATGATGGGGCGGGCTTGCCATGATCTCGAGGGAGATGGAGCCTCTCTTGCCACTCAGCATGTGACCTGACAGGAGGCACTGGCTTGGGAAGGCTGTGACTGGAGAAGGCAAATGGTGCCAGCCAGCAGCCTTGAGTCACATGACCCTGCTCACAAAGTGTCTGTTAAGCTGTGCGCCTTAGGAAAAGCCAGACCCAAGCTGCATTTTAAGGAGCTGATAAGCAAGGTATGATCTCTGGCCATAAAGATGAGCCACCCAGCTTTGCAGAGAATTCTCTCTGTTCCCGGTGTGATTTGATATTTATTGCCCCATTCGGTCTTCACAACAAATGACAGGCCCAATGGGACAAGCATAATCAGCCCGTTCTTGTGAACGGCTAGACTGAGGCCCAGTGAGGGGAGTAATTTTCCCCAGGTCACAATGGCTCAAAATGATGTCCCCTAGTCTTCCCAGCAGAACATTTTTTATGAAGGACACCACCTCCTTTCTGACCTCTGAGCTCCCTCCCTTTTCCACATTGGCACCGAATCGGTCCTGCTCTCCATCCGCCTTACTACGAGTGGATCCTGGGGAAGTACAAAATGAGCTTCCCATCCCGGCAGCCACCTTGTCTCTAAGGAACTTCTATTGTAGCTCAAAGCCAGAATCATCACGTTTTATTCTGCCCTGTGTGATTTTTCACTGAGGCCAAGCTCCCACCTAGCAGGAAACTTACTCTCTAATACAGGGACCAGAAGACCACCTCTCTGTGTGTGCCCAGAGGTACTTCCTCCCCAGGCCTGCCCAATTCACTCATCTAATTAACAGCTGCATACTGAGGGCCTGTGTGCTCCTACGCGCTGTGTGCTTTCTGGTGCATGGAACAAACACAGAGCTCTGTTCCCCGGGAGCTCGCAGTCCCCAGGAGGGAGGCAGGCACTGTGCACATAAGCAACAAGTGTGTGGCTTCAAGCTGCGCTCCGGGCTGTGCCGAAGAGCAGACAGTGACAGCAGCTTAGAGCTGGAGGAGGTTGTAAGGGAAGACAGTGACCGAGGGTGAACACAGAGTCAGTTTCTCATGGGCCAAAGGAAGACTATTCCCAGCCCTGGCCAGCAAAGCTTTGTGGGGTGGGAAGGAGCACCTCAATATGTATGGAGACAAGATTTGTGGATTTTTAAAAAACTATTTTTTTTCTGTGAGTTCGAGGCCACCCTGAGACTGCATAGTGAATTCCAGGTCAGCCTGAACTAAAAGTGAGACCCTACCTCATAAAACCAAAAAAAAAAAAACAAAAAAAAAAAACCTATTTTTAAAAAAAATTATTTTTATTTATTTGAGAGCGACAGACAGAGAGAGAAAGAGGCAGATAGAGAGAGAGAATGGGTGCGCCAGGGCCTCCAGCCACTGCAAATGAACTCCAGACGCGTGCGCCCCCTTGTGCATCTGGCTAACGTGGATTCTGGGGAATCGAGCCTTGAACTGGGGTCCTTAGGCTTCACAGGCAAGCGCTTAACCTCTAAGCCATCTCTCCAGTCCTTAAAAAACTATTTTTTACTTATCTATTTGTGAGCACAGAGAGATGGAAGAGAGACAAAGAGAATGGGCATGCCAGGGCCTCCAACCCACAGCAAGCAAACTCCAGATGCATGTACCACCTTGTACATCTGGCTTTACATGGGTACTGGGAAGTCAAACCTGGGTCCTTAGTCTTTGCAGGCAAGCGCCTTAACCATTAAGCCATCTCTCCATCCCCCAAATTTGTGTTTATATATATATACATACATATATACATATATATATATTTTAATTTATTTGAAAGCAGAAAGAAATAGAGTATGGACACACCAGGGCTGCTTGCCATCGCAAATGAACTCGAGGTACATGTGCCATTTTATGCATTGAGTTTTACATGGGTACCGGGGAATTGAACCCAGGTTGGCAGGCTTTGCAAGCAAGTGCTTTTAACTGCTGAGCCATCTCCCCAGCACAAGATAGGTTTTTTCTAGCCAAGATTTTCCATTATTTCAGTTAGCACATCCATCATCAGTAATTCTTAAAGGCCTCCATTTGAATCAATTGAGCAAGAGTCCCCAAATGGCTATTGAATGTCAGCTCTACTCTGCCAGATACTTCATAGAAGCCAAGAGAGCAAGACACTCAAGAGGCTTACAGTTTAGCCAATGTGCATGCAAAATTAGTGCCAGTCAAAATGGCAGCCTCCAGAGGGTTCTGCCCACCTCTGCTCCCATCGCCACTTAGCCCTGTCTCTTCCCCGCACCACGAGTTACCAGTCTCAGTAACCACGTGCTGCTCTCCTGTCTGAGCAGACCCACCACCCGTGCCTGGCCAGGTGATGTTCATCCTCTCGTGTTTGACCCTGTTCTCCTTTCCACATGGTGCTCAGGAAACTAGATTCAAGGACTCAAGGGAGTTGAATGAGGAGCCTCTCCCAGGCCTGACTGGCTTTCAAACACTTGTGTGTTCTGACACCCAGGGGTTTGCACACATTTTCAGCAGCAGGGTTTTTTCAAATACATATTTATTTATTTGAGAGAGAGAGAGAGAAAAAAAAAAAGGAGAAAGTATGGGTGTGCCATGACCTCTTGCCACTGCAAACTAACTCCAGACACCAATGCCACTTTGTGTATCTGGCTTCACGTGGGTACTGAGGAATCAAACCCTGGGCTGGCTGGGCCTCTAACCACTGAGTCATCTCCCCGGCCCAGCAGAGTTATTTTTTCCCACTCAATCTTAGATGTATCTGAGAGCTCCGACTCTGCCCAACTTGACACCCAAATGAGGAGTCCATCTGGGCTTCAGACTCAAGCTCGCAGCTCGTCAAGGGGGCCAGAGCACTGCCCTCGGGATAGTCCTATCTTGCTACCTTGCTGGGCTGCACAGAACAGACGTCGCCGAGTCCAGTTGAGCAGGACCAGACTAAAGGGCCTGCCGCAGTAGAGATGCCTGCTCAGATGGGGCTGATGCAAACCCAGCCATCTACGTCTTTGCAGCATGTGACAGGCATGACAGAGCCTTCCACATCTCCATCCCTATCCAGTCTCCAGACGCGGCACAAGCTAGCACCCCCAGTCTGCAGATGGACATGTTGGCCCTCCCCAAGGCCACTAGGTTTCATGACCTGCGTTGTCCCTCTCCTCCCAGCTGTTCCTCTCTTGTGCCTGTTGCTTGACTACTGTCTGAGAAACACTGTGGGATGTAGCTTGGTAAAAGGTATGCACATCTCCTTTCTAGCTTCCTCAAGGGACAGTGCCTGTCAGTGTGGATGTGACTTTTAAAGACTTCACCTGTGTGGTGAAGTTCAAAGTTTGCAGGTGGATTGGGGCTTCAAACTGAATCATTCTGGAATCCCCAGTATAGGCCAAATCTTTTCATGAGCGTTTCAGGAGGTTTTCTCAAATTTTATGAACAGTTTAATAACACCTATGTAATCATCTGTTTTTACCACCAGCCTTCTGGACAATTTCAGCAATAATCAGGTTACACTGAAGGCAGGAGTTTTGAAGTACATAAGTTTCCAGTGGCTTCCAGGCCATGGCCTGTGGCCTGGCCCAGAGCAGTGGAATCCCAGATAGTATTTCTGCCTGAGGTTGGGGACCCAGCCCCCCCCCCCTGAGCAAGACCTGGTTTGGGTTGAACGCTGAAGGGAGATTCCAGGAAGCTCCAAGAAGTGGAGAAACTAGATTCCGGCCACAGCTCACAACTCCTCACACAGAAAACCCTGGCCTGGGCATTTGTTTGCTGTAGTCTTCAGTGTCTCACGTGGCAAAGCGTGGATATAGTCACCCTTTTCCATTCAGGAAGGGTTTCCACACACTGCCACATTGTCCTTGAATACAAGTTCAATGGTCTCCTTCCATCATGCAGATGGGGGCACAGAGGCATGGACAGCAATTGGCCAGCTTTATGTCTTAAGTTTGCAGTTGGCTTACTCCTTAGGCTGCACACACACACACACACACACACACACACCCTATGTCACATCCCCCACGGAGAGCTTGGCACTACGGTAAGACCCATCTGTTTGGGATAGACCCTAGTGAATACCTGTCTCCCAAGCCCCCTTGGCCACTTTCCTAACAGAGTGACAGCCCAGCCCTCTCTTCCAGGGGACCTGGAAAGAAGAGTAGAATGGTGGGTGGCTGTCATGTTCGCATGCCTGTTTCAAGGGGTAGAATGGCCAGGCACAAAGCAGGGACTGAGCTGCTGGCCCTGCAAACCTCAGGCAGTGGTCAGACCCAGGTAGACCCCCCCCCCCCATGAGCTGCCATGTGGTGGAGGCTATGGTGGAAAAATGGTATCCAAGCCCCTTCCCCGCCCCCCCCCCACAAGCAACAGTGAGACAAGCCGCCCTTGCGTCTGTGGACTTTAAGCCCCCCATGGCTCTGGGCTGGTGAGCTGCACTTGTGTCTTCCCTGAAGCTGGTGCCACCTTGTCTGGGGACTTCCTGCTCATCCGTACTATACAGACAGCCCAGCCTTCCCTTCTTACTCAGCTGAATAGAAAAAACTTCCAGCCCTACTGAAGGCTTCTCAAGGCCACAGCCACAGCAGGTGCTGGCTCCTCGCGCCTGAGAAGGAGGCTTCACGCCTGCGTAAGTGTGAGACAGAATTCCCACTGAATCAGCCCAGCTTCTCCCCCGCCCTGCTACCATCGGCAGAGCCCAGCCTACCTGACCTGATTTCACCAACCGAAATAGTCTGGGTGCTCACAGCTCAGGATGCTTGGAGATGCCCCCAGAATGATCTAGATTCGACTGGAAGTGGCTGATCGCAGGTTCCCAGTTACAGTGTGTGCCCTTGCCCTGGAAGCACAAGCCGGGAAGAAAACCTCTGCAGCTAGCCCACCCCCACCCTGTGTCATAAGCCAGTCCTAGAGAATGTCTCAAATGGTCGATTTGTTTCTTAAATTAATTAATTTATTTGTTTGGATGTGTGGTGGGGGGCATGCCAGGGTCTCTGGCTGCTGCAAATGAACACTTGTCCAGTGTTATGTGGATGACTAGGGAATTGAACGTGGGCCAGCAGGCTTTGCAAGAAAGTATCTTTATCCACTGAGCCTTCTCCCCAGCACCTCCAATAGTCTATTTGTTTATTTATTTATTTATTTATTTATTTATTTATTTGACAGAGAAAGAGGGAGAGAGAGAGAATGGGCGTGCCAGGGTCTCCAGCCACTGCAAACAAACTCCAGACGCGTGTGCCCCCTTGTGCATCTGGCTAACATGGGTCCTGGGGAATTGAACCTGGGTCCTTTGACTTTGCAGGCAAGCACCTTAACCTCTAAGCCATCCCTCCAGCCCTCCAATAGTCTTTTGTTAATAATAATGGACCAGCATTTGAGGCATGCTTTCAAGATCATCATTATAACGTCGCTCTCTCTACATTCGTTTGCGTGGGACAGAAGGTCACAGTCATACTAATACGTAGAGGTTTTTGACATGATGCTCGGGAGAGTTTAGGGTGAGTAATAGCCACTCAGTGATGTGTATGACAGCCACCCTATGGGGGGTGTAACAACCTCCTAATGGCACCAGGTGGGGTCTGTGTTTGTAATAGCAGCATTGTCTGTCTTTGGTCTGGGATCTACAGGATCTATTTGCCCCTGTCTAGAAAGGTTATATGACCTGGGCCTGGCTAATCAGGGAACCTGGTCTCCATTTCCATAGTGATTGGTCCGAAAGAGACTGACGAACAGGGATAGTCACAACCCTCCCGTGAGATCTGAGAGATGGACATTAGGAGAGAGAGGCTGTGTCTTCCTTGGGGCTCACACTGTTGGGAGAGGCCCTGGGAGCTGCTGGCAGCCACCTTTGCTGCGTCAGAGGGAGGCCCTGCCTGTGTGGTGGAAGAGTGAGTAGTTGGCATACAAGTCAAGCAGCCAGGCAGAGAGGGGAAAACTGGCCCTGGCATTGTACTTGTGCCCTATGGTCTCCATGGCTGTGTTCTTAGGCCACCCCGCGCCCCAGGGACCTCTGTTCAGATCCTGTGTGCCTAACTAGTGTAAAACCTCTGTCATTGGCAACTGAGACTCCTGCAGGTTTGAGGGCAGGGCAGAGAGAAACATTGGAATGACCAGGAAGTGGCATCCAGTAGTGGGTGACCTGGTTGTGTGGATCAGAGAGGTCAGGAATAGTTGGAGAAAGACTCAGGCATGCAGGGAGAGAGGCTATGCCCAAACCCAGGCAGTGGCTAAGGGTCAGCAGACCTCAGGGCTCAAGGCAAGCAGTCCATCCGGGGCAGAGGCAGCATGGTTCACACGGCCCTCTGGGACACCTTCCCCTCCAGACGTGACGGGAAGTCACAGCTCATGACTGCCAGAGTGCAAATTGCACACAGTGACCTGCCAGTGTGACTCAGAGTCAAGGCACCCAACAGAACTCAACCAGGACTGGCACCTGGGTCCAGAGGGTGGCCGTGCTAGCGAGCCATGGGGATAGCCATGCAGGT
Organism: Dipus sagitta; assembly: GCA_036346955.1. Classification (NCBI taxonomy): domain Eukaryota; kingdom Metazoa; phylum Chordata; class Mammalia; order Rodentia; family Dipodidae; genus Dipus; species Dipus sagitta. The sequence goes on from CM070771.1 coordinate 38,743,386, forward strand.
GAGCCCTTGGGCTGGGACCGTACATGCAGCCTGCCAGGAAGAGGGGACAGCCAGCTTTAGGGCAGGCTTTGGTAGACAGGATGGCTCAAGTCAACACCCAGGAGATCTCTGTCACTTGTTAAACGCCTACTGTGTGCCAGATACGTTGCACCTGTGTCTCATCGACACCAAGGTCAGTCTGACTGAGTCAGGTGGACTCGAAGCCTTGGGAAGTCATTTCCCATGCTGTCCTAACTGGGTGTAATGGTGAATGGCCGAGGCGTGCCCAACACCCAAGCCAGTTTATACCTCCTCTCTTCCTCCTGCCCAGGGCTGCAGAAGCACCCAGCCCCGCCTCCCCTCTGGCTCTGCCCGCTCACATTCAACAGGCCTGATTCCCTCACGTGAGGCAAGCAACCGTTATGTAGAGGGGGCCGCTACTGCATAGATCAGTTCTTTTGGTCCCAAGTCACAGAAACCAACTTCAGTGCTTGATCCTGAATCTTTAGGATTCTAAAGTGTTATGAATACCCAAAAGTCCCAGGGGAAAAAAAATATTAAAAATAAAAAACAGTTAATGTCCTTGAGACCAGACCTGATGTGTGGTAGCAGTAATGCAGGTTCCGGGCTACAGAGCTGCCCTAGGCTTGGGACTCCATGGGCACCAAGAAAGGCCTGCCTTGGGGACTTTGAAGAGGAGGCGGTGATCCTGTGCTGGCAATGGCTCGGATGGGGCAGGAGCAGTCCCCTGAGAGCAGGCAGCAGGCCCTCTGCTGGGGCACAGGGAAAGAGGAGTGAGGAGGAGGCATCATGGAGTGGGTGAACCGGTAAGGAACAAAGCCTGCAGGTAGTTTCACATGGCCTCAGCAAACTCCCCGAAGAGGAACAGTCTGTCTGAAGGAGAGACTCGGGCTCTGAGGAACTAGGCCAAAAACCACAGGTGAACCTGAAATAGGAATTGGGGTTCCCTGCCAATGCAACAATATGATGGGAATTGGAGTGTGTCTTTGAGACCTACAGAACCTTTCTCCGCTCTTGGTTGGGCTGTAACCCAGGAGTTAGGGTGCCAGACTGTCACCTGAGTCAGTGGCCACCAGGTCTTGGGAATTCAAAGAATTGACATCCACATACCAGAGGGTAAAGTTGAGAGACATTTTATTAGATCATAGATAGAACCCAAAGCACTTGAGAGACGGTACAGAGATGACAGGAGTAGGGTAAAGCCCACCTCGAGACCCACACTGGGGTCTTTTGTAGGTTCTGAATGCGGGCCGAGCTAACCAGCCCTGATGCTAGGTTTCCATGTAGGAGATCAGATTTAATCCTTCTAGGAATCCTACTTCCCCAGGAAAAGGGAGATCCTTTCTAGAGAGGGACACGGGTTGAACTTAAGGAAAAACAGATCTAGATAACTCCTTTAGGCAGCCAGAGATGAGAAGAAGCCTCATGCTTCTCTAACCTCTAGCCAAGTGGACACTGCAAGTTTAGGCTCAAGGGTATTCCTAGCTTTCACTTTCAGGGGACCCTGTTACTCCTAAACTGCCTCGCTCCCATCACCCCACTGCAGAATGGTGTGACCTTACTTGCAGCAAGCCCGAGAAGCACGGGTGGCGGGGTGGGGTGGGGGACATCCCAAATTAGCCAAGGCCCAGCCGCACTCCATGGTAAAAATGTAGCCCACAAAACTTTAAATTAAAAAGGGCAGTAGCCTGGGCCTCTTACAGATGAGACGCCTGGTCACTGACCATGAAACAATGGCCTGTCTGGTCCCCCACACAAGGACTGCGCATGGGCCACGTCCCATCCTAGATACACGGCAAGAATCCCTGCCCTATGGAAATCCCTGGCAACAGGTCAGGCCATCAGTATACAGGCCTTCGTGTAAGGTGATAAGGCTTGCCGGGGGACAGGGAGAGACTGCTGTTGTAGACAGGGAGTCAACAGGGCCTCACCAAGAAGGTGACTTGGGAGCAGAACCCTGGAGGAAGAAAAAATTCGAGCTAAAAAAAAAATCTTTGACTTCAAAATGACTTTCCTTTTTCCAACATAAAGAAATCTGTCAGGGCTGGAGAGATGGCTTAGCGGTTAAGCACTTGCCTGTGAAGCCTAAGGACCCTGGTTCGAGGCTCAATTCCCCAGGACCCACGTTAGCCAGATGCACAAGGGCGTGCACGCGTCTGGAGTTCGTTTGCAGTGGCTGGAGGCCCTGGCACGCCCATTCTCTCTCTCTATCTGTCTCTTTCTCTCTCTGTCTGACGCTGTCTAATAAATAAATAAAAATTTAAAAAAAGAAGTCTATCAAAGCCGGGCATGGTGGCACACACCTTTAATCCCAGCACTCAGGAGGCAGAGGTAGGAGGATCACCATGAGTTCGAGGCCACCCTGAGGCTACATAGGGAATTCCAGGTCAGCCTGAGCTACAGCAAGAACCTACCTCGAAAAATAACAACAAAAGAATACTATCAAATACTTTTGAGCGGCCCCCCCCCTCACCAATTGTGTGGGAGAAGAATGAGGGCTCTCTCACTGTCCAGTAGCTTCCAGCTGCCCACTGCATCCCAACTTCTCAGGGGGGAAACAAAACAACTTCTTGCCATCATGGGCACTTGGTCCTCCGCCCTCCTTGGGGTGCTGGGAGGATACTGGACAGAAAGAAACCGGACTCACTGGGGAGATCCGGTTTGGATAAGTAAATTGTCCTTGGTCATTAGTGTTAGAAGAGGGAGACTAGGATGATGGTGACTTTGGGGAAGAAGGGGGATCGCTACTGGTCAACCTCAGGAAGTGCAAAAATGCACTGAAGGCCTTGTGCCTGGCCCGTCTCTCCTCTCAGGAGGCATCTCCCTGCAGGGGCTGGCGGGCCCACAGGGGAGGGGGATGGTGTTTTTCCCCCTCTGCCTGTACACAGCTGTTTTTGGCTTGGCCACAGGACTCCACCACGCCAGAGTTCATGTGGTTATCCAGAGCACGAAGAATTTCCCAGGATGCCTTGAGAAACCTGAGGCACTGAATGGCTTTTCAGGGCTTATTGATGTGGCCGGTGCAGGAAATAGCAATACGTCAATAAATAGTTTTAGGCAGGAAACCGGGCTTAAATGGTAGCCTTAAAGTTTGGGGAGAGGCACTAGGGGTTACCGGGAGAGAGCCTGCCAGTCAGATGAGAACCTACAGCCAAATACCAGACTTTGAAATGGCTGCCACCAATCAGAGGCCCCTTGCTGCTCTTGGATGCAAAAGGCTGAGGTTGGGGGAAGATCTGGAGACCCAAGGAAGGGCCAGTTTCAGTTGGCAGAAAAGGGCTCCTTGTTCAGAGCAAAGCTGGCAACCCCTAACACGTGTCAGGAGGAGACGCATGGGCTGGGCTTGGGCCTGGAGGCCAGGCATGTTCACACCCCATCTTCTCACCCTTCCTGGGTAAATCAAAGTTTGCTGCCACATTCACCCCAAGACTTTTACTGTCCAGTCTTACAAAATGAAAAGCAGAGTCCAACAGTCAGTACTGCTTTTCTGATTATAAAGAGAAATGGTTGCAGAAAATTAGAGAAATCCAGAAAATAAAAGAAGTAAAGAATAAAGGCCCTCTGTACTTCATGACTGAGAAACAGCTGTGAAGTATTTTTTAATACTATTATTTTCTATTGTTTGGTTTTCTTTTTTTTTTTTAAATTTTTTTTTGATTTGAGAGTGACAGAGAGAAGGAAGCCAAGAGAGAGAGAGAGAGAAGAGAGGAGAGAGAGAATGGGCGCGCCAGAGCTTCTCTCTGTAAACGAACTCCAGATGGTGCGCCCCCTCGTGCATCTGGCTAACGTGGGTCCTGGGGAATTGAGCCTCGAACCGGGGTCCTTAGGCTTCACAGGCAAGCGCTTAACCGCTAAGCCATCTCTCCAGCCCTATTGTTTGGTTTTTCAAGGCAGGGTCTCACTGTAGCCCAGGCTGACCTGGAATTCACTCTAGTCTTAGGGTGGCCTCGAACTCATTGCAATCCTCCTACCTTGGCCTGGGATTAAAGTGCTGGAATTAAAGATGTGCTCTATCACGCCCAGCCTATTATTATTATTGATTTACGTGTGTTGGGGGGGGGGGGAGTGTAGCATCAGGGTCTCTTGCTTCTGCAGGTAAAGGCCAGACACTTCTGCCACTTTTTTAGGGTTAGGTGTTGGAGAATTGAACTCCAACCTGTAGGCTTTATAAGTAAATGCCTTTAACCACTGAGCCATGTCCCAACCCCTAGATATTTTTAATATTTCCTTTTAAAAAACTTATTCGTGGAGCCAGGCGTGGTGGTGCATGCCTTTAATCCCAGCACTCAGGAGGCAGAGGTAAGAGGATCACCATGAGTTCAAGGCCACCCTGAGACTACATAGTTAATTCCAGGTCAGCCTGGGCCAGAGTGAGATCCTACCTCGAAAAACCAAAAAAAGAAAAAATTATTCATAGATGAGATTATATATAAATGCAACTTTGGTTTTGCTGATTTCATTTAGCATTTTAAATATTTTTTATTTATTTATCTGAGAGAAAATATGTGCACCAGGGCCTTTTGCCATTGCAAATGAACTCCAGATTCATGCACCACTTTGTATACTAGGGAACTGAACATAGGCCATTAACTGCTGAGCCATTATTTAGCATTTTATAAACACTTTCCCATACTTTTATAAACTTGTCACAAGCAATTTGCATGATTAATCATTTGTCTATTGTTGGATGTTTAGTTATTGAATTTTTATGTATATTAAGCTTATTTTTCTGCTCTTTTAAATTATTTCTTTGTGATAGTTACCCAGAGGTACATATACTAGATCAAACAATATGAACTTGTTTGTTTGTTTGTCTGTCTGTCTGTTTTGAGGAGGTCACTCTGTAGCCCAGGTTGGCCTCAAATTTATGGCAATCATCTTACCTCAGCCTCCCAAGTGGGGGGATTAAAGGTATGAGCCACCACACCTAGCTCAAGATGAATACTTTTTTTTTTTTTTTTTTTTTCGGTAGGGTCTCACTCTAGCTCAAGCTGACCTGGAATTCACTCTGTAGTCTCAGGGTAGCCTTGAACTCATGGCAATCCTCCTAATTCTGCCTCCTGAGTGCTGGGATTAAAGGCATGCGCCACCACGCCTGGCTCAAGATGAACACTTTTGAAGCTTAGTTTAAGGTTTTACAGAAACCTCTCTATCTCTCTCTCTCTCTCTGTCTGTCTCTTCTCTCTGTCTCTCTTGCTCTCTGCTTGCAAATAAATAAATAAAAATTTTAAAAAATATTACTGATTTTAAAAGAATATTCTATTTATTTATTTGAGACAGGGGAGAGAATAGGTACACCAGGACCTCTACCCACTGCAAATGAACTCTAGATGCATGTGCCACCTTGTGCATCTGGCTTATGGAGGTACTGGGAAATCAAACCTGGATCCGTAGGCTTCGCAGGCAAGCGCCTGAACTGCTAAGCCATCTCTCCAGCCCAAACACTGAATTTTAAATATTGCTGATATGACAACGGAGAACTAGTTTTCATTCGTTGAATTGCCACTTGTCTTTAGTTTGTTTTCTTTTTTTGTGTTGTTTTGCAACACAGGGTCTTATCATATAGCCCTGGCTAGCCTAGAACTAAGTATATCACATTGGCCTTGAATTTACAGTGAATCCTCTTGCTTCTGTCTCCTGAGTGGGTACTGGGGAACCAAACCTGGGTCACTAGGCTTTGCAGGTAAGCATTCTAACTGCTGAGCAATCTCTGCAGCCCAAGTTTTTATTTTGTAAACTAATTTATTTAATTTATTTTATTTATTTGAGAGAAAAAAAAAAGGCATACACAGAGAGAGAGAAAGAATGGGCATGCCAGGGCCTCCAGCCACTAAAAACGAACTCCAGACGCATGGGCCCCCTTGTGCATCTGGCTAACATGGGTCCTGCGGAATCGAGCCTCGAACTGGGGTCCTTAGGCTTCACAGGCAAGCGCTTAACCGCTAAGCTATCTCTCCAGCCCCAGTTTTTATTTTTTTTAATAACCTCTTTATTCTATCTGGGATTCGGTTTAGGGCCCAGTATGAGGTGAGATTTTAAATTATTTTCTGCCTGATACTAGACAGCTGTCCCTGCAGTGTTTCTTGGGTGAGTAATGCTTCCTTAGCCTCTGATTTGTGGTCCTCCTGGGATCGTATGATAAACCCTCATGGATGCCAAATTTGTTTCTGAGCTATCTGATCTGGCTGTCCATGCTCTGTCAGTCCCATGGCCTTTTAATTATTAACGCTTTAGGGTAGGTTAAAAGTAATACAACCCTTTCCAATTTTGTTTTGTCTTGAATTTAGCAACAGCCCACTTGATTCTTTCAAATTACTTTCAGGATCATTTTTTATTCAATCTTCAGTTCTTTTCCTCCTCCAAAAAAAGCTTCTAGGGATGGAGAGATGGTTTAGAAGTTAAGCGCTTTCCTGTGATGCCTAAGGACCCCAGTTCGAGGCTCCATTCCCCAGGACCCACGTAAGCCAGATGCACAAGGTGGTGCATGCATCTGGAGTTCGTTTGCAGTGGCTGGAGGCCCTGATGCACCCATTCTCTCTCTCTTTCTCTCTGCCTCTTTCTCTCTCTGTCTATTGCTGTCATATAAATAAATAAAAATAAAAACAAAAAAATTTAAGTTTCTGTTAGGTTTAGGGAGAATTACGTCCTTTTTTTTCTTTTTCTTTTTTTTTTTAAACATAGGGGGAGATTTGAGGTATGGTCTCATTCTAGCCTATACTGACCTGGAACTCACTCTGTAGTCCCAGGCTGACCTCAAACTCATGGCAGTCTTCCTACCTCTGATTCTTGGAGTGCTGAGATTAAAGGTATGCACCACCACACCTGGCAGAATTACCATCTTTATAGTGCTGCTTGCCACCAGAAATGTGTCTTCACTTAAGATATTATCTTAAGTTGTTGAGCTTAGTTTTGCAGTTTTCTTCATGGGGAAATCTTGTATGTATCTTTTTTCAAAAAAATATTTATTTATTTATTTATTTATTTATTTATTTATTTGCATGCAGAGAGAGACAGAGAAAGAAGACACACAGAGAGAGGGAATGGACATGCCAGGGCCTCTAGCCACTGCAAATTAACTCCAGATGCATGCACCACTTTGTACATCTGGCTTTACCTGGGTACTGGGGAATCTAATCTAGGTGGTTAGGCCTTGCAAGCGAGTGCCTTCACTTCTGGGCAATCTCTCCAGTTCTTGTATATCTCTTAACAACGTTGTGCCATTATGTTTATATTGCTTTAACAAATGAGCTTTTTAAAATATCTTATTTGCAAGCAGAGAGATACAGGCACAAAGAGAGAGAGAGAGAGTATGGGCATGCCAGGGCTTCTTGCCACTGTGAACAAACTCCAGATGCATGCACCACTTTGTGCATCTGGCTTATGTGGGTACTGGAAAATCAAGCCTGGGTTATTAGGGCTTTGCTGGTAAGCGCTTTAATGGCTGAACCATTTCTCCAGCCCCAACAAATGAGCTTCAGATCATTAAAACATATCACTGATAAATCTGGTCATGGAAGAAAACTTATTTTTAATTTTACACCTATATACTCATATTAATTAGTTACTAAACTCCAATTCTGATCTTTGCTAGAAGGTTCTCTTGACTTCTTCACATATAATCCAATAATTTTAGCTCTTCCCTTCTTCCCATGGATGCTGCTGTTGTTTTTGAATCAGGCCCTTGGATATGATATATTGCATTTATAGATTTCCTGATACTAAATCACTCTTGCCTTCCTGGGATGAAAGACTACTTAGTTAAAATGGATCTATATGCTAGCATTTCATTTAGGACTTTGCCATCCATAGCATCAGAGAGATTAACCTATGTACTTCCTTGTAGGTAATTTACTATTGCCGTGAGATTTGAGTTACAGAGAACTATAACTTCCTTCCTTCCTTCCTTCCTTCCTTCCTTCCTTCCTTCCTTTCTTCTTTCTTTCTTTCTTTCTTTCTTTCTTTCTTTCTTTCTTTCTTTTTTTCCCTGGTATTCTGGGTTATTTTCCAAAGAACAGCAATTATCTAATTTTTTGAAAGTTTGAATCAATTTATCTATAAAAGTCATGACTTTAGCGATCTCTTCGAAAAGGTAATTCTTTTGTAACTTTTCATTTGTATTTTATGGTTTTTATCTATTCTAGTATTTTTTTGTTAGCAAAGTTTGATGATATTTATTTTCTGAATAATTATTCATTTCATCATTTTTCATATCAACATAGTCATAATTATGCTTTATCTCCTCCATGTCCATATTTTTGTCCATGTCCATTTTCTTTTTTTAAAAGAAACTTTATTTTTACTTTATTTATTTGAGTTTGAGAGAGAGAGAGAAAGAGGCAGAGAGAGAGGGAGAGAGAATGGGCATGCCAGAGCCTCCAGCCACTCCAAACAAACTCCAGATGCATGCACCCCTTGTGCATCTGGCTTAGATGGAACCTGGAGAGTTGAACCGGGATCCTTTGGCTTTGCAAGCAAATGTCTTAACCACTAAGACATCTCTCCAGCCCCCATATTCATTTTCTATATCTTCCTTTTGTATGGAGCTTCCTTTGTCTATTTTCTTTTTTTTAATTTTTTATATCTTATTTACTTATTTATTTGAGAGAGAGAGGAAGAGGCAGATACAGAGAAAGAGAGAGAATAGGCTTGCCAGGGCCTCTAGCTACTGCAAACGAACTCCAGACACATGTGCTCCCTCGGGCATCTGGCTTACGTGGATCCTGGGGAATCAAACCTGGGTCCTTTGGCTTTGCAGACAAGCGCCTTAACCATTAAGCCATCTCTCCAGCCCAAGGCCCTATCTTTAAAAAAAAAAAAATCTTTTACTTTGTTTTTTGTTTTTTTTCGAGGTAGAATCTCACTCTAGCTCAGGCTGACCTGGAACTCACTCTGTAGTTCCAGGCTGGTCTCAATTCACAGTGATCCTCCTATCACTGCCCCCCAAGCACTGAAATTAAAGGCGTGCACTACCATGCCTGGCTCTTTTACATTGTCTCATTTAGTGTCTTTATTTATTTCTTTATTTGCAAGCGGGGGGCGGGTGGAGAATGGATATACCAGGGCCTCTTGCTACTACAAACAAACTCCAGATGCATGCACTACTTTGTGCATCTGGTTTTACATGGGTACTGGGGAATTGAACCTGAGCAATCAGTTAGGCTTTGCAAACAAGTACCTTTAACTGCTGAGCCATCTCTCCAGCCCCAAAATCATTTACATTCCTTTTTCCATACTAAGCCTTTGAAAACAATTGTCTACCTTACACTTATAAGACCTTGTTCATTGAGCCTCGGGTTAAGCACTCAAGAGCTTGTGAGCAGTGACTACAGTATCAGGCAACATAGGGTTGCATGATCTATTTCCTTCCTTTATTTGTCAAAACAGTCATAACTGTATGTTGACTTCTTATTGTAGCTTTAACCACATTCTACAAGTTTATTTGTTTTTAATATTTTTTATTTATTTTTAAGCAGAGAGAGATAGAGAGAATGGACACACCAGAGCCTCTAGCCATGGCAAAGGAACTCCAGATGCATGCACCACTTTGTACATCTGGCTTTATGTGGGTACTGGGGAATTGAACTTGAGTCATGCAGCTTTGTGGGCAAGTGCCTTAACTGCTGAGCCATCTCTCCACCTCATTTATTTTTATTATTTATGTGTAAAGAGACAGGGTAAGAGTGAGTATGGGCACAACAGGGCTTCTTGCCACTGCAAATGAACTCCACATGCATGCACTTGTGCCTATGTGGGTACTGAGGATTTGAACCTGGGCTGTCAGGCTGTGCAAGCAAGTGCCTTTCACCATTGAGCAATCTCTCCAGCCCTCCACAAGTGCTTATAGTTCTTTACTTCCTCAATAATCTTTTGAGCATTTGCTTGCTCTATATCCTGTTTTTCTTTAAAAGAATACCTTTGAAATATCCAATTGTTGTTACTTTTTAAATTGCTAATTCTTGGTCCCAGTATGTAACTTGGGCAATTTCTACATTTAGAAACTTATAGTAGAGTCACAGTTTTCTATGAGGTTTTTTTTTTTCCAATTTAGATTTATTAATCATATTATTTAAATCATCAAAATAATTCATTTTGGTCAAGCTGGTAAACAATAGGATTATAGTCATTTTATTTCCCAATACTATTTTTGTCTTTTTATTTGCACATGTGTGTGTGAAGGGGGGGAGATGGCGCTGTCTCTTCCTGATGCAGACACCGGTCCAGCTTTATGTGGGAGGTTGGGGGAATTGAACCCAGGCCAGCAAGTTTTGTTCGTCAACACCTTTAACCACTGAGCCATCTCCCCAGTCCCCTGTTTTTCCTTACATCTCAAAAGCCTCTATGTATCCTGAGTCTATGCTGGTTTCAATTTATTATGGGCAATATTTTATCTATGTAAGTGAACTTATAATCTTATTTAATGATTAATATCACTTTGATGTTACAACTACTTTACTTTTATTGTCATTTGCCCACAGTTATTCTTATCCATCCATTTACTTCATATATCCTGCTTTTATTTATCTGGTTATTAGTGCTTCATTTTTTAGTATTTATTTATTTAAGAGAGAGAGGAAGAGGGAGAGAGAGAGAGAGAAAGAGAGAGAGAAAGGAGCAGATAGAGAAAGTATAGGCGTACCAGGGCCTCCAGCCACTGCAAACGAACTCCAGACACATGCACCACCATGCACATCTGGCTTATGTGGGTACTGGAGAATGGAACCTGGGTCTTTAGCCTTTGCAGGCAAACACCTTAACCACTAAGCCATCTCTCCAACCCCAAATTTTAAAGGCATACGTACTTTAAAGGCATAGTTTAACTTGTATTTCTCTGGTTGCCAAGTTTAAGAAGGAAGCAATGACCTGAGAGTCCTATGGTCTAAATTAGGAAATAATGTCTGTTTTATCATCTTCTGCCCACTGCTCACAGTATTTACTCATCATTAGTAACATAATCTTGGATTATTAAGTCACTACTATTATAAAAATTATGGTTTAAATTCAATTTAAAACTAAATTTGAGCCAAGCATAGTGCCATGAGACCCTGTCTAAAATAAATAAACTTTAAAAGTAAATAAAATAAGCCAGCCATGGTGGCACATGCCTTTAATCTCAGGATTTGAGAGGCAGAGGTAGAAGGATTGCCATGAGTTCGAGGCCACCCTGAGAATACATCGTGAATTCCAGGTCAGCCTGGGCTAGAGAGAGACCCTACCTTGAAGAACAAAAACAAAACAAACAAACAAACAAAATAAAAGGTGACACAAGCATCTGGAATTCATTTGCAAAAGCAAGAGACCCTGGTGTGCATGTGCATGTGTACGTAAAATAAATAAATATGAAATACCTTCTCTTCCAAAGATCATTTCTGACGTCTCATTCACTCTCATAATCAAAATTGTAATGACTTTTTTTTTTTTTTTTTGGTTTTTCGAGGCAGGGTCTCACTCTAGCCCAGGCTGACCTGGAATCCACTATGGAGTCTCAGGGTGGCCTCGAACTCACAGTGATCCTCCTACCTCTGCCTCCCAGTGCTGGGATTAAAGGCGTGCGCCACCACACCCGGCTTTGTAATGACTTATTTTGACTTAACTTCCTAAATCTACCTGGTTTCAGTTTCATTTTTCTTTCCTGTTTTTCTATATCATAATTTCCTCAGAATTGAGTCATAAATTTTGGTGGCTGGAACATTCATTCTAGAAAATTTGAAATTTTAATTTTAAAATGAGGTGAAATTTACCATTTCATCTATTCTTTAAATGACTCCCTATGTCCCAGTGTCGCCAGCCCCTGGTAACCACGATTCTACTTCCTGTTCCATAGTGTGACTGCTCTAAGCATCTGTCTACCTCTCAGAATCTCAGCCTCTTTAAAGATCCTAATGTCTTTGTTTTGTTTGTTTGTTTTGTTTTGTTTTCATTTTTGAAGTAGGGTCTCTCTAGCTCAGGCTGACCTGGAATTCACTATGTAATCTCAGGGTGGCCTTGAACTCTCAGTGATCTTCCTACCTCTGCCTCCTGAGTGCTGGAATTCAAGGTGTGTGCCACCACACCCGGCTGGGTTTTTGTTTTGTTTTGTTTTGTTTTGTTTTGTTTTGTTTTGTTTTGTTTTGTTTTGTTTTTCTGAGGTAGAGTCTCACTCTGGCCCAGGCTGACCTGGAATTCACTATGGAGTCTCAGGGTAGCCTTGAACTCACAGCAATCCTCCTACCTCTGCCTTCTGAGTGCTGGGATTAAACATCTGTTTTTTTAATTTTTATTTATTTGAGAGAGAGAGAGAGAGAGAGCATGAAAGAGGCAGATAGAAGAGAGATAGAATGAGCTCACCAGGGCCTCCAACCACTTCAAACGAACCCCAGACGTATGTGTCACCTTGTGCATCTGGTTTATGTGGGTCCTGGGGAATTGAACCTGGGTCCTTTGGCTTTGCAAGCAAGTGCCTCCACCGCTAAGCCATCTCTCCAACCCAAAGGTCCTAATTTCCAATTGAGAATAATAAGTCTACCTCTGAAATCCCAAAGACCCCTAGCTGGAACCTTCTGGTGGCTTTTGTACCCCATCCCAAGTAAATCCATAGCTAAGAGTGAACAGCATGTTTAACCTAGCGCCTGACACCAAAGCCACCACACAGAGCAACAGCGGTGAGAGGGAAGAATGAATGAATGAAGGAATGAAGACTTCATATTCTCCTCCTGTCTTAGCCCTCAGCAAGCAGAGGCTGTTTTTTTTTTTTTTATTATTATTGATTTAATTTTTTTTTTTTTTGAGAGAGAGAGAGAGAGGGAGAGAAAATGGGTGCTCCAGGGCCTCCAGCTACTGCAAATGAACTCCAGATACATGTGCCACCTTGTGCATCTGGCTTTACCCCTGGGTCCTGGGGAATCGAACCTGGGTCCTTTGACTTTGCAGGCAAGTGCCTTAGCCACTAAGCCATCTCTCCAGCCCCTGTACTTGGGTTTTGAGCCCATTGCTGGAGCTCCGGTGGGCCTCGGTGGCCAGACTGACGACCTGCGCAAGCAGACAGTGCGCCCCTCCCTGATGACAGAGATTTGAAGCCAGCCCCAGGAGACAGACCCAGGGAGATGAATGGGGCCAAGAAGAAGGTGGGAAGGATGTCATTCCTCCTCCCCTTTAAACACAAGCCCGTCATCCAGGAAAGGCTGAAGGGAAGAGAAGGAGTCCTTTTGTGTCTGGTCAGTGTCTGAGGAACAGAAAGCTGTGCCCCCAACTCAGGGTCACTTAAAGAGGTGCCATGGACACAAGGCACGGTTTTCTTTTTTCAATATTTTATTTATTTATTTGAGGAGGGGATAATGAGAGAGAGAGAGAGAGGGCTAGGAAGATAGAGAATGGGCGCACCAGGGCCTCGACACTGCAAACACCATATGCATGCGCCACCTTGCACATCTAGAAGGCTTGCGGGGGTCCTAGGGAATTTAACCTGGTTTCTTGGGCTTCGTAGGCAAACTCCTGAACCACTAAGCCATCTCTCCAGCCCAGCCACTCCATTCTTTAGCAAGATCATTTATTTTTATTTATTTGCTTGAGAGGGAGAGAGATAATGGGCACACCAGGGCCTCCAGCCACTGCAAACGAACTCCAGACGCGTGCGCCCCCTTGTGCATCTCCACTCCGTTCTTAATGAAACCACGGCTGCCCCGGGCGCGCTGCGGCAGCGGGTGGTGTCCGGGCCCCTCCTCAGTGCAGCGGGGCTGATGCGGTCTTCTTGTGCCTCCGCAGAAGGACTTCACGGTGCGCGAGGAGCTGCAGCAGCAGGACGTGGAGCGCTGGCTGGGTTTCATCACCTTCCTGTGCGAGGTGTTCGGCACCATGCGCAGCAGCACGGGCGAGCCCTTCCGCGTGCTCGTGTGCCCCATCTACACGTGCCTCAGGGAGGTAAGAGAAAAGGCCCGCCCCGCTCTGCGCCCCCTGCCCCAGGTACTGGATGCATCTCATGTAATCTCAGTTGGATGCTTTTATTTTTCTTTTGGGTTTTTCAACGTCGGGTCTCACTCTAGCCCAGGCTGAAGTGGGATTCACTCTGTATTCTCAGGGTGGCCTTGAACTCATGGTGATCCTCCTACCTCTGCCTCCCGAGTGCTGGGATTAAAGGCATGGGTCATGACCGTTGGATGCTTTTAAAGGGATGAATCTTTTGTTAAAAAAAAGCCATAGTTGCCCCAGGCTTCTGCTTCTAAAAGCCAGGTTTTCATTGAGAACCAACTTCAGTAATTCCTAATCTAGAACATTCTTGGGAGAGGAGACCCAGAGCGTCATTTCAGTGGATGAGTTTTGGGTTGGATGAATTGGTTTCCCTTTGAATTGGTTTTGTTTTAAATTGCTTCTAAATTTTATCTATAAAAAGAATAAATAAGAGTAGCCAAGAAAGTCTGGGAGGGCTTGTCCTACCTGATACGAAAACGTACTTTATAAGGTCACTGTGGCTAAAAGGGAGATGGGGTAAAAATGGACTCTGTTGGTGTCGCCCAGGGCAAAGTTGGTGGCTGTAAAATAAGGCCAAGCACTCACTGGGAGGGATCAGACCAAGAGTGTGAGGCCCTGGTTGTCTTTGTTGAGTGACAGCCATCAGGATGGGCTGACGTGAGAGCGATGGAGGAAGAGGTGGTGGGCTTCCACCAGCGTGGTGATGGTGGTCACATTTTCTGGGGTGGTACTTGTTGGAAAAGCAATGTGGAGATGAGTGTCAGGAATCAGTCCTAGGACAGATGATTTGGGTCATTTGCTGACTGGTTTTGGAGAGCTGCCCCCTAAGGCTGGGGGGCAGATGGTCTAAAGCCCCAGACAGGTCACACAGGAGGCAGCGGGGTCACTGCTGCCAGGTGTCTGTGTGCACCGGGGTCTAGAGGCTGGAGACTGGTGTCGTCACAGGAAGAGGGAGTAGACAGGGAGACAGTGGGGGCCAGTAGTAGGCAGAGGAGCTGCCAGGGAGGGAGGAGGCCAGCCAGTAGGTGAGGTGGCAGGAAGGCTTCAGAAGAATATGTGAGACCATCATAGCGCCCTTCAATAGGCCCTGGCACTGGGCACTGAACTCCACCTGTGCTGTCCTCTCCTTTCCTGGCATCCCTCTGCCTCCACAAGGACACATGGAAGGAGTGTCTGGAGAACCAGAGGACTAAGACAGAAGTGACCTGGGATTGACAACTAGGAAGGGCCAGAGCCTCGATGCCAGAGAGGTCAGCAGTGTGCGCAGATGTGGGAAAATCCACGGGGAAGTGGGATTGGCTGGCTAAAGCAGAGGGCCAGCGTCAACGGACATGTTTGCATTTTTGTTTAATAGAAGATAAGAAATTTAAGCAAAAAGAGGGGCGTGCTTGTGGATGGGGGTGTATCCATTTATAGGATGCCAACATGCTCATTCTAGCCTGAAGCAGAGCACACATCATTCCAAGTGTTTTGTAAACCAATAGCTCTGAGCCACCCCACGGGGCAAGCTGTTTCTTCCTGAATGAGCTTGAATTCAGTCAAGCCTCAAAAAGAGCCCTGAGATGGCTTAGTGGTTAAGGCGCTTGCCTGCAAAACCTAAAGACCCAGGTTCGATTTCCCAGTACCCACGTAAGTCACATGCACCTGGAGTTAGCTTGCAGTGGCTAGAGGACCTGGCGTACCCATTCACCTTCACTCTTTCTCTCTACTCCCCCTCTTGCTCTCGTAAATAAATAATTTTTTTAAAAGAATTTAAAAATAAAGACCTCCTGACTTGTTTTCCCTCATGAGGGCCTCGGCTGAGTGCGCATTGAGGGAATCAGTAGCTCTTTATATGTGTTCCCTTGGCATGAATGGGAAAGAGCCCTCTCGGAGGCGGGGAGCTGAGATGGTCTCCGGAGATCAGCACCAATCCTTACCAGTAAGGCCTGTGCCTCACAAGCCCCCTCGAGACAGGAAGTAGCGCTGCAGTTCTAGGACATTGCCCTGTTTTTTGCTCCGGTGTTTTCTCTGCAGGATCTGGACCCCTCCTGGTGTTACTGTCACCTGCTCCCCCAGCAGGAAGCGGGGCTCTAGCAGAAGTGCTAGCCCTGGCTGCTGGGACACTTTTCACACCACCTGAGGTAGTGCGAACTTTCAGGTGTGAGAGCTGAAAGTACCCGGAGGTCTGCACAGACAAGAAACACAGAGTCCTTCCGAATGGCACTTGTGTGATGCATTAAGCTTCTGGGAACGTTTTGACAAATGCATATCCATGCTATCATCACAGTAATCTTGAAGAGTAAAGAAATCATCTATGCCTTTCACGTTTTTGTAAGAGAAGGGGTACTCACTGCCTGGATTACATCCTGTGGGCTTTTCGGTGTGGTCTCAGGCAGAACAGACTGCCTGCTCCAGTCTTTACTGGTCTACAAAAGGGACTCAGGGCGCTTGGTATTAGTTACTGTAACACAATGCCTGACAGGAACAACTTAAAGGAAGGAGAGATTTATTTGGGCTCACAGTTTCCGAGTTCCTGTCCATGATGGCTTGGACGCGTGCACTTAAGCAGAATATCATGGCAGCAGGAGAATGTGGTGGAGAACAGATGCTCACATGACAGGGGACAGGAAGCAGAGAGCAAAATCAGAAATAGCCAGGGATGGGGCCAGATTACCATAGTTATGGTCTATAATTAACGAAGTTGTCAATAATAAATAAAAAGAAATAACCAGGGATGGGGCCAGATTACCATAGTTATGGTCTATAATTAACAAAGTTACCAATAATAAATAAAAAGAAATAGCCAGGGATAATATATCCCCCTACCCAAGGACCTGCCCCCAATGACATACTTCCTCCAGCTAGGACCCACCTTTCAAGATTTCCAGAATCTCTCAAAATAGTACCACTAGCCCAGCACCAAGCCATCAGAATATGAGCCTGTGGGGAACATTTCAAATTCAAACCATAGCATGCTTTTCCTGTAAGGCTTAGAGAGGATGGCACGACATAGAGAAGGAGCTGAGTGTCCCCGGGCAGCTATGACAGAGAATAGACATGCCCAGACGACACACTGCATGTACAGTGGCCCTTACAGAGCTGAGTGTCCCCAGACTGATAGGGCTTGGGAACTGAACACATGCCTGCCCTTACAGAGGATGTAGGGTGAGCCTCCTGCCCAGGGACACACAGCAATCTATGCTAGAGCTGGCCTGGCACTTCTGAACTTACCACCCACAACTCTTTCCACGGAACTCACCTTCCCCAACACGAGGCTTTAAGATCAGGTAAGGCCAGGGCTGGAGAGATGGCTTAGCGGTTAAAGTGCTTGCCTGAGAAGCCCTGTGGACCCAGGCTTGATTGCCCAGAACTCACGTAAGCCATGCGTCTGGAGTTCATTTGCAGTGGCTAGAGGATAGTCAGCAGAGAGGAGGCTCCTACCTCAGCTCCAGCTTGATTTTTTTGGTGACCTGCAGCACAAGTACATAGAGTCTTCAGCAATAGGGTCTTACCATGAAGTTCTGGTGGAGAACCAAGAGCCTTGGCTGTAGCCTATACATTTGGGGGCATCAGGAGCCTCCCTAACAAACAACTCACTGGAAGGCATCCCACCCCTGGGGGAGAGTCTCTATTCAAACAAGCCTGGGGTAAGATGCAAGTTCCCACAACTGGCCCAAGGCCCAGAGTCCTCCTGTTCAGAGGCCCCCTTCTTCCCTGGGCCCAGGGGTACATACTCAGCCCCCAGTCCTATTAGTTGGGGAATACCAGCTCTCCTAGGTGACCTACCCAAGGACAAGTTCTCTGGGCATTGTCCTCCCCACTGTGACCTAGTCACATTAAGCCTACTCTCTGTTTCTCAAGGTTGAAAAAGGCTTGGCCACATCTCTCACTGTCTTACTGGACCTGACACCTCCTCCATGGCCCAGCCAAAGTCATTTCTGTAACATTCCCTTGGCTCAGACCCATGACCCAGAACCCAGACAGCTCCCTCCTGAGAGACAGGACAGTGCCCTCCAGCCTTGCTATACGCTTACCATGGTGCCTGACACTGCCATTTAACAGTGATTACAGAGCATGGAAGGCCCTCTCGACTTTGCACATTAAACTTGTGCAACAAACTACATATTATTGCTCCCATTTTCCAGAGGAAAACAGAGAGGTCAAGAAACTTGCTTAAGGCTACACAGCCAGTGACAGGATCAATATTGCAATCTAAAGTAGCTTTTTTAATTTTCTTATTTATCTATTATGAGAGAGGGAGGCAGATATATATATATAAAGAGAGAGAGAGAGCACTCCAGGGCCTCCAGTTGCTGCAAACAAACTCCAGACGCATATGACACCTTGTGCATCTGGCTCCTGTGGATCCTGGAGAATCAAACTGGGTCCTTGGGATTTGTAGGCAGCATTTTAACTGCTAAGCCATCTCTGCAGCCCAATGTTGCAATCTGTAACCACTGAGTCCCTGCCCCAATCATTGCTTCACTGCCAAGCAGGGCTACTCTATCCTCAGTCCATAGCCCATAGCCCAGCACCTGCTGCCAGGTGGGAGCCCACTAGGTCATTATGGAATCGATTCCAGTTTGCCATCAATAATATGTGCCAATCAGCATCACTCTTGGAAGAATAGAAAAGAATAATTTTCTATGAATCTTTTTTATCATTTAAGAACACATAGTTTGCCGGGCATGGTGGCGCACGCCTTTAATCCCAGCACTTGGGAGGCAGAGGTAGGTGGATCACCATGAGTTCGAGGCCACCCTGAGACTACATAGTGAATTCCAGGTCAACCTGGGCTAGAGCGAGACCCTACCTCGAAAAATCAAAAAAAAAAAAAAAAAACACATAATTTCTTTCAAGATGGGTTTCAAAGTGATTGCAGAATTTTGTTGGCCACCTAAAGATGTGTGTCCTCCTGCCTTCCTGTTTACAGCTTGTATTTGCTTAACACATGCTTTTCTATTTACTTGTCTTTGTATTTAAAAGTACTTATTGTAGCTGTAACACTTAGTAGGAGGTCTACCTCTTTAACAGATTTTTCCCTGAAAATGTGGTGATGGTCTCTACAACACTGTGCTAAGCAGCAGATCTCTAGAACTTACTCACCTTGCTCAACTGAAATGTTGTGCCCATTGGTTTGCAGCTAACTCCCTGTTTCCCATTCTGCCAGCCTCTGGAAACCACTGTCTATTCTCTGCCTCAGTTATTTAGATTGTTTTTAGATACCTGACGTATTATCCTGATTTCTATTGCTATAACATAAGACCAGAGGCTGAATATGTTGTAAAGAAGAGAGGTTCATTTATCTCACCACTTTGGAGGCTGAAAATCCAAACATCATGTCACCAGCTTTGCGTGGCAGACAGAATCCCGGCAAAAGAGTGTATGAGAAAGAAGATCACAAGGTGAGACAGGGAGCCAGAGAGTGATTTGGAGGTCAGGACTGCTCTTGGGAGAACCACTTGGGAACTCATTCTATAAGACCACCAACTTTCACCCCTTTGGAGTATAGAGACCCTAGTGACTCCATTTTCTTTCATTCTTAAAGGTTCAATTGCAACTCCCCACTCTGTCATACTAAGGACCAAGCTTCCACCACTTAGGGGACAAATCACCTCCGAACTATGATACCCAAAATTAAGGGGACTCCTATGGTCTTTGCCCTTCTGTAGTTAGGTTATTTCATTAACATAATGTCCTCCAGACATCCATGTTTGACACACATCTATTTCTCCACTTTTGCTATTGTCACCTGTACTTTTGGAATCATAACCAAAACTCATAGCCCAGTGTCAAGAAGGTTTTCCATAAGTTTTCTAGTGGTTGGATAGTTTCAAATCTTACATTTAAGTGTTTGATCTACATTGAGTTTTTCATATATAGTATGAGGCAAGAGACCAGTTTCATTCTCCTACATGTGGATATTCAATTTTCCCAATATCACTGATTGAAGAAACATCCTTGACTATAAATGGGTAGATTTAGTTCCAGTCTCTCTGTTCTGTTCCATAAAATCTAGAACCCCTCCCCCCTTTTTTTGTTGCTTTTCGGTCTTTCAAGGTAGGTCTCACTGTAGCTCAGGCTGACCTGTAATTCACTATGTAGTCTCAAGGTGGCCTCAAACTCATGGCGATCCTCCTACCTCTGCCTCCTGAGTGCTGGCACTAAAGGTGTGTTCCACCACACCTGGCTTAGAAGCCCATTTTTAAAAGATATTTATTTATTTTAAGAGAGAGAGAATGGGTGCACCAGAGCCTTTAGCCACTGCAAACGAACTTTAGATGCATGTGCCCCCTTCTGCCTCTGGCTTACATGGGTCCTGAGGAATCGAACCTGGGTCCTGTGGCTTTGCAGAAAAGCACGTTAACTCCAGCCCTAGAATCCCATTTTTATACCAGCACCATACCATTTTAATTACTGTGGCTTTGTGATATATTTTGAAATCAGGAGCTATGATGCCTCTAATTTTGTTTCTCTGCTCCAGATTGTCTTTGAAAATATGTGGCTGGAATTCTTTTAAAGATTGCATTGAATCTTTAGATCACTTTGGATAGTGTCGACATTTTCAACCTGTTAAATCTTTCAGTCCAAGGTCAGAAATAGATGAGGATGCTTACTGTCCTGACTCACATTAAACATAGTCCTGGGGGCTGGGAGATGGCTCCATGGGCAAGAGCTTTTGCTGCACAAACAAGAGGTCCTGACAGAGCCTG
Source organism: Dipus sagitta (assembly GCA_036346955.1). Classification (NCBI taxonomy): domain Eukaryota; kingdom Metazoa; phylum Chordata; class Mammalia; order Rodentia; family Dipodidae; genus Dipus; species Dipus sagitta. The sequence goes on from CM070771.1 coordinate 38,764,022, forward strand.
ATTTGCCCTGAGTTCGATTCCCTAGCACCTAAGTAGGCAGCTGGGCACACTGTATCCGCAATCCTAGGAGCAGAGACTAGATAATCATTGGAGTTCACCGGTTAGCCAGTCTGACCAAAGAGCTCTGGGCTTAGTCAGAGACTGTCTTAAAGAAGTGTGGATGGGTGATAAAGGAAGACACCCAGCAGTCTGCAAATTAACAAGGAAAAGTAACACTGTCCCAATTTGCAGGTGACATGATTATATATAAAGTTCTAGGGGGCTAGAGAGACGGCTTAGCAGTTAAGGTGCTTGCCTGTGAAACCTAAGGACCCAGGTCAATTTCCCAGGACCCATGTAAGCCAAATGTACAAGGTGGTGCATGCATCTGGAGTTGGTTTGCAGTGGCTCGAGGCTCTGGCGTGCCCATTCTCTCCCTTTCTCTCTCTCACACTGTGTGTGTGTGTGTGTGTGTGTGTGTGTGTGTGTGTGTGTGTGTCTGCCTCTTTCTGTCGTAAGTAAATAAATAGTTTGAAGAAAAAAATATATATATTTAAAGTTCTAAGACAAATATGGTAACACTTTTAATCCAGAACGTGGGATACTAAAGCAGAAGGATCATGAGTGCGAGGGCAGCCTAGGATATCTAGCAAGACTGTGTCTCAAAACATTCTAGATTCTGGGAAGATGGTTTAGCAGTTGAAAGCAAAGCCTGAGGGCCCAGGTTTAGTTCTCCAGAACTCACATAAAGCCAGATGCACAGCATGGCACATGCATTTGAAGTTCATTTACAGAGACAAGAGGCCCTGGTGTGACATTCTCATCCATTCTCTCTCTCTCCTTGCAAATAATAAAAATAAAACTCTAAATACCTCCTGACCTCCCTCAAAAAGTTGTTATGGGGCTAGGATGATGGTTTAGCAGTTAAAGGCACTTGCTTACAAAGCCTGATGGCCCAGGTTCAGTTCCCCAATACCCACATAATGCCAGATGCACAAAGTGGGGCATGTGTCTGGAGTTTGTTTCAGTAACAAGAGGTCCTGGTGCACCCATTCTCTCTCTCTCTCATTGATAAGTAAAATATTTTTTAAAAATAGTAAAAAACAAGTTGTTATGATTAATAAACAAATCCAGTAACAATGAAGGTTACAAAGTCAAATATAGCAGCCACTTGTATTTCTGTAATAGTTTCCATGAATATTAATTTCTAACACTGAGCTATTCAGGAGCACAATCTCATTGACAATAACAATAGATATTTAGGAATAAACTCATGAAGTAGACTTACACACTGGAAACTACAAACCATTGTGGAAAAAATAAAGACGACACAAATGGAAAGACATCTGTGAGCTGTTGAATAGCTTCCTCAGCATTCTATCATCATACCCACCCAGCCAAACTGACTGTGGGGGCCCCATACACCGGAGCTTGGAGTGACCAGCCAAACTGAGTATAGTATGTCCCAGGTAGCTGCTTTCTCTGAGTCTACCTGCCAGGCTGTGGGTCGGGCTTGCCCTTTAAAGCTCTCTACTCTCTCCCCCGATTCCTGTGGTGTCTTCCCCCTACTCAACTGGGTTCGCTGTCTGGCCACTTACTTGAAGAGCTTTGTTGGAAATTCTTACGGCAGGAGAATTTTCAACAAAGGTCCAAGGCTGCTTCTCTCTACTTCTCATCCATTCTCCTTCCAATCCAACATCTTACCTTCCCTCTCCCATCCACCTCCCTAGGTCCATTGCTACCAGCAGGTCACCTCCTGCCCTCTTTAGAGTGTAGCTACCACCACACAGCCAGAGGTCAGAAGTGGGGCAAAGGAGGAAGTGGGGGATATTGTTTCCAGCCTGGAATCCCTCATTCCTTCATCCCTGGGTACCACCTTCTAGATCCCCTACCTGTCCCTCCCTGCCCTTCGTGTAGAAGGGAAGGCATCTCTGAAGACCAGCTGCCCATGAGGGGTGCCCCCCGCCAGACCCCTGAGCTGAGTTGCTGAAGGAGGCAGGGTGGAGAACTGAGTTCAGCAAGTCAGGCTCCTCAGGAAACGAAACTGCTCCTTGCAACAATAAAAGAGACACTTTTTAAACTTTTTGTGTGAGGGCGCATTCAATTGCTCACATTGTTTTGGCTCCAGGGAAATCTGACCTCTGACCTTGGAAAAGGCTGAGACGCAGTGGTGTGGGTGGAGAGTCTCAGCTATTACAGTACATTCCTCTGGGCACCTTGCCAGGAGGACCACTCCTGCCTTCCCAAGAGCAGGGCATGGGGCTACTCTGGCCACCCAACTGAGGCCAAAAGAAGACGCAGTAGGCTGTGCTCTGAGGAGTGAGGGAAATTTTGCTAGAAGCGATCTGTACCCTGCACCTCTGGAAGTCACATGAAATTACAAATGCCCAGACCACCCCTGCCCCAATAAATCAAACTTCCTAGGGACGGGGTTGGGCAAGGGATGGAAACTCTCTAGGTTGGTTCCAGTGGTGTCAAGTAACAGGAGCACCCCATTTCAGGTGCGTTCGTGAGCACGTCTGGTGAGCCAGAGGCATTGTGGGAAGACCCAGCCTTAGACACCTTAAGACTTCAGTTTGAGTCCCAACTGGGCCACTTCCTGGCTGTGGGACTTTAACATAATCCTATCAGCTTTCTGAACCTCAGGTTTCTTTTCTTTTCCATAGCATGAAATATTCTGGGCTTTTTTTTTTTTTTTAAGTGCTTAAAATAAGTGAGACATTCACAGATATTGAGTGGCATGCTCAGCCCCACCGCGAGCTGTCATGGTGTGTTGCTATGGTGCAAATCCCGTGTCGAGGATGGCACCAGAGAAGGAGCTCATTCACAGCAGGCCCCAGTACCCCCAGGTCTCGACTTCTAACTGGGCATCCAAGTTCCCCAGCTCCTGCCAGCCGCAATGCTCCAGTTATAGTTCAGTGGGCACACTGGCATTCCCCTTCACTGGCTCTTACTCACCTTCCAGGCCAAGCTTACCTCCACACTGCCCTGATGTGCAACTTTTGGGGGTTAGTGAGGGGAGGTGCTGACCTCAAATTCAAGATTCCTGCCCCGGCCTCCGTAGCACGTATCACCACACTGGCAGTTTACAAGTCTTACAGCATGCTCTAACACCCAGGGCTGTTGGCATCTGTCCCCTGGACTTGCCCTTTGCCACATTGTATTATTGACCTTGTCCCTCTTTCTTGGTTGCCCTTTAAATCATTTCCGTCTTTTGGCACCTGGGGAAGACTGGGTTGCGTCTCCTCCCGAACCCCAGCTGCATTTCACTCAGGGTTCTGCGCACGTTCTGGCCAGCCTCAAACTCACTATGTAGTGGAAGATGTCTGGTTTGTCTGTTGTTTTGTTTTCAGGCCAGGTTTCATCCTAGCCCAGGATGACCTGGAACTCATTCTGTAGCCCAGGCTGCCCTTGAACTCGTGGTGATCCTCCTACCTCAGCTTCTGGAGTGCTGGGATTAAAGGTGTGTGCCACCACACCCTTCTCTGAGGATGTCTTTGAACTCCTAGCCCTCCTCCTCCACTCCCCAAATGCTGAGATTACGGATGTGCGCCGCCACGCCCGCCCGCGCTCATCTTTGAAGTGTGATTTTGTCTGGCACCAGGCTTCATTCTTACTGGACTGCAGTGGTTCCTAGCAGTGCTGAGAGAGGCCTGTCGTGATTCCCCACCCCACCTCGTCCACGTGGCAGCCACATCTGCAGAAATTACATAGTCACGAACACGTACAGTAGATTACGAGCTGGATGAAGATGGGAGGAAGGGCCGGCCGCTGGAGGGTGGGAAACTGCTGGGGCCGTAGGAGGTTCCCACTAGAGGCATTCGGAGGAATGCAGGCTGACGCTCCAGCGCGTCTGAATTTCCGAAGCCAGAAAGCAAGATCATGAAGGAGAGTTCATGTATGCAATCAATACACAGCGGGGGAGGGGAAGCGACTTACGAATTGAACTGAAATGTGCTGAGATAACAAAGTCACCTAACTCTGGAGCCAGAAGACCCCGGGCAACTCAAGCACTGTAAGAGAAACATAGTACTCCACATAAGGAAGGCAGGAAAGGAGAGCCTAGGGCCATTTGAGCAGAAGTCTTCAGCACCTGGTTGTCTTTAAGTGTGTCTGTACTGCAGCAGTGGAATGAACGGGACGTGAAGGGCTAAAGTGAAGCCTGAGTGATCAGGAGACCCCTTCTCCATGAGTAGTTTCTTCCAGCCCTAATCTTAGGCACAGAGCCCAGGCAGAATGTTCATGTGAGCATGCAGCCTTCCCAGGCCAGGTACCCAAGCCCTGGGCACTTGCTTTAACATCAGAGTCCCTGCAGGTCCCACAGCTGCTGCTATGAATACCCGGGCTTAAGCCACCATTCCTGTAAGTCTGCTGAAATAACTTCTCCTGTTTTGTCCCCTCCCCACCCATTTGTTCCCCTCTTTTGCTTGGCACATATAGCCAAGTCACTCGCAGCGTGATGCCAACCTGCTCAGAATCCCCTCGAACACATGCACGTGTGTGCGCGCTCATGCACACGTCTCCTCTGAGGCTGCCACAGAACCAAGTCTCCCCCGTAGCCCACCAGCCTCCCCACCCCCACCCCATAACCGTTCTGCTTCCTTAGCCAGGCTCCTCACACTGAAATGTGAAATTTGAAGCCAGTGTTCCCCTTAGCAACCATGGTAACACAGGATCTGATAGAGAGCCTGCCGTTATAAAAATACCAGCTTCCACCAGACACTGGTTTCCAAAGGGAAACTAGTCTCTGCGCCAGAACCATTTTTAAACAGTTCAAACTCCAGAGATGGCCAGAGCACTGCAAGTATGGCTGCACGAGGCTGTCCTTGGTTCTCTTCTGGAAGGTGGTATGGGGCAGCCTTGGGTGCTGTCTTCCAAAGCAGGCAGAACGCCGCCCGTGGCTCCATGGAGAATGAACTAGCCCTGGGCAGAGTCTATCCGTGGGAGCATTTTTCCTAATAACAAAACTGTGTGGAATTTGTAAGTCAGGTTGAATGGTAGAGCCCCAATGAGTGCTGCTCTTCGGGTCACTCCCTGGGAGTCCCTCGGCTCCATCCTACCTAGCCATGGATAACAATGACTCAAGACTTTCTCCCCTTAGTGGAAAACAGTCTTTATTCACACAGCCATTTTCCAGCAGGACTTGTACATTTAAGGCCTTCAGTAGGGATGTGAGAGGTCCTTGAAACTTTTCCACTCACAATCGAGAAGTCTCACATGTCATGCCCCGTCTGCAAATCTCTCTTGTCCCAGTGCTCTCTGTAGGGGATGTTGGCCTTGAGCTGAAGCAGGGACTGTGGTGTCTTCCTACCCAGCCTCCAGCCTGTCCTTCCCTTAGCAGTGCCCCCTCAGTCACAGCCTCCACCGTCCTCCCTCTCCCTCTCCTGCTCCTCCTCCAGCCTCTCATCTCCTGGGGCCATGCCTTGTAATTTGAAAAATACTCTAACTCGGTAATTAATGTCTGAACTTCAAGAGGCCCCTGCTTTTACAGAACCAGCTGAAGGAGGCCAAGATGAGGGAAGAGATGGGGAGAAGCTAAAAGAGGGCATGGATTGGTTCTAGATGGTCCCCTGGCTGGACTGTAGGTAAGATAGGTTGGCAGGATTCTAGCTTGCTGGAGCTGTGTGTTCATGACACAAATACACAGATACCTGTGCTTGTATCTTGCAGGTTCTTGAGGGTTAAAAGCCACATATGGGTGTCCCCCCCGTTGTTATTTCTGAGCAGGCTGATGGCACAGTGCCCTCAGCTTTGCAAACTTGGGAATACCAGGGAGCCACTGAGAGCAATTCAGACAAGGAGAGAGGATAAAAGGTCTTAGTTAAAGAGATAGTGGGGCTGGAGGGATGGCGTGGTGGTTAAGACATTTGCCTACAAAGCCAAAGGACCCAGGTTCAATTCCCCAGGACCCATGTTAGCCAGATGCACAAGGGGGCGCACACGTCTGGAGGTCATTTGCAGTGGCTGGAGGCCCTGGCGCACCCATTCTCTCTCTCTCTCTCTCCCTATTTCTCTAGCAAACAAATAAATAAATAAAAATAAAATATTTTTAAAAGATAGTGAAGCTGGGCATGGTGGTGCATGCCTTTAACCCCAGCACACGGGAGACAGAGGTAGGAGGATTGCTGTGAGTTCAAGGCCAGCCTGAGACTACAGGTCAGTTTGGGCTAGAATGCAACCCTACCTCAAAAAATCAAAAATAAATAAATAAATATAGATAGATAGTGGTTCCTTAACTCCTAACCTGACCCCCAGCTCCTCCCCAGGCCTTCTCCATGATTTTCCTCTTGTGCCACATAACCCCAAGTTCCAGCTCAGGGGCTCTCTACCAGCCATTGGGGTACCCAGCAGTGATCCTAGGCAGGAGCATGCTGAGTCCTGCCTCTCAGAGGTACTATCACCCTGAGAGGGAAGGAAGACACAGAGAGCAGCTACTCAGGAGGCTGAGACAAAAAGATCAAAAGTTTAACCCTGGGCTACAGAGTGAGTTCGAGGTCAGGCTGGGCAATTCAGTAAGACCATGTTTCAAGAGAGAAAGTGAAGAGAGCTGGGAATATAAATAGAGTTTTTGGAAAAGGCTCCAGGTTCAAACTCCAGTATAAAAATAAATAAATAAATAAAGTAGGTAAGGAAGATGGCTCAGTAGACAAAACCCTTGTTTGCCAATCCTGCTGGTCTGGGTTCGATTCTCCAGTACCCATGTAAAAACAGATGCACATGCATCTGGAGTTCATTTGCAGTTGCAGGAGGCTCTGGTATGCCCATTCTCTTTATGTCTGTCTGTCTCTCAAATAATACAAATATTTAAAAACAGAAAAGAAGCTGTTATGAAACTATTAGATCAGAAACATAGATAGGCATGTTTGTGTCTTTACAACATCAAAATTTGTTGGATTGGCTGCAATTTACCAAGCAATTCTAATTGCTGCTCAATTCCTGGCCATTGGTTCTATTTTGTTTTGTTTTGTTTTGTTCTATTTCGTTTTGTTTTGTTTTGTTTTTCGAGGTTGGGTCTCACTCTAGCTCAGGCTGACCTGGAATTCACAATTCACTATATGGTCTCAGGCTGGCCTCAAGCTCACAATGACCCTCTGTCCCCAAGTGCTGGGATTAAAGGCATGCACTACCACACTCAGCACTGACCATTGGTTCTTTACTGTAGTTCTTTTTATAAAATAATTTTAAAAATATTTTTATTTACTTATTTGCAAGCAAAGACAGAGAGAATGGGCGCCAGGGCCTCTAGCCACCGCAAACCAACTCCAGACATATGTGTCACTTTTGCGCATCTGGCTGTACATGGGTACTAGGTAATTGAACTTGGGTTGTCAGAATTTGCAGGCAACCACCTTAACTGCTGAGCCATCTCTCCAGCTCTATTGCAGGTTGTTTTTTTTTTTTTTTTTTAATTTATTTATGTGTAAGCAGAGAGAGAGAGAGAGAATGGGCATATCAGGGCCTCCAGCCACTGCAAACGAGTTGCATGTGCCACTGTGTATCTGGTTTTACGTGGGTACTAGGGAATCAAATTCGGGTCCTTAGGCTTTGCAGGCAAGCGCCTTAAGCGCTAAGCCATCTCTCCAGCCCCCTCACAGGGTCTTTCATTGTACTCTTTGGGCATATTTTTCTGTGTGTGTGTAGTATGTGTGGTGTATGTATGTGTGTGCACACTGATCTTAAGTACTAACATTAACTCTCAAATCACACGCACACACACACACTGCACACACTCATGCACTCACGCACTCACGCACACACGCATGCGCATGCAGGTTACCAGTTGGCTCTGGAAAGGGGAACCAAGCTTGAGAATGAGAGGCCGGGGCAGAGAGCTGATCCAGGCTCAAGGAAGTCTGTGGGGAACCACTGCAGGCTCAGAGTGTTCAGGAGCAACACTTTCAGATGCAGGTCCAATGGCAGGCTGTCTCAAAGGCCAGTTTGAAGTGAGCTGAGGGTCCTAGGCAGGAGAATCTGCATTCAAGCTAAAGCATGGGGACAGAGGTAGGAGTCCTTCACTGTAGTAATTCTGGATGGGGCTCGTGACCAGGTAACTAGCCAGCATGCCAGCCACAGTCTCAGGTGAGGGGTTCCACCTGGTGTGATTGATAAGCTCATGTGCCGGGTGTTCCTGACATGATTGGACATATTTTCAGGAGTCATTTATTGGCACAAAAATATCAGTTTGTGGCCTTGAGAGATGACTCAGTGGTTAAAGGCTCTTGCTTGCAGAGTCTGATGGCCTGGGTTTGATCCCTCAGTGCCCATGTAAAACCAAACGCACAAAATGGCGCATGCTGTCTGCAGTTCATTTGCAGTAGCAAGAGATTCTGGCATGGCCATTCCCTCCCCTTCTACCTCCTCCCCACAATGTCTCTTTCTCTGCTTGCAAATAAATAAATAAAAATATTTAAAATATATATATTATCAGGTTTGGAGAGATGGTTTAGCAGTTAAGGCCTGCAAAGCCTGAGGACTCAGGTTCGATTCCCCAGGACCCATGTAATCCAGATGTACAAAGTGGCTGGAGGCCCTGGCACACACATTCGCTGTATTTGTCTCTCTCTCGCGTGTGCGTGCTCTCCCTCAAATAAATAAATATTTTGAATATATATATATGTAATCAGTTTGTGCCTCCTGGTCTGCTATCAAATGTTGGCAATTTATTTGTATAAGCAAGATGTAGAGTTACACTTTCTTGACACTTAACCCCAAAATGAAGTAACTCAGGTCAGGGCTGTTACTTCCTATAAGACAAGTCATCCTAGGCTAGGTCCATCCTAGAACTGCTGTCCATGCAACATAGCGTCACTCGGCGCAGGCCCAGCCTGTTCTCAGAAGCGAGGCCCTGTGCTAAGGCTGATGGCACCTGAAGGCTCGGGACACTCCACAGCCATTTGCTGTGGCTCCGCCAACCCACGGTTCACATGCTGTTCCACTTGCTGCTTTTTCCAGTGTGTGATGGAAACAGTGTTAGGAGGGCACCTGTTCTAACAGGCAAGACACCCCGGAACCTTTCCTCCTCCTCTTTTCTGCCCACCTTGAGACCCAGCTAGAATCCAGCTCCTTATTCATGGCCTGGATCAGCAGGTCACAGGTGGCGTGCTCCAGGCCCCAGAAGAATCTTCCAGCAGCAGGAAGAAGGGGCATGGGCGAAGAAGGTGGGTTTAGGAGGCTGCTATACTCCAGCAACTGCCCCCTCTGGCTTTCATTTTCCTTGGTGAGAATTAATTACATGCAACTCACTAGATCCACTCATTATGAGCTGACTTCCTCCCTTCTCTGTAGCTCCCTGTCTGAGAGACATACCGCCTCTGAAAGGGAAAGACATGAAGTGACAGGGTCGGTCAGAAACAAGTTCACTGTATAAAATCAAGTGCCGTTTTTTAAAAATATTTTTTCATTATTATTTATTTATTTGAGAGTGACAGAGAGAGAGAGAGGCAGATAGAGAGAGAGAGAGAGGATGGGCGCACCAGGGCTTCCAGCCACTGCAAACGAACTCCAGATGCATGCGCCCCCTTGTGCATCTGGCTAACGTGGGTCCTGGGGAATCGAGCCTCGAACCGGGGTCCTTAGGCTTCACAGGCAAGCGCTCAATCACTAAGCCATCTCTCCAGCCCAAGTGCCTTTTTTAAAAAAAACGAGAAAAACATGTAAAGGCACCCATGAAACAAGTTTCAGGTCAAGGATGAGGGGGGTGGGGGGAGGTGGAAAGATGGGGTGCTGGGAGACAACACTGAAGGCAGCAGAAGCCTCCTCGCCCTGGGCAGTCACAGCAGAAACGCAGCTACACAGCAGCCACGTAATGTGAGCGTGACCCGCAGTCTGTATTGTTTAAATTTTCTAGTAGCCACATTTAAAAGAATAGGTGAGAATAATTTTATGTTATCCAAGGTAGTCAATAACCGTAATTTCAACTTGTAAGCAACAGTAAAGAAGTATGTATTAGTTTTGTTTTCATTTACTTAGTTAGTTAGTTTTTGAGGCAAGGTCTCATTCTAGTCCAGGCTGACCTAGAACTCCTTTCTGTAACCCTCGAACTCACAGTGATCATCCAACCTCAACCTCCCAAGTGCTGACATTAAAGGTGTATGCCACCATGTCTGGCTAGCAACTAGAAATAGTTTCATACTCTTTTCTCTTTTTTTCTTCATTTTGTGGACTGAGTCCTTCAAATCCAGTGCGTGTTTGACACTGAAGGCATCTCTCACCTTGGACCAGACACTGCAAGTGCTCAAACCACAGGTGGCCAGTGGTGATGATGCTGGAGAATGTGGGTCTGGAAGGCAGCTCTTGGAATCGGCAGGCTTTTAGAACAGTTTTGGATCCCCAGAGTCACAAAAGTACTCTGTCTTCTCTGAGCAGCCAGCAGGAAGACAGCATAGCAAGAGCTAACCCCTGAGGCTCAGAGCCAGCGTCTTCAGAGCAAAGCAGTCCCTCTGACCCTCAAGGAAGACAGAGGGATGAAGGCCTGAAAGGAGGAATGAGACACTGCCTGGGGTGACAGTGTATGAGGGCTCAAAGCAGAACCACAGGCAGGGAGCTGCATTGGGTAGGGAAGACAGCTGCCAGCAGCCCCTCACAATGCCCACTGTGGAGAGAAGGCACAGTTGGCCCATTCCTTCATTGCCCTTTTGATTACACAGGGTGACCATTCTGTAATTAAAAGTTTTTTGTTGTAGTTGTTGTTTTTCGAGGTAGGGTCTCACTCTAGCCCAGGCTGACCCGGAATTCGCTATGTAGTCCCAGGGTGGCGTCGAACTCACAACGATCCTCCTACCTCTGCCTCCCCAGTGCTGGGATTAAAGGCGTGAGTCATACGCCCGGTTTGCTGAATCTGGCTTCCCAGCGTTAAAAGTCAGACTTAGGAAGTGCAGACGCACTTGTGCAAATGCCAACAACACATGCAGTAAGTAATTATCCTTTAATTAAGTCTGGAGCCCTGCTTAAAACAATTAGCTCTGACACTTGAACAGTAGGTACAACTGCTTTTTGCCAAGTGTCCTTTACCGATAGCGGGAGATACGACCAATCTTGGGGCAAGGGACAGGAGGGGAATGAATGAATGAGGCTTGCCGCTTTGGGGCTGGACTGGCCGCCACCGACGTTCCGCTTGGTCTGCAAATCTTAGTCAGAGGAGAGTTTGAGGTGTGGGGAATAGCAGGGGAGGATGTGGTTTGGGCAAGGGGAGTCCAGAGGCTGCCCCAGGCTTGGCTGCGTGCCATGGGAAGTCTCAGAAGCTGTTGCTAGCCACACTGAGGTGCCTGGCCTGGCTGGAGCTGAGGGCGTGGCCAAGGATTAGCTGACTGGAAAGCAATTAGATGAGGTGGGGCCAGCTGGGAAAATACCTGGAATCCCAGGGCTGGAGTCAAGACTTGCTTGGCTCACCCTGCATGTGGGACCCTTGGGGAGTCTGGGGAGCCAGGGTGGCCGCTTGCAGATGGGAAGAAGTGGATTGTGATATGGGAGGTCAGGGTCCCACGGCATCTGGGAAAGAGGCCTCTGCCCGTGGTCACCATTTCATCTCTGTGAAGGCCTCTCTCACCCGCGCTTGCTCTGCTCAGACAGTGGAAGTATCTAATCCTACCCAGGGCTGCCTGATAGCCTCCCCCCCAAATCTTAAGTATACACCCTTCCAGAGGTGTTCACACTGGGAAAGGACAGGTGGGAAGAGAAAAGTGGATGACCCAAAGGGAAAAAGATGTCCAGGTGTATTGGAAAAGGATAGGGGAGGTCACCTGCCCTGTCCAGAGCCTGCTTCTCAGAAAACCCCACATACATTAAAGCTCGCCTAGACACCTGAAGCCTGTCTTCTGTTGGGGCCTCCCACCCGGGTCCTTATTCCAGAAGTGAAATTGCAGATTTGTATACCAGCAGTGGGAGGTCTTGACTGCTAAAAGGGGCCTTCCAGATCATCCTCAAAGCAGCCATGTGCAGCAGGCCAAGGGCTGACCCAGCCCAGAGCAGAACTCCCTCAACTGGGACCTCCCCCTCCAGGAGCCTGTGGTGCACATAAAGTGAGAATTGTTGTCACAAGGGAGAATTTGTGTGCTGCAGGGAGTAAGACCCTACCTTCATACAGTGATCCAGTCCAACTTCCACCCCTGTTTTACAGATCATAAAACCGAGACCCCAGTGACAGAGCTGTCATATGAACCCAAGCAGAGGCTCCTTCATCCCAGGATGAAGAGTGGCATAGTTTTCTCTCTGCTTCTAGCCACCCTCTGGGATTTGTACTGCCAGATCACACTGAGACACAGGAAGTATATATGTATCCCCAGGAGACCCAGCATCGGTGGGCTCGACTCCCACAAGTGGAGCCGGGTGTGCTTAACCCACTTCATGAGAAGCTGCAGGGGTCTGCAGGGCAAAACCCAGAAGGAAGCAGAAAGTGCCCTCTGGGAGAAGGGCAGTTGAATGAGACACCCCACCAACACACTTGACACTGTGAGGCTAGCTAGGGCCTCGGCCAAGTTTCTCAACCTCTTTGAGCCCCAAGTTTCATCAGTAAAATGGGGGGGAACCCTTACCCCTGCCTGGTTTACAAGGGACAAGGGACCAAAGTAGTCAAATGCCAGGCACATTGGTAGAGGACTTTCATGGTCTCTTTAGAGGCCACTGTGGCCTGTGCCTTAACTATTTGGCTGCCCAGACACAACCTGAGAAGACATAGGGTCATCCCGGTGACACACGAGGCCATTGTTGGTGATCTTGTGGAGCAGTCACCTTTGCACACTCCTGAGACCTCTCCATTAATGATTTAGAGTAAGAAGTATTAAGCCCCGGGGACCCTTGAGCAGCCCTCAGGTTCTGGGCACTTGCTGAAATTGGAGGTAGACATTGGTGAACCTGTGTAGCTGTGATTTTTTTTTTTTTTTTTTTCTGGAAGATGTTGCTCAGGGATTTCCATCAAATCTTCAGAGGGCTTCATGATGCTAAGAAAGTCAAACATTGGCATGGAGGTGTGGCTTAATAAGAGAGCTCCTGCTTAACGTGCTCAAGACCCTGAGTTCTATCCTCAGAATCTACTATCCCTCCCCCCCCCAAAAAAAAATTCAAATACAGTGAGGAGTGACAGGGCACTCAACTTTGGGGATCGATTCCTGGCTTCCAGTTCCCTAGTGTGTACTCTCAGACACCCTGGAGATCTCTCACTCAGACCTGGACTTCCATTCTCAAAAATGCTGCAACTAGCTCTCCTATCCCACCCCACCAGTCCCCAGAACCCAGTGGTTTCTCAGGAGGGAAACACCAGAACAGAGCAGCCAAGAGCTAAAAGCTGCTTTTCTTGAGGAAAAAGCCGCCCCCAGCCTCACAGCACTGGTGCCTCAGATCCAATCCAGAGCCTCCAACAGCAGAACCAGACTCCAGTGTTAACCAGACAGCTGTGACTCAAGGGGGATAGCGCTTCTGGAAGGAGGCACCCAGAAGGAGTCGGGGTGGGAGGAGCAATTCTGGTTCCATTTCTTGTTTTCTGTTTTCCTTTTTTTGCTTATTTTTCAAGATAGGGTCTTGTTCAAACCCAGGCTGACCTGGAATTCACTATGTAGACTCAGGATGGCCTCGAACTCATAGCGATTCTCCTACCTCTGCCTCCAGAGTGCTGGGATTAAAGGTGTGCACCACCATGCCTGGCTGTCCATCTCTTTCTGTTTGTTTGTTTGTAAGATTCTGTTACTTATTTGAGAGAGTGTGAGTATTCATCTGGCTTTACATGGGTACTGGAGAATTGAACCTGGGCTAGCAGGCTTTGCAAGCAAGTACCTTTAAACTACTGAGCCATCTCCCCAGTTCTGATTCTATTTCTTTTTTAAAAAATATTTATCTATTTTATTTGATGGAGAGAGGTAAGGAGAGAGAGACAGACAGACAGATAGAGATAATGGGCATACCAGGGCCTCCAGACACTGCAAACAAACTCCAGATGCATATGCCACCTTGTGCATCTGGCTCATGTGGGTACTGGGGAATTGAGTCTGGGTCCTCAGGTTTTGTAGGCAAGTGCTTTAACCGCTAAGCCATTTCTCCATCCTTGATTCTATTTCTTGACCCAGCATTCCCCTTGTGAAAATTCATCCAAATACTTAGAATTTGGATATGTCTTTGTATATGCTACATTTCAAATATAAACTTTTCCCAAAGATGTTCAACTGAGAAAAGTAAAATATATATATATAATTACCCCTTAGCAGATTTTTCTATGTAATTTTGCAGTGAAGTTAGCACATAGCTTGAAGAAAGTCATTTATACATCAGCACAAATGATAGAGTATGATTTTAGAATAATCCTAAATCCAGGCTTAGGTATCTTTCTTCCTAACCCAAGCTGCTATCCAAGTCTGCTTACGTAACCGTGGCTGGCTTTAATTATCTTACCGTCCCACAGGCTGGCCAGGCTGCTTGACAGCTACAATGGACCTGCCTAGGTCCGGCCTATTTTAGGGTAGTCTGTCTACACTAGTGATGGCCCTGCTTAGCGACCCCAACTCTAGGGCTGCCAGTCTCCCTCTCTTCTCTGTGTCGCCTCCCATGAATCTCTCTTGTCTCTCACATCACATATGTCCCCTGCTCTTGCTCACATCAGCTCATTCAAGGGAGAACCCTTCCCTTAGCTCCACAGCCCCTCAAAGAATTCCCCAACTGCTTTCTTCCAATGGAGCCAAGATTTTCAAAAGAACAGTCTCCTTACACACTGTAAGATCCACCCCCGATGACACACCTCCTCCAGCAGGGCTCTGGCCGCTGAAGACTAAGTAGGATGCTTAATCTTAATGGAAAATACCTAAGGCTGTGGGGAACATACATTCACATTCAAACTGCCACACAGGACTTGACAGGGACCAGCTGTTAAGTTAGTGCTTCTGGTAGGGTGTTTGTTCCAGTGATGCAAAGACGACTGCAACATCCTCCAGACCCACATTCCTGATCTGAAAATCAGAAATCGGTAGTGCTCCAGAGTCCTAGACTTTCTGAGTACCTACATGATGCCAGGAATGGGAAATTCCATACCATGAACCCTCATTGCCTGCACAAAATTATTTAAGATGTTATATGAGGCTGGAGAGATGGCTTAGCAGTTAAGGTGCTTGCCAGCAAAGCCTAAGGACCCGGGTTCAATTCCCCAGTACCCACATAAGCCAGCTGCGCATGGTAGCGCATGCATCTGGAGATCATTTGCAGTGGCTGGAGGCCCTGAAGTGCCCATTCTCTCTCTGTCTTTCTGTATCTATCTATCTGCCTCTTTCTCTCAAGTAAAGAAATAAATAATAAAATATTTAAAAATAAAATGTTATATAGAATTAACTGCAGGCTAAGAGTATATAGGATATACGAAACATAAATAAATCAGATGTTTAGATTTGGATCTCATCATTAAGATAACTCTTCAGGGATATAAAATATTATGAAATCTGGGGAAAAAAATGAAGTCCAGAATCCTTCTGATCACAAGCATTTTTGCTAATGGGTACTGAACCTCTATTACCAACTCCGCAGTCCTGTTCTGGCCTCAGCCCCACTGCCAAACAAAAGTAACTATAGGGACTGGAGAGATTGCTCAGTGGTTAAGGCACTTGCTTGCAAAGTTTAACTACCCAGGATCGATTCCCCAGCACCTGCATAAAGCCAGATGAACAAAGTAACACATGCATCTGGAGTCCATTTGTAGCAGCTGGAGGTCCTGGCATGCCCATTCTCTGTCTCAGTCTCTCTCTCTCTCTCTTTCTGTCTCTCTCCTCTATCTCTGCTTGCAAATAAATAAATGAATACTTTTTTAAAAATATTTTATTTTTATTTATTTATTTATTTATTTGACAGAGAAAGAGGGAGAGGAAGAGAGAAAGGGACTCGCCAGGGCCTCCAGCCACTGGTCAGACGAACTCCAGATGCATGCGTACCCTTGTGCATCTGGCTGACGTGGGTCCTGGGGAATCGAACCAGAGTCCTTTGGCTTTGCAGGCAAATGCCTTAACCACTAAGCCATCCCTCCAGCCCAAATGAATACTTTTTTAAGTAACTGTAGATAATATGTTTTAGGGTTTATTATTATTGATAATGATATTTTGAGACAAGGTCTTTGAGACAAGGCTGACCTTGAACCAGCAGTCCTCCTGTCGCAGCCTAGTTAGGATTACAGGCATGTGCCACCCTACCTGGCTTACACAGTATCAAGGAATGAGAGTGACTAACTCAACAAAATTTTCGAGGACACTGAAATTTGAATTTCATACATTTTACATGTCACCAAATAGCGTTCTTTATTTACATTTTCTTCAGCCATTTAAAAAGGTAAAGGCCAAGTTTAACTGTCTAGACCATATGCCCACACAAAAGGCAGAGTACAGGTGCCCTGTACCTGCCCCTGAGGTACAGCTGCGGTTCTCTACTGTGGCATTTTGGCAAGGTCTGGAAACTTTTTTTTTTGGTTGCTACTGGTGTCGCTACTGGTGTCTGGTGGGTGCAGATTGAGAGGGCTGCCCTGCACAGGAGGTTCCCACAGCAAGGAATCACAGGTACATAATGGCAGTCACACTGAGGCTGAGTGAGCCTGGTCTGAATGGCCCCATCCAGCCTCAGGGCCTCCAGTGCTCTCTCCCCCAGGACTCTCCAGCGGATCTCCAGGCAGCACCTCTCCTCTGAGCTCCAGACTCAAATGGCCAAGATAGTTCCCCCCTCCAGCCAGCCTCGGTGGTGGTCCACAAAGCCCCTGCCCATCCGGCTTTGCTCAGAGCGGAAACCTGGGCAGGCATTCCCCACGGTTCCTCCCTCCTATTCCCCAGGTGACCTCCTTCCACTGCCCATCTTTCCTCACTCATAAAGGCTGAAAGAAATTTGATCTGTATATATAACATTTTTTGTTGGTTTGTTTTTGGAGCTGGGGTCTGGCTGTAGACCAGGCTGACCTGGAATTAGTCCTCAGGCTGACCTTGAACTCACAGCGATTCTCCTACCTCAGCCTTCAGAGTGCTGATATTAAAGGCATGTGCCACCATGCCCAGCTTTATAACATCTTTAATAATTTTGTGCATGCAACGGAGGTTCATGGGATGGAACTTATCATTTGTGGTATCATGTAGACACTGGTACTGGAACTAGTTTGCCTCCTTAATTACATTTTCTTGTTTTGTTTTTTGAGGTAGGGTCTCACTCGAGCCCAGGCTGACTTGGAATTCACTATGTAGTCCCAGGCTAGCCTTAAACTCAGAGCAATCCTCCTATTTGTGACTCCCAAGTGCTGAGATTAAAGGTGTGTACCACCATGCCCAGCTTTTTTTGCTTTTATTTATTTTTATTTTATTTTTTGGTTTTTCAAGGTAGGGTTTCACTCTAGTCCAGGTTAACCTGGAATTCACTGTGTAGTCTCAGGTGGCCTCGAACTCACAGTGCTGGGATTAAAGGCATGCGCCACCACACCCAGCTTTTTTATTTATTTATTTTTGAGAGAGAGAAAATGGGCATGTCAGGGCCTTCAGCTACTGCACACGAACTCCAGACACGTGTGCCCCCTTGTGCACATGTGCAACCTTGCACTTGTGTCACTGTGCATCTGGCTTACATGGGACCTGGAGATTCAAGCATCAGTTCTTAGGCTTTACAGGCAAGCGCCTTAATCATTAATCCATCTCTCCAGCCCCCAGCTTCTTTTAAAAAATATTTTTATTTATTTGAGAGAGAGAGAGAGAGAGAGGCAGATAGAAAAAGAGAGAGAAAAAAGAGAGAGAGAGAATGAGCACACCAGGACCGCTAGCCACTGCAAACAAACTCTAGGTGCATGTGCCACCTTGTGCATCTGGCTTATGTGGGTTCTGGGGAATCAAACCTGGGTCCTGCCGGGCGTGGTGGCGCACACCTTTAATCCCAGCACTCGGGAGGCAGAGGTAGGAGGATGGCCGTGAGTTCGAGGCCACCCTGAGACTCCATAGTGAATTCCAGGTCAGCCTAAGCTAGAGTGAGACCCTACCTAAAAAAACAAAACCTGGGTCCTTAGGCATTACAGGCAAGTGCTTTAACTACTGAGCCATCTCTCCAGCCCCTTCTTTAAAATATTTATTTTTATTTATTTATTTATTTATTTATGAGACAGAGAGGAAGAGGCAGATAGAGAATGGGTGAACCAGAGCCTCCTGCCACTGCGGATGAACTCCAGATGCATACGCCACTTTGTGTATCTGGCTTTCCAAGGGTACTAGGGAATTGAACCTGGACCATCAGATTTTGTAACCACTTTAACCACTGAGCCATCCCTGCAGCTCCTCGTCACATTTTTCTAAGCACAAGCACAGGTAAGCAACGTGTACACATACTGGTGCACACTTAGGCATACTCAAGGTTTATAGATCAACCCCACAACCTTGGCTGCACTCCGGGCTAAAGGCATACAGCACAGTGTGGAAGCCTCAACCAGAGGCCTAGAGAAGAAGAGCGATTGGCCAAGGGGCAGGCAATCGTTGCTGCAATGGGCTGGCTAGTACCAACCCATGAGAACTGTGTAGGTCAGATTCAAGGTCAGCAGCTACCACAGACTTGCCTGCACAAACTCCAGATTTCTACTGCTTGGCCTGGGTACATCTCTGTGACACCTCCCTTGGCCTGACTACTGACTCCTCAAACTCCTAGTGTCCTGGTGGACCTACCTCCTGCTCCCCAAGCCTGCTCCTCTTCCCAAGAAAGAGCCACATCTCCTCCTGGCTGTCCTGAGACCAAGGCCGACCCTGACTCTCTCTCTCCCCTGCCGTCAACCCTACTCTGCCAGACAGTGGCAGTGAGCAGCTTTCTCTCTTTGCTCTCCCTCCACTGCTCGACCCCAGAACCTTCCACACCAGTTACTACCAACCAGTGTTCGAACCCTCCTCCTGCCTCTTGCCCTGCTTCCCTCTCTGAACACTGCAGGTCACGCTCATGAGGGTAACCTCCTTGCCTATAAATGCTTCCTCTCCTCTTCATCCCCTCGGGAAGCTCTGATCTCTTCCCACACATAGATGAGATTTCTGCCTCTTTCCACACCCTTTTCCTGTGGCTCTTGCAGCCCACTTAGTAATGAGAGCTGCCTCTGGTGAAGCGAAGCTTTCTGTGTTCCAGACAATTCCCAGTGGCTCATGCCAGCTCTCGCTCTTGGAGGAAAGGGACATTACTATGTCCATATTACAGATGAGGAAACCAAGGCCCAGAGAGGTGACCACTGTTGTTGCCCAGCATGAGTGAGTGACTGCGTCAGTCAATTTTCCTTTATGGCCTGTATTTCAATGCGGTATCCATCTTCCCTAGTGGACCAACTGATCTGTCAGGAGCAGCAGCTCTTGGCCTCTTTCAGTGAATGAAGAATGTCAGTAAGTGAATGAATGAATGAACGAATGAATGAACATACCAATGAGCAGCGGTGGAAGAGTTAGAAGAAGGACCTGCCGTACTCTAAGCCTTTCAGTTGCTGGAGGGCCCTCTGAAGTGGCTTCGCCTGAGCCGTCTGAGAAGGCAGTGGGCACAACACCGAGCATGAGAGTCGTGAAGAAATCTAGTCTAGGCAGATGCGAGAGGACATCTGGAACTAGGAGGAACCAGATATCTGTGTTTCCCGCTCCCACCCCCCCACCAGGGCTGTGAGCCCGCAAGGAGGTTAGGGGTGGCACCTGGGGAAGGCTTCAAGGAAGGGGTAAGGGGCGGGAGGGGAGCGAGGAAAATGAGGGACGGCTGAGGAGGATCTTGGGGTTGGTCCTGAGGCATCTGGGAAGTGGAGCCAGGGTGGAAGGGGGCATGTCCAGATGGACAGAAGCTGGAAGCAGATGAGGCCAAAACGGCTCCGTGGACCTGTGTACGGATGAGCTTGGCTGCACTGAGGTCTACCTAGAAGGGGCGGGCAAGGGGAGGAGCAGGCCCAGGTGGAAGTGGGCCAGGGAGCAGGAATGCCAGGCTAAGCACTTTATCTCCTTGCGGCACAGTCCGTTGAACACAGTAAGAACATACGGGGAATACAGAATATTGACTCATGGGCTCATTCATCCGAAAAGATCATCCCAACTTAGAAAGCATTGCCCCATTATTAAAATTTCTATTCTGCTAAGGGTAAGGCTGTAAAACCAAACAAGCTTCCAGGTGCCAATTAAGTCCTCTTATCTCCAAGTCTCTTAGGCTTGGCAGAGTACTCACCAAATCCCTTCTGATGTCCCCAAGTGGCCCCAGGCCCTTTTCTCAGCCCAGGCCTGTCTGGCCCTCTCTTGGGTGGCTGCCACTCCGAGCACAATGCTAATTACGCCTTTAGCTCAGCCCTATTATTCTCTGAACATTAACAAAGCTTACTTGTCCAGGCCCAGCTGTCCTGCCCAGTTGGTCCTTGGTTACCGCCTTGCACACTAACCTACCACAGAGCCCGCTGTCACTTAAAGGGCCTCCCTCAGCCCAGCTTCTGCATTGTGGCTTCAGACGCTACCCCTGTCCCCACCTCTGAAAGACCGCACCCCTCCGGGGACCCAGGTGGCCATAGGTGTTCATGTTCATTCTTAAGTGCAGTGGGCCCAGATTGTCATGTGGGAGAGGTCACCGTTTAAGCACAGGTTTCTTCTGAATGACATACTTGGTGGGAGAAGAATGGGTCAACATTTTGCTACTTCTGCTTCTCAGAGTCCTTGCTGGTCACTTTGACACTGCCCTCCCCCGTCAAGTGACAGTTGGGAGGAAAGAGTTGCGAGCATTCCCGTAGGCACATCACAAAGAACTTCTAGAACACTTCTACCTAGCACAGGGAAAGGTGGGTGGGCACAGACCAGAAGATACTATTAGGGCCCATCTGTAAGCCCGGAAGGACCCCTAAGTGCAGGGCTCCCCTTTCTCTGTCCCGAATGGGTGGCCCTCGTTGCTGCAGTCTCCTTGGAGAAGTCATCACTCCCCAACAGTCTCCTCCCCATCCCCCATCCTTACTGATTAAATCTATTTGTTTGGCGTCATGAAAGGGAACATCTTGCTCCCTTGGGAGGTAGCCTGTCTCCCTGAGCTACTGGATGGAGACAAGGAGGCACTCGGGAAGGAGGGTGACGGGAGATGGTAGGAGA
Organism: Dipus sagitta; assembly: GCA_036346955.1. Taxonomy (NCBI): domain Eukaryota; kingdom Metazoa; phylum Chordata; class Mammalia; order Rodentia; family Dipodidae; genus Dipus; species Dipus sagitta. The sequence goes on from CM070771.1 coordinate 38,785,039, forward strand.
CGTGGCCCACCCAGGCCCACCTAGACCATCGTAGCCTGGGACTCCAGTGGCTGGACAGAGGCATGGTTGACCCCAGGAAGCTCACCCAGTTGGAGGAAAGGACAGTTTCGCAAGCGAGGCCAGGCCTGGTGAGCTGCCCATCGGGGCCTGGCATGCGCTGGGCCTATTAGGAAATCGGGGAGACACTGCGTCTGTCCGGCAGGCGCCGCTTCTCACTTGCCCCCTGCTCACTTCAGGCTCTGGCTCCAGGGCCAGGCTGGCAGCAGGGAAGGTGGCTGGGCGCCCTCTGCCACCGGCCTGGTGCCCAGGAAGTGCCCGTTCCAACTTGGCTAGTGTTTCCCCTCTGGGTCCTACTGATAAGGCCAGGGGGGCTATCAGTGGCCATCTCGGTGGGAGGGCAGCATGACGCTCAGGGAAGAATTCCAGACTGTTTCCTCCTCGGGCTGCATTCCAGCGCCCTCATCGCCTTTCCTGCCAGGCAGGGACTCCTCCATGCTTACACGCAAAAGAAAACCCCACCCAAGGGCTGGAGAGATGGCTTAGCAGTTAAGACACTTGCCTGTGAAGTCGAAGACCCAGGTTCGATTCCCCAGGACCCACATAAGCCAGATGCGCATGGTGGCTCGTGCGTCCAGAGTTCATTTGCAGTGGAAACAGGCCTTGGGGCGCCCATTCTCTCTCTCTCTCTCTCTCTCTCTCTCTCTCATAAATAAATGAAAATTTAAAAAAAGACCCCCCCAAGACACCCAGCCTCCCCCCCATCCCCTCTAAGGGGAAGGTTTTCCTTTGGGTTCAGTAACTCTACCTGGTTATTGAATTCACCAGAGCCATTAGGGCGCACTGAGTTAATATTTTATATTGTATATTTGACCCTGCAAAGGGGTCAAGGTAGAAGAAGGTATCCAAGGAATGGAGCCACTTTGGTGGCTGTTTTGGAAGCTTCTGGACCTGTCAGTCAAATGAGATGTTTCTCAGAGAAGAAGCCAGAGAACTGGATCCAAGGCCAGTCACAAGAGGCAAGAGTAAAAGGCTACTGATACGGGCTGGAGACAGCGGCACCGTGAGCGAGGGGTTTGAAGGATGGCGAGTATGGCCCTGCCGCCCTTCACCTACAGGCAAAGCCCGAGTATTCTTTTCATCTCATAAGCTGTGGTAATGGGAACAGAACAATGTAAATCCCAGAGAGGCCTACGGATGGCCAACTCACAAAGCCAGTTAATCTGAACTCTGAAAGTAAATCCCAGCCTGGTAGTCTTCCCATGTACCATGTCCCATTGCAGATCAGCATGCTACTCTAAGGCACATTCAGACCTGCTGCTGGGAGCGCTTGCTGGAGGCAGGGGGTTCCCTGGCTGACCCTTCAAGCTCTGTTCCAGCCCAGCAGTCACTGATTCTACAGGCAAGTTGCTATGGGAACTATAACCTTGAATTTCCTGGCTCTGGGGCTGTGAAAATCACAACCTGAACCTTCCGTTGATGTGGGTTTTTCGATTAATTTCCTGTTTGATTGTTTACTTTAGAGAGCGGAAAATGCCTTTGCAGGCAGCTAGGGCCCTCTACCCAGAGGCTGTCACACCCTCCCCTCAAAGCCAGCAAGGTCAAGTTCAGGCCTTGGGTGGGTGGAGGTGAGGGGCAGGGGCCAAGGGAGGGAGGGAGCCCAGCTAGGGGCAGAGAGCAACCTGCCACCCCGCGACTCAGCCCTTTTGGCACGGCTCAGGGTCCCAAGCTGGTAGGACAGCCTTAGAAGGTCCTGGTTAGGAAGCCTGCGCCTCCCACCCAGAAGCCCAGGCCAGCCTGCTTTCTCCCCGTCCCCCTCCAGTTCCCCAGCCCTAACCCTCCCTGCCTTTGAGAACTACTTGTGGGGAGTCAGACACAAGCCGCAGTCATTCTTTCAGAGGGCAGTGCGAGGGCTGATGGCCCGGGATGCCCCACAAGAGATCGGGAGAGTGTCTGCTCTTCTGTCCTTCCCACTCCAGCAGAGAGCAGGGGCGCGGTGCCAGTTACCATGATTCTGTCCTGCTCCTTCTGGAGGAGGCCGGGGCTGGAAGGAAGGTTGGCAGACCCAGGTAAGGCCTGCGACACAGGTGTCCCCTCGAGGATAACCACCCCTCCGTCACTCGAGGCTGGGTGTTGGCAGGCTCAAGCACATAGTCTCCGAGTGAGGCAGGAGCTCCCAGCCCCACTGGGTGAGGATTCTGAACAGGGAGAGGAGGAAGTGGAATGGCCTTGTCTGGGCAACGGTGTAACATACTGTCCAAACTTACGCAGTTTGGGGAATGGAAGGAGAGCCATTACTAATTACTTCCGAATGACAGGTGAAAGCCAGGACCGTCCCGAGCAAACCGGATGTGCAGTCGCCTCCCTGGCCTCTATCCTTCAGCCTAATTAGGTGCAACTCGTGGGGGGGGGGGGCATAAGTAAGCTGCTTTGACTTTAAAATAGTGAGGGTTTTTTGAGTGTTTGTTTTGTTTTTACTTTATCTGAGAGAGAGAGAGAGAGAATATGGGTGCACCAGAGCCTTTAGCCACTGCAAGCGAACTCCAGAAATATGCGCCACCTTGTGCCTATGGCTTACGTGGGTCCTGGGGAATGAAACCTGGGTCCTCAGGCTTCGTAGGCAAGCACCTTAACCGCTAAGCCATCTCTCCAGCCCCCTGCTTTGACTTTAAAGCCAAAGGCTAGACTTGGGCTCAAATCCTCACTTCCCATGTACTGAGGGCTTGGAGAAGTTGTTTTTGCTCCCAGCCTTGGATTCTGCTATGCTAGCATGAGGCATTACATCGTGCCAAACTCAGATAGTCTGCACAGGGCTCAAGTGGGTTTTAAATGCACACAGAGCACGTAGACCAAGCACCAAAAGCACAAGGCAGGTGGTCTATGAGGACCCCAAACATGGTGTACAGCCCCTTAGGAGCACTGGAAAGGGGAAAGCTCAGAAGTGCCTCGGGTGTCTTCTGATTGTCCTTGAGGAGGGATGGTGGAGACCAGGGCAGCTCAGAACAGAGAAGACAGACTGCTTCTAGAAAGGATGGGAAAGGCACCAAAGGTAAAACTGGGAGGCATTGGCTGCCGACACGGCTGACTTGCCTGGTGTTCCGGAGATGACCCCAGGGTCCTGGGAATTCACAGCTGCAAGGGTTGTGAACAGAACTCCCCTCTTATCCAGACCACTGACCTGGACTTGGCCCTCAGGAAGATCCACTGGAGCTGTGGCCCCTGTCCTCTGGCTCGGGTGTCCGCTGAAGGATTCAATGTCAGCTGTAGGCCCCAGATTACATTTCCACCCCCTTGGGCCAGCTGTGGGATGAAGCATTCCTCCCCCCCCCCCCACCCCGTGTGACATTTACTGCCGCCACTTTGTACAGGGCGGTTTGCAAGCTCGGCAGGAAGGAGGCTAATTATTCCCGCTGGGCGCCTGGTCCGCAGCTAGGGTGCCTGCCCGCCTGTTTGCCTTGGATAGAAGGCTGACAGCCAGACCTCAGGCACTGGCTTGGGCTGAAGTCCAGGGCAGACGCATGCACTTCCTTGACATCTGACCTTGGCCACCCTAGCAAGACTCCTTGTTAGGCTAGTGGAAAAGTGTTAGAGGAAATTCCCCTTTCCAGAGGATATCTGAAATGCAGGTAGCACCAAAGTGCTGAGATTAAGAAATGAACTTGAAACACACTAACCTCATAGCATGAGCTTGTACGCCTGTACCTATATCCATAGGCCTCCTGTCGCAGAGGATCATGTCTCTTATCTAAGGCCAACCCTCTCTTCTTGTTGCCCAGTCCCATCCACCTGTATCCTTTAAATGGGTTCCCGCCTCCACGTGCATTCCTCTTGACCTCAGGCCAGTCTCTCTTGGCGCCCTATCCTAACTTCCTCTTCCATAGGCCAGCTCGAAAAGAAAGAGACCCAAGTAGAGAAAGAGAGAGTGAGGGATGGAGCGACCCCAAGAAAAAGAAAGGGCACATTTCTTTGTGTCTGTACTTTTGGCCTCCCTCCTACTCTCCAAGTTTGGTCTCCAGCCTCTACCTGGCCCTGTCATGAATTGATGTCATCGTGGCAAAGGTCGCCCTCACTGCCCTAATCACTAAGTCCAGGGGACTTTGCTTATTGTTCGTGTTACTTGACCTCTCAGAGCATTTGACCTTCTACTTCCTAGAACTTGGTAGGCTTCCATCACACCCCTTCCTCCTGCTCCACGCAGCTCTCTGACTGTCCTTCTCTCCCTCCTCCAGGGGTTCCCCACCCCTCCCATCTTGAGACATTGCCCATTCCAAGAGTGAAGCCCTCGCTCGCCCTCTCTTCCTCTCGTCCCATGTTTTCCCAGGTCAGCTCACCCATTCCTGTGGCCTTGATTGACCTTGAGCACTGAGCCATGTAGCCACTTCCTCACTGGTCATCTTTCCTGCTCATCCCTAAGGGCCAGGGACTCAGCATTCCTAGCACTGCGCTCACTCATTTGCTTTCCTCAAAATCAACTGGTTGGACGGGCATGTCGGCACATGTGGCGCACGCCTTGAATCCCAGCACGTGGGAGGCAGAGGTAGGAGGATAGCTGTGAGTTCGAGGCCACCCTGAGAATACATAGTGAATTCCAGGTCAACCTAGGCTAGAGCAAGACCCTACCTTGAAAAACCAAATATATTAGCTCTGGCACATTCTTCTTTGCCATGTGTCTGCAATATTCCCCCACCACCACCATCCAGCCCAAGCTCCAACTCTCCATGCCTATCAAAAGCCTCAGTTTCCCCTCTGCTACACTCGTGACTTAGAAGTCTTGTTATTATTCTTGTGCCTACAGTGTGTTTAGCACATAATCGGTGTTCCATAAACGTTGGTGGGTGGGTAGATGGATATATGAGTAGATGAGGGGGTACGTGGATTGGTGGGTGTATGCATGCATGCATGGATAGAAAGGTACGTTGGATGGAAAGATGGTCGGTGGGTAAAGGAATAAGGGGATGGGTGGGTGAGTGGACAGATGGATGGGTGGATGGGTAAATGGATGAGATGGACGGAGAGATGTGTACACAAATGAGTGGACGTATGGTCACCAGTAAAAACAAATATGCAAAGTCAGTTCAATTTTGTGAAGGCCCAGGTGGGCTCTTGTGATACCAGTCAATGGAATTAAGGATTATAAGTTCCACTCAAAACACAAAGGATGAACTTGTCTGGGAGAGATGAAAATTATTCTCTAAGGAAAAGGATTCTGACCCAGCACTGAGCTCCGTCTCGCTCTGCTCAGATTTGCTGCCTGTCTGGCTTATGCAAGCCGTTTAACTACCGAGCTTCTGCTGGCCTTTGCCTGTCTCCACAAGAGTGCCATGAGGGTAAATGGGGTGGTGCGTACAAAGCGTGTGGTGATCTATAGAGAAGATATATGTTTATAAAGATATCAATGTAATCACAATAATAACACCTTGCATTTGACTCGGGCTTTGCACTTCTCAATGCTCTTTCACGTACATTATCTCAGTTGACTCTGCAAACAGTTCTGGGCAGGTATTATCCCCGTTCTCAGGTGAGGAACCCCGGCTGCCGCATGATTAAGTGGCATGCCTGGGGTGACGCGTGGTGAGTGGCAGGTCTTCTGACTCCAAGCCTAGTGCACATTTTTTTTGATGATAGCCTTTCTAGGGTAGATTACCCCCTTCTCTGCCTTCCTGAACAGAGAGCCAGCCATAATTGACCCTCTTCTTGATGACTCAAGGTCATTACCATGACTATCAGTTCCTGTGCTGTCCTCTAGACTTGGCTGTGATGCAGGCCCAGGGCCAACAGAAGCACAGGGTGGTTGAACCCTGATACCAGAGAACGCTGCTGAGACATGGGCAGCATGGGCAGTCCCCAGCCCCGCCACCATTCTGGGCCATGTGCCATGCAGTGGGGCTATGTCCTCTGGCTCTGGCTCTTGTCTCCTCCCTCCCTCCTTCTCTCCACTGTCAGCATTTGTGCCCATCACTGTGGCTTCCTCCACTGACAACTCTCTGTTCTCCTCTTTTCTTCCTCCACTGGTCTGCAACTCTTACACTTCTAGCTTGTCCTGCCAAGCCTTGTCCCTTCTATGCCCACAGCCAGCCAATTAGAGGGCTCTGGTGGATTTTGTTCGTCAGCGAGGTAAACATCCCACTCCTCTGTCCTCCTTGTGCCCCCCCCCCCAGCCCAGCCATACCCACTCATCGAAAGACGGAGGCTCCTGAAGACAAGGTCTAAGTGACCTGAGGCCATGGTGCATTAGGCAGCCTGGTGTGTTCTGCCAAGCCAGTGGGACGTGCTAGTGGTAAGCTGAAGTGCGCAGGAAGGCCTGGCCAAAATGCCCCTGGTTGATACCCTCACCAGTGAGACAAGCAGCTGGGGTCTCCAGCACTCTCTTTTTCTCCCTGCCAGGTGGCATCCCAAACAGCCAGCCCGGTTCCATCCTGGGCACGCCTTGGGCAGCATGCCCTTGCCCCGTGGCCCTTCCCCAGGGACTCCGGGATGCTCTTCCCCCAGTTGCTGCCGGGCCTCCCACAGCCCAACTGGAGCACCTCAGCTTCTTCTCCCTGAGGGAGGATGTGATGGGTGTGCCCACAACAAGGCTCAGGCAGAGACAATAGCACAGGAATGCATTCGCTTCCTAACAAACACTGTGTGGGCTCGCACAATTGCCTTGGATTCTGGTCCAAGAAACACATTTCACTGAGCGAGGGTGGCTTGCCTGCCCCAGCCCGCCCACATCCCTCTCTGTGCCAGAGACTTGGAAGAGGGATAACCTCTCCTCAACCCAGGCCTTCAGTTTCAGAGTGGGCCCTCCTATCCTTCCTTGAGGCAGCCTTCTTTTTAAGAGTGATGGCATAGGAGAGTGACGGTCCTACCTTCCCAGAGACACCTGCTTCAGCCAGTCTTTTTATTATTGTTTGATTTATGTATTTGCAAGCAAAGAGAGGAGAGAGAGAGAATAGGAACACCAGAGCCTCTTGCCACTGCAGTGGAACTCCAGGTGCATGGGCCACTTTGTGCAGACAGCTTTACGTGGGTACTCGGGGACAGAGCCCAGGCTGGCAGACTTTGCAAGCAAGTGCCTTCAACTGCTGAGCCATCTTCCCAACCCTTAACTTTTACAGTTGTTTCTTTGTTTTGTTTTTGTTTTTGTTTTTTGAGGTAGGAGGTTTTGCTGTAGCCCAGGCTGACCTGGAGTTCACTATGTAGTCTCAAGGTAGCCTTGAATTCCTGGCAATCCTCCTGCCTCTGCCTCCCAAGTGCTGGGATTATTAAAGGCGTGCGCCACCACGTCCGGCTTTACTTTTACTGTTTTAAACCCATCCACATTGTAGTAGAACCATCTTCACCATCCATTTCTAGAGAGTTTTTAATCTTCCCCAACTGAAAACCTGTCCCCATCAAACACTAACTCCCTGGCCTCACTCCCCTGGTAGCCACCATCTGCTTTCTGTGTCTATGAATTTGACTGTTCTCAGTTCCTCATACAAGAGAGATCATGTGTTGTTTGTTCTCTTGTGCCTAGCTAATTTAACATAGCAGTGTCTTAAGCTTCATCCATGTGGTAGCATAATGTCAGAACTCCTTTCCTGTTGGGGCTGAATAAGGGGGCCCTCACTGGGTGACTAGTTACAGACAGCCTCTAGTTAACATACACCGAGCATCAGGCAGGGACTTCTTGGCTATGTGCAGGGCCAGCCAAGAGCCTTCAGGGGTTCGAGGGGGAGGTTAAAGGAGCCACGGCCTCCGTCCTTCAGCAAAGGGCCTTAGGAGTCCATGGCCAGCAGCTGGCATCCAGAGGCCAGTCTGCAACATGGTGTGCAGCCACCATGTCCCTTCATGAGCTCTGTGCATCCAGCCGCAGTGGACGAAAGGAAAACGAGAGGTCTCAGCCCTCGGTGACTTCCCCAAGAAAGCCCAGCAAGCCTGTGCAAGAGGAACTATCGCTCCGTGTGATTTTTGGCTTAACACAAACTTTCCCAAACAGCTAAGTGAGAGATAAAGTTGAAGGAGGGAATCCACCCACAGCTCCACTTGGGAGTCCAAGGCAGACTCCCCTGCCCTGGCAGGGAGGGACACAGGCCCTTCCAGGGAAGAAGAGGTACTAGACCTCAAGAGTGTGCCTGTGGGGTGTCACAAGGAAGAGGAAAGACTAGAGGAAGATAGAGGAGAATGGGGACATTCAGAGGAGCGTGTTCTGTCACAGGGCAGACAAGCCTTGGGCAGTAGAAGAAGTGAGGAGGAGACTTTGGCTCAGGGGTCAAAGCACTTTGATGAGTGACCTTGAGACTGCGTGAGGCTTTTCCTGCAGTCTTGACGGAAGTGGGAAGGGCCGCCTTCCAGTGGGGGAGAGAGCACGTTTCACACAGCCACTGCCTCTCCAACCCTGGCTCTTGAGGAATTTCCCCTAACATTACCTCACTTGTCACTAACCCTTAGACCTGCCAGGCTCCAGGGGAGATGAAGGAACAGGGACCAGGCATCCACGTTCTGTGAGAAGCTAGCCTTGAGTGGCCAGCACAGGCAAAGACGTAAGAGAAAGTAGATGGAGTATGGCCAGGGGCTGAGTGAGGCAGGGGTAGGCATGTCTAAGGGTGAGTATAGATTTACTGCTTTAGGGGGATGATGAAATGTTCTAGAATTAGATAGCAGTGATGGTTATATAACTATGAATGTCCTAAAGCCCACTGAGTTATAGACTTAAAGTGGTAAACTTGAGCCACAGGTGATATCTTACACCGGTTATCTAGCACTGGGGAGACTGAGGCAGAAGGAAGGCCAAGCCTCAAGGCCACCCTGGGTTACGGTAAAACCTTGTTTCCCCTATCCCCCCAGAGAAAAGGGCAGATATAATGGTACACAACTGTAACCCCAGCACTTGGGAGGGAAAAGCAGGAGGACCAGTATTTCAAGGTCATCGTCAGCTGATAGCAAGTTCAAGAACAGCCTGGGCTACAAGACCCTGTCTGAAAAAACAAAAACAAAGGAAATGCTAAGTTTTATGTTATGTGAGCTATAACTCAGTTTCAAAAGAGAAAAATTGAGAGAATGGGTAGGACAGATAGAGGGAACACCAGATGGGACGCAGCCAGGCCTAGGGTCAGTCTGCACAGTGTCAGCTTTGAGCCTGCACTGTTGTAGCAGTAGAGAAGCTTGATGGCTGGTCTCCCTCCCATGCACTGGTCAGGGTCAACCAGTGGGGAACCTGGTCACCATCTGCATCAAGACCGAGGCTGGGGCTGGAGAGATGGCTTAGCAGTTAAGGCACTTGCCTGCAAAGCCTAAGGACCCATGTTCCACTCTCCAGATCCCATGTTAGCCAGACGCACAAAGGTGAGACAAGTGCATGGTTGCACATGTCCACTAGGTGGCGCAAGCGTCTGGAGTTTAATTGTATTGGCTGAGGCCCTGGCATGCCAATTCTCTATCTCTCCTCTCTGACTGTCTATCTCTTTCTCTCGATAGATAGATAGATAGATAGATAGATAGATAGATAGATAGACAGACAGACAGATAGATAGATATAGATATATGAAAGGGGGGCTGGAGAGATGCCTTAACGGTTAAGGCATTTGCCTGCAAGGCCAAAGGACCCAGGTTCAAATCTCCAGGACCCACATTAGCCAGATGCACAAGGGGGTCCACATGTCTGGAGTTCGTTTACAGTGGCTGGAGGCCCTGGTGTGCCCATCCTCTCTCTCTCTCTGTCTCTCTCTCTCTCTCTCTCTGTCTCTCCTTCCCTCCCTCCCTCCATCTCTCCTTCCTTCTTTCTCTCTCAAATAAATAAATAAATAAAAATAAAATTTTTAAAAAATGACTAAGGCTGGAGTGAGCTGGGTGGGGTGGAGCAGCCGCAGCAGCTGACTGGTTTCTTCTTGCTCTCTCTTCCACAGCTCTTGCAGTCTCAGGATGTGAAGGAAGACGCTGTTCTGTGCTGCTCAATGGAGGTGAGCCCTAAGGCTTGGATGGCCCAACCTCAGACGGGTACAAGAGTCTTGAAGCCTCCAAGGGTCCAGGCTTGGGGAGAAAGAGAAGGCGAAGTCCCTCCCCTCAGATCGCCTCTGGGTTAGCTAGGGAAATATCACACACACATACATGCCTGCACACATGCAGTGTGGGGAGGGCAGTGTATGGAACGAATGTGCATATGGGAGAGCACACGTCCCTGGGAAGTCTGAGTGGACCATGGTGGTCAGGGAAGGCTTTGTGAAGAAGGTGGAACCTAGAAAAGAGGGTGAGATGAGGCTGGCAGGAGGTGGGGGTAGAGATTATGTGGGGAGGACCTGCACGGACTATTGGCCAGGGGTGCTCCCCACCAAAAAGAATGTCTCCCTCCCAAGGGGCTTTTCAAGACCCAAGGGACCCTTGAGATTCCTCAACTCACCTTCTGCCTCAGCTCATGTTTCTCCCCAGCCCTTCATCACAAGTATGGGCAGAAGTCAGTTCTGGGGCTAAGAGATGGGATAGATGGCAGGGAGCGGGGGGAGAAATAGGAGACCCCATTCCTTCCCATGGTCCACAGAGACATACACAGGTACTTCTGACTGACTCCTGTTTCCAGAGAGACATCTAGCACATGGAAATTAACACGGGGCTACCTGATTGCCCAAGGGAACAGCCCTAGAGGCCAAGCAGGGATGCAAAGTGTAGTCACGGATGGCTTCCTTTAAGAGGAAAGGTTCTGGGGCAGAAGGGACTAGAGACAAGTCCGGGTTTCTTACGTTCCTGCTGCGAGATGGTGGTACAATGTGGCATCTCCCAGTTGGCTACTCCCGCCTGGGCCTGCTAGACCCTAAGACAGCCCAGCTGTTTTTTTTTTGCTTCATCCCCAAGCCCACCTAGCCAAGGTGGGCCGGGGGCCTCACAGTCCATGCTAAGCGCACTTCTCGGCCCACAGCTGCAGAGCACAGGCCGGCTGCTAGAGGAACAGCTGCCAGAGATGATGACGGAGCTTCTGGCCAGCGCCCGAGATAAGATGCTGTGTCCTTCGGAGTCCATGCTGACTCGGTCCCTGCTCCTGGAGGTGATTGAGCTCCACGCCAACAGCTGGAATCCTCTGACGCCCCCCATCACGCAGTACTACAACAGAACCATCCAGAAACTGACAGCCTAACAGCCAGGGGGCCTGGCGGGCAGCCTGCGGGCAGCTGAGGCCCTGGTGCATAGGGCCAGATGGACAGGCAGGAGGACAGGGGTGGTCCTGGCGGAAAAAAAAAAAAAAAAAGAAATGAGCAGAGGGGAGTCAGGCAGCATCTGTGGCTAGTCTGGAGTCAGCTGGGGGCAGACACAAGCTCTGAGAGGAGCCCCCCCACCCCCACCACCAAGCACCCCCCAGCCCAAGCATGTAGTAGCTCACACCAAGGGAAACTTGCTTCTTTGTCCTGGTGGCCCGGGGCCCTAGCTCGCCCTCCCTCACTCTGGCCTTCCCCTCCCCCTGCCGTACCTCCCATCCCCCACAGAGCTTTCTGCGAGGGGTTCCAGCTCTACCACTGCTCACTGGTCTGGGCAGCCTTGCACACTGGCCACCACCACTTGGGTCAGTGCGGACCGCTGAAGGCTGGAGAAAGTGGGTCGAGGTGGCTTGCTTTGTTCCCTAGTGCTGTCAGCCACAGTCGCCAACTGGCAGCAGGCAACATGTAGCAGATGTCCGGGAGGACAAAGGCAGGCATGGTCCCCACCAGCAACCCGTCATTGACAGCCTTTGTCAGCCTAGCGGAGCTGAGGGGAAGTGTTGTTTTTTTGTTTTGTTTGGGTTTTTTTTTTTTTTTTCCTCTCTAACCTTTGCGCTCCACCCTCCCAAACTTCAATTCCCCCTGCCCTCCACCCCCAGCTCCAGACCTGGGGTGGGGGACCGTCAGCAGGGAGGGGAACCGGGGCTCACAGTTCAGTTTGCACCCTTTTATTTTATTGTGTTTTATTTTTCAAAAGACGGTTGCTTTGAAGTCTCTTCTCTCAATGAAAATGCCCTCGATGTGATCACACACTCACCAGGGCAAGGACCCCCCCCCGCCCATTAGTGGGAGATCAAACTCGGCCTCCTCTGGAAGGACTCTAGCCACAGACAGCTCGCCAGTAGCCAATTAGAGTAATTGGAAACTGCTGCCCCAGTAGGGGTCCCTGCAGGAATTCTGTGTTCCTTAGCCACTGGCCTACAGCTCCGCTGCTCTCCTAGTTCGCTTCGGGACTGTGGCTGATACTGTCCCAGCTAGACTGCCTTAGGACCTGTCCTGGTCCCTGGGCCTTATGGCAAACTGGACCAGGAATAAGGCTGGCTAATTAAACTCCAAATTCGTGAATTGTCCCAGGGTCTACTAGAAGAAGAATGGGCTGAAGCTGTTGGCTCTCCTGGACTTGGGCTGTGTCTGTCCCCTCCCCTCATCCCAGGAAGGTCCTTGAAGCCCAGCCCTTCTGGGTTATTGGGGAGGGGACAGTTCATTGGGTCATGACAGGAACAGTCAGGTGACTAGGCAGGCCACCAGATGGAGTTTTCTAGACTAGAAACAAAGCTAGGTTTCTTTAAAAGCCTCTAGTCCTAGGGAACAGCCCCCTTTCTGATGGCTAGAGAGGAGGCCATGGTCCTCCTGGAGACTGAGCTTGGGGTGGTCAGTGGTGGCTGTCCAGCTCCATCTCTGGGGGCCTGAAACTCACATGCTGATGAGCCCAAGAACATGTCATCCAAGCCCAGCAGCTTCCTAACTTTCTCCTACACTGAGACTGGCTATGCCATAGGTCACAGTGGAGAAACTTGGAGCCTCTTGATCCACATCAGAGTGGTTAGAGTCAAGTAGAGAGAAGGTTTCTCTAAATTGTCCCTGAATCTAGCAGGGCAGGAAGAGAAGAGAAGAAGTTCCCAGTTGGCCCTGGCTCCACCCCCCCCTCCACCCCCGAAACCTGCCTTCTGGTACCAGGATGGAGCCTTGCCAGTCCCTAAAAGAGCCTGTTGGAGCCGGGCATGGTGGCGCACGCCTTTAATCCCAGCACTCACGAGGCAGAGGTAGGAGGATCGCTGTGAGTTCGAGGCCACCCTGAGACTACATAGTGAATTCCAGGTCAGCCTGGGCTAGAGTGAGACCCTACCTTGAAAAACAACAACAACAAAAAAAACCCAACAAACAAACAAAACAACAACAACAAAAGAGCCTGTTGGGGACACGGTGTGAAGGTTGATGGCCGCCTCTGCCCCTTCCCTTCTTTCCCCCCATCCCCTCCTTCCCAGCTGTCCATGCTTTCTGCTGCCCTCTCCCTGACGCCAGCACGTAAGCCCAGCCTGGGACCCAGGGTACCACAAGCCCCACGGGAGGCCTTGAGGGAAGAACAGGCGAGCATGGGGCTGCTCAGAGAGGGCACAGGGAACTCAGGCTCTCGTGGAGTCAGACAGACCAGCAGCGGCTCCTCGCAGCCTCCCAGAACTACAAGTGTGCTGGTGTTCAGGGGAGCCCGCTTCCTAGGTGTGCGTGTGGTGGGGAGCTGTGTGTGCGCATGAGCGAGTGTCTGTGTGGCAGTGCATCTGTTAAGAACAAAGCAGGGCCCTGAAGAAGAGAGAGCCTGAGAGTGGGGACTCTGGTCACAGACTAGATTCCACGCAGGGACTCCCAAACTTGTGGAGGGGCTTCCATCCTCTGTGGAGGTAGAGACAGTGGCATTGTGGGTACTGTGAGCCTAACGTACCTCTTTTCTAACAATCTATGGGTGAGGGGTTCTCCTCAGGGCCAGCCCCTCCTAGGGCCCCTGAGGACCAGTGTGAAGATGGGAGATATAAATATGTATACATATATAAATATATTTTTAATTACATGTTGTGTCCCAGTGGCTCCAGATGCCCAGTTTGCCTGGTGTGCTCCATTGCCTGGAAGCACTTCCTGGCCCATCTGAATGACACTTCCAACTGTTTTTCTAAACGCAGGTCGCTGCTACTTTTTCCCACATGGAAGGAAAACATTTATTGCTTTTTTTTTTTTTTTTTCTTTTAAAGAATCAACAGTAAAACCTAAAATCTTAACGTCTGGGCAGCGTCCCATGAGGCAGGAAGTTGGGTAAGAACAGGCACCCTCAGACCCCGGCCCTCTCCCTCTTCCCAGGCCAGAGCCTGACCCACTTCTGCTTGAGGAGGAAGGGCATATGCATGTCAGCCTCTGAATGTATGAGAGCTAGAGCTGAATTTCTGTCACCTCTCTGGGGCATATGGAAAAGACAGTGCAAGCCATCTGATGTTGGACCTTCTCGGGCTTTCCCAACTTGTCAGAAAGTGTTAGGCCCTGTGTTCCTCTCAGGTGGCCTGCTTTCCACTGTTCTACCCTCCATGGCCTGGTAGCATTGCCTCAGCTCTGAGACTACAGCCCCAACAGGGCTCTTAACCTCCCCTCACCAAGGCCAGGAGCCCCACCATCCGCCATGGGGAGCATGCGCCTCCCCCCACCCCAAAGCCAACGTTGGCCATGAATCCTTTCTTAACCAATCTGTAAATCTTTACAGCTTGGGGATCGTCCTGTCCATCTGTGTAAATGTAAATGTTCATCCAGTCGGTATTTATTCGAATTTTTATTTTATTATTTTATTTTATTTTCTCTGAAGGGGTCGGGGGTGGGAAGTCTGCACCCTGGGCAGCTGCAGGGGCCGGGCCTAGGGTGCCCGGGAGTCCAGAGAAGCAGCCGCCCCCCTCCGGAACCACCCCAGACTGTGGCCTCTGGGAAACCAAGTTTCAGGCTGTCATCTGGCATCAGAAGCCAGCCAGTGTTCCTTGTCTCAGATGCTCAGGCCTGCCCGCGGTGTGACACCCCTCAGCTGCCAGGCACAGTGTTGGAAAACCTCTGGCCCGGGTCTTTGAAGAGGCGAACTGGAGACAATGGGACTCTCCTCGGCTCGGGACACTTGCACCCAAAGAGCTGACGCCTCACCCGAGCCAAGCTGGGAGCAGGGCCACAGGACCTACCTCCCCAGAGCGGGGCCTGGAGCTTCCCGCCAAAGCTGCAGCCCAAGCCTGCTCGAGCCGCCCCATTTCCCTCCATCTTGTACATCCTGCTTTGCAGCTAAACCCAAACTACAAGTGGGTTTAAAAAAAAAAAATAAATGATACCAAAAAAAAAAAAAAAAAGTGCCTTGACTCTCTCTCTCCTTGTGTTGGGCTGGCAGGAGCCTCTACAGGGTCCTGAGGTTGAGATGTAAGGAGAGTCCTCGCCGTGGGGCTGCTGCTGTGGGGAACAGGGGCAGGCTCTGGGGCCTGGAGAAGGTTGGGAAAGAACAGATCCAGGAGACCATGGATGCCTCCAAACATTGGGTCTGAGGCCTAGCCAAGGCGGCAGAATTTCCTAGAGAAAATGGCTTTTGCATGACAGCTTGCTGGCTTGCTGCAAATTTAAGCAACCCCTAGACCTATCCCATCCCAGGAAAGTCCCCGTGGCCCTCGTCAATGACTCGTTGGAAGAAAACAGAGAGTGAGGTAGGCCTAGCGGTTTCCAAAAGTCAGTAACACGTCCCAGGTAGTCGAATGAGCCTTCCACCAAAGGGGCCCAAAAGAGCCAGTGATTTATTTCCTATGATTCATGTTCCTCATTTTGCAGTTTCTTCCATGGAGAGACCATGGGGACACTGGCTCCTGGTAACTGTTCCCCCTTGGGGATTCCTCCTGGCTAGACCTTCTCTACCTCCAGCTCCCCCAGACAGCTGGGATCAAAGCATCTCCCCTCCATCTTTTCATGGCCTGGCAGGAAACGGTCACTTCTGGACAGTCCAAAATACGCCAATGGGATAGAGGGAAGTGATAACAGTATTTGTCTAGCTGATTTTTTTTAAACAAAAGTATGAAGGAATAGGAGTAGAGATTAGATATGGAAAGGAAAAGCAGGAGCTAGAGAGATGCCTTAGCAGTTAAGCGCCTGCCTGTGAAGCCTAGGGACCCTGATTCAAGGCTCAATTCCCCAGGACCCATGTAAGCCAGATACACAAGGTGGCGTATGTACCTGGAGTTCGTTTTCAGTGGCTAGAGGCCCTGGAGCACCCATTCTCTCTCTCTCTCTCTCTCTCTCTCTCTCTCTCTCTCTCTCTCTCTCTCTCTCTTTCCCTGTCTATTGCTCTCAAATAAATAAATCAATAAAAATAAAAGGAAAAACATTTGAAGGTAGGTGAGATAGGAAGAAGAGGGAAATGCCACCAGTTTACCTGAAACCATTCTGAGTGACATCTCCTGCTTCAGAAGGTTCTAGATTACTGACTCCCATTCAACCCATTATCAGAGTAAGAAGTGTTTTGAGCCTACATTTCACCACCATCTCTCTCTTTTTTTTTTTAATTATTTTTATTTATTTGAGAGCAACAGACAGAGAAAGAGGGAGACAGAGAGAGACAATGGGCGCGCCAGGGCCTCCAGCCACTGCAAACGAACTCCAGACGCGTGCGCCCCCTTGTGCATCTGGCTAACGTGGGTCCTGGGGAGTTGAGCCTTGAACGGGGGTCCTCAGGCTTCACAGGCAAGCGTTTAACCGCTAAGCCATCTCTCCAGCCCACCACCATCTCTCTTGATGTCTAGTCCTCTCTACTCTGGAGAATGGGTTACATTTGTCTTGCATCTATAGGAAGGAAGGAGGTGAAAACTGTATTTGGGATGTATAATAAGCTAGGACCGATGCCACCATACCAATCCACAAGACTTCTAAAGAAAGCGCAAAGCCAGAGATGGCACACAGAGAAAGGATGAACAGTGGAAGGGAAGCCTTGGTTTCATCTCCCCAACTCCCCAACAGCTTCAGAGCTTCCTGTGTACGGTTTCATGTGTTCCAGAGAAAGCAGATAAGATGTGTTCTGTTGTATTGTTTGAGTTTGGTGTGAGGTGTTGTTGTTTGTTTGTTTTTTGGTGTTTTAAGGTAGGGTCTCTCTAGGCCAGGCTGACCTGGAATTCACTCTGTAGTCTCAGGGTGGTCTCAAACTCACAGCCACCCTCCTACCTCTGCCTCCCGAGTGCTGGGATTAAAGGCGTGCGCCACCACGCCTGGCCGGTGTGAGATTCTCAGTGGTATTAATATACAACCCAGGGCCTCACACATGCTAGGCAAGCACTTACTTTACCACTGAGCTGCATCCCAGCCCAGTCAAGTGATTCTGACTTCTATTTTACAGAGGAGCCAAAGGGCAGACTGTGCTTACAGCCAGGGCCAGCATGAGAGCCAAGCACCCTTTCCCTTAGCTCAGAAAGCCAGTATGTCCTTCTGCCCCACGCTGTCCCTTGCAGAGGCCAGTCACTAGCAGACAAAGGGGCAGCCAGCTGCCTGCCGAGACTGGACATGAGCAGGCTCAGTGGGCTTTTCTCTGGGTCTGTGGCGACCAGGGCCACAGAGAACTCTCTGTGAGTTAGGCAGCAGGAGCTGTGTTGCAAAGCTTGGGTCCAGCGTGATGTGCACAGTCTCAGAACCTCCATGCCAGTGGTTCTTAGGAGGTGGGAGGTGAGGGAGATCCTTGGAGGGAAACAAGCCAAGGGTGAGGGTCAATATCCAAATGGCTAAGGGGCTTATTTAAACTGCATGCTAAACTAAGACAAACACGCACGCCAGAACTTCCAGAATCCTGGCCTTTGGGAGCCCCTTTTCTTGCTAACAGGTGCGTGTCATTGCATCTTTACACGGCAGAAAAAAGATGACAAGAGTCCCAGGGTGCCTTTTATAAGGGCACTAACCCTATTCGCGAGGGCTCCACTCTTCTAACAGAATGACCTCCCAAAGCCGTGCGTCCAGATGCTTCCCCACCAGGGGTTGGGATTCCACTGTGAGTTTGGAGCGGCTTGACTCATCAGCACATCAGCCCTGTGTGGGCATCTCGCCTAACTAAGCAAGAAGCCCCTCCGTCCCTGGCCGCCCGCCTTTTATCTGTGGGTGACTTAGCAGGCTGGGAAGGGGATCGAGAGGGCAGCGCTCAGCACAGTCCTCTGAGAATTGCCATGGGCCAGGTCTGGGAGCCGGTGGGGGAGCAGGGCCCACCCTAAGGAGACTATGTCCCCAAGCCGCAATCACCACACGGTGCTTTCTCGTCACGGTCCTTCCCAAGTGCTGGCTGGTTCCAGGCACACTAGAGTGTCTTAAAGGAAGGAAGTACTATTCTTCTACCCATTTCTCATTTGGGGAAAGTGAGGCCTAGGGAACCATCCCATGCAGTGAATGACACTTCACAAGTTTCATATGTGTGGTTTTGTTTGGTACAATAGTATCGTAGAGGGCTAATAGATACTTTTGACTTCATTTTAATATTTATTTATTTATTTATTTATTATTTACTTATTGATACACACTAGAGAGAGGGCACGCCAGGGCCTCCAGCCACTGCAAAGAAACCCTCAGGTGTACTAGGGAAACAAACCCAGGTTGTTGGGCTTTGAGAGCAAGTGCCTTAACCACTGAGCCATCTCTTTCTACCTCCTTGACCTCATCTTAAAGACAGAGAAGCAAACTTGAGAGGATGAATGACAAGTCCATCCATGTGAGCTGTAGGCTCAAAAGCCACACCTTGATGGCTACCTTCTTAGTCCTCAGATGGGCCTAGTAGGCACATGGGGACTTGACTGAGGATCCGTGCGCCTGTTCTCCAGTAGCCTAGGTCACTTTTGTACCCAGTACCACTGCCCAGTCCCTGATGTGCAGGCTTGTGTCTCATCCTGCCCGGCCACAAAGGGAACCCTATGTCCCCTCACATGTCCCCACCAACCTCCCTTTCACTGCACACTCCTGTGTCTTAGCAGAGTCCTGAGAGTTCACAGTTGTGTCTCCTCAGTTCACACGATCGTCTAGGCTGTGAGGGTGACTGGCCCCAGATGACAGGTGGAATCTTGACCAGGACCCCACAGTTGACCCAAAGCAAAGGATTCCAAGCACGATGCCCTCAGCCACTGAACTCCTACTTCTGAGACTCATTACCTGTGTCCGGCTCTTTAAAGTGAATCTTTGCTTGCTCTGGGGAGTCTAGGGAACTAGGCTCAGGGGAGGGTGCCTGTTGCAGCCAGCAGTGATCAGACCCCCAAGGAGCTGGGGCTCCCAGACCACAGCCATCTACTACCCACAGGCTCCTAGGGGTGTTCTGATATAGGCCTTGCCCATGTGGAATCCCCATGCTGTAGATTGAGCTAACATCTGGCTCAGAGCCTTTATTTTATTTTATTATTATTATTTTTTTTTTTTTTTAGAGAGCAAGAGAGACAAAGAGAGAGAGAGAACTGGCACACCAGGGCCTCAGCCACTGCAATCGAACTCCAGACGCTTGTGCCACCTAGTGGTTATGTGCGACCTTGTGCTTGCCTCACCTTTGTGCGTCTGGCTAACATGGGATCTAGAGAGTTGAACATTGGTTCGCAGGCACGCACCTTAACTGCTAAGCCATCTCTCCAGCCCAGGCTCAGAGCCTTTAGGTGACAGTACAAGCTTGTCCAACCTCACTTCTCAGCCTGAAAGAAAGGACCATTCCTCCCTTCTAAGGCAAGCAATACAGAACCTCAGTAGCCCCCAAGGCCTCATGAGGAAAGCCAAGCTAGAAAACAGAAAAGAAACTTAATCTATTGCCTTTCTCCAGTAACACATGTGTTACAAAAAGCTGTTAGCAGTCCACTTATGTTTTTTTCTGGCAGGGGATAGGGTAGCTTGAGGCAGGGTCTCACTTTAGGCCCAGGCTGGCAAGGAACTCGCTCTGTAGTTCCAGGCTGGTCTAGAACTTGCAGGCATCCTCGTACCTCTGCCTCCCAAGTGCTGGGATCAAAGGTGTGCACCAGCATGCCCGGGCCTGCCCAGTTTTAAAGTTACTCTCACACATGCCCAAGACCTTATAGAGAGGCCCACTAAAGCCTCTCTGATGGTGGCTCAGGGTTGGACAGTGGAAAGTTCTGCAGCAAACAGGTAGACCTGCACGATTTCAATTCAGCCCACGTGAGTGTTAAGTCACTGATGTGATTTGGTGTTACCTGAGGGAACTGTTTTCAATTCACAATCCTCCTGCCTCAGCCTCCCAAATGCTGGGATTACAGGTACCTAACACTGTGAGCAGCTGCAACATTTCTTGGTTAAAGAAGAAACTGCACAGGGTTTCAGGAAGACCGTCCCTCTGAGCCGAACTGAAAGGAGTCTTCTTGAAGGATCCTCAGCTTCTTCATGGGCTGGAGAGGAGTCCCTATGAACTGACTAGGCTCAATGGAAGCCAACATAGCCAGGGTTCTAGAAGTTTCACTCAGCCCCCATACCTCACATCAGATCACCTGCCCACTCCAGCCCTTCAGCTCTTAGGATCAAACAAGGGCTCTGGCCAAAGTTCTTGGATCCCCTGGTGGCCCAGCAGAATACACAGGACAAAAGTAATGTCCAAGGTGAACACAACAGTTAAGAAAGAGGCTCAAATGCAAGCTCGGCCTAGAGGAACAGAAGCGCTGGCTGAGGAGAGTCAGGAAATATACCATCCACTTCAGAGAGGAAGAGCACGCGGGGTCTATGTGGGTCACTATCGCTCTGATACTCCGGGTGCCCGAGGAACAAGCAGGAAATCCCAGGGACTACCGCACATGCTCACTGCCAGTGGTCACAGGACTATGGACAGCATGGAGTTTGGGCTCAGGCCCACACTGAGGCTTCCCTCCATCATGGCAACAGCCAGCACCCAGCAGGTATAAGCCACGGTGTCTAAAAGAGCAGGTTATGTCTTTGATTAGTTTTACATCTTTTCAGGAAGTTCTTCCTGAGTCTTTCCCAAGTCAGCATTACAGGACCCGCTAGGCACCCCAGGACTCTCCTTCAAAGGCCCTCAACCTGCTCCCCCCACCGTGTGTGGCTACTGTAGCAGGTAGTGACTGTGAACTTGCCTCATCCACTGTCCCTTCTAGCAGTGAGGCCACACTTGGCCCTAGCAGGTGGCAAATAGGTAGTATTGCTCCTGGCATGGACCAGAAGAAAACCAAAATTCAGGAAGACTCTTCCCCCAGCAAACAGCCTAGACTAAACAGCGAGAAACTGCAGGAGTCAGTAAGGAGCTACTTGGATTCCTCCAAGTAGTCGTGTAGGAGGAAGAAGTCTGTGGGTTCTTGTGGTGGCTTGATTCAGGTGTCCCCCATAAACTTAGGTGTTCCGAATGCTAGGTTCCCAGCTGATGGAGATTTGGGAATTAATGCCTCCTGGAGGGAGTATATTGTTGGCGGCAGGCTTATGGGTGTCATAGCCAGTGTTCCCTTGCCAGTGTTTGGCACAGTCTCCTGTTGCTATGGTCCACCTTATGTTGGCCAGGGGATGATGTCCACCCTCTGCTCATGCCATCGTTTTCCCTTGCCATCGTGGAGCTTCCCCTCGAGCCTGTAAGCCAAAATAAACCTCTTTTTCCCACAAGCTGCTCTTGGTTGGGTGATTTCTACCAGCAATGTGAACCTGACTGAAACAGTTCTCATCTCCACCCAGGCCAACTCAGTCTATCCCAGGCACCAGAAAGGGGAAATCCATATGTGTTTATGTTCTGCAACTTATATACCCCTTTAAATAGCAAAGTTCTTTTTAAAAAGTTTTTGGAGCCACGCATGGTGGTGCAGCATTTCATCCCAGCACTTGGGTTAAGTGGATCACTGTGAGTTCAAGGCCAGCCTGAGACTACATAGTGAATTCCAGGTCAGCCTGGGCAAGAGCAAGACCCTACCTTGAAAAAAAAAAAGTTTTGGGGCCAGGTATGGTGGCACACACCTTTAATCCCAGCACTTGGGAGGTTGAGGTAGGAGAGTCGCTGTAAGTTCAAGGCCACCCTGAGACTACATGACTACATAGTGAATTCCAGGTCAGCATGGGCTAGAAGAAGACCCTACCTCAAAAAAAAAAAAAAAAAAAAAAAAAAGAAAGAAAGAAAGAAAGAAAAGAAAAGAAAAGAAAAAGTTTTCTGTAGAAATCTGTCTACGAAGGATCATTCACCCCGATTTCCCAGAGGACACTGCATGTTCCACCCCTTCTTCATGACTCAGGGTCATCTGAACAACACTAATTAGTAGACTGGACTAGAATACAGGGTTCGCAGCAGGGATTGTCAAGGTACGTCCTGACTGCTCTGCTCCCTTAATTACTGGATCTGCATTTCACAGTTCCCCTGCCCCTGCCTCCTTGATCTTCTTACTGCTATCACGATGCAGATGCATGTTGCGGCCTGAGAGACTAGACCACAGAACTGGTCAGAACTGTTCATCAAGTAGGAGCAAAATGGCTCTGATGAGGACCCTGGGGGGCGGGGGCATTTTTATCAACCAAGACCATGAGCTTTGCTGCAGAGACGGTGATGTTGCTGGTATTGTTAGTGGTCATAGTTGGACAGGGTCTCATTGTGTAACCCAGGTAGGCCTTGAACTCGAGATCTTTCTGCCTCGGCCTCCTCAGTGCTAGGATCATAGGCCTGGGCTGCCACACCCTATTGTATGAATAGATGTTTTATTTCCTTTTTAAAATATTTATTTATTTGTTTAAGAGCAAGAAAGAGAATGTGCACACCAGGGCCTCCTGCCACTGCAAACGAATGTCAGACAGATGTACCACTTTGTGCATCTAGCTTTGCTTGGGTATTTGGTAATCAAACCCAGGGCCATCAGATTTTACAAGCTTTTAAACCTCTGGGCCATGTCTCCAGGCTTGAATAATTGTTTTATTTATTTAAGAGAGGCAGAGAGAGGCATACCAGGGCCTCTAGCTACTGTAAACAAACTCCAGACGCATGTGCCACCTTGTGCATCTGGCTTATGTGGGCCCTGGGGATTTGAGCTTAGGTCCTTAGGGTTCACAGGCAAGCTCCCCAACCACTAAGCCATCTCTCCAGCCCTTGGATAAATGTTTTAAACAACCATTTATTCCATCTGCTTAGAAACTATTTTTAAAATATTCATTTATTTGCGCACAGAGAGAGGCAGAGAAAAGAGAAATAGGCAGAGATACTGGGCCCACCAGGGCCTCTAGCCACTGCAAACAAACTCCAGATGCATGCACCACCTTGTGCATCTGGCTTTACTTCTTGGGTACTGGGGAATTGAACCCAGACCTTTAGGTTTTGCATGCATGCACCTTAACCACTGAGCAACCCTTGGAGCCCCGGAAACCATTTTTGTCTACTTTCTGACACTCAGGAATTCCTGAGTGTTGGATCCACCAGATTGGAGGTTTTGCTGTCCCAGAATGAGAGTCATGTTACTAGGTGTGACACACCACCCCCCACCCCCGAAGGCCCACCTAACTGATAGGTAAGCTCATCCTAGTTTTCCAAAGAGGAAGATGAGCCTCAGGGGCCTGGGATAGGCAGGGACCAGTGAGTCCGGATGAAGCGTGGGCAATGGCACCAAGGCCACACCGTCCCTTCAGAACCAGAACTCTGGGACCCATAAACAGCACCAAGTCGGGAGCCATGTTGGAGGACGTGTCTTTCCTCAGCAGTCAGGGTAAATTAAAGGGGGAGAAGAGGTGAGAAATAGCAAGGAGCTAGTTAGAAGCCACCTCTATTCCTCCCAGTAGGAATGGAGGAGCCAGGTGCCTGCGGAGTTGCTGCTATCTTTTGGTTTGATGGGTATTTGTTTTGAGACAGTGCCTTGCTGTGGAGCCCAGGCTGGCCTCAAATTCAAGGTCTTCCTGCCTCCTTGTCCCTAGCACTCAGTGCTGCCTCCTTAAGCTTCCCTGTCAGTCACAGGAGGTGAGAACGTTAGCTTCAAGCTGCATCCTTGAGTCACCTCTGCTAATTAGCAAGGGCAGGAGACATTAAGTAACAGGTGTCCTGCCTGAGCTGTCTTGGTCCCCAGATCCCCTCTACTCCATCTAATCTCCTTCCGTGTGTCCTCTCCCCTGACTTGTCCCTACACTGACCCACCTAGAAAGGCTTTGAAATTTCAAATTAGTCACCCAAGATTCTACAGCCCTTGCTGATGAAGTGGCTACAGAGGTGGTTGTCTTCCGGAAGTAAAGGGGGGGGCACGCTCTCCCGCTTGTCCTCAGGTCGCACTCACAGGGAGGGGCTAGAGCCAGGAGGGCACTCATTCACACACACCGCTGTGCTGGGAGGGAGCAATACCAAAGGCCCACATGCCCTTGGCATGTCCTGGGTTGCCCTCCAGCTTCGCTGCTCTCTTCCTCATTGGCATTTAGGTCTCCCATGGTGGGTCCTGAGCGTCCCATGCAAATCAGCTACAGGGTCTTCCAATGAGAGAGCCCAGGAGGGAAGGGCCAAGCCTGCCCAGCGCTGTGGACAGGCTACCCAGATGCAGTGATCCCTGCCTGCCTGCAGCCCCTTCCCATTCCGAGGGTGTGCAGGAGAGGCCCCCAGGTTTGCTTGCTATAGCCCAGAGCCCCCCTCTACTGGGACTCCACCAGGCCGGGCCAAGCTTGGCCGCCGTCCTGGGCTGCTGTATTGATTCTTTTGGCTCCTTTTTGCTGGGGATATCAATTTAGCGGGTTCCCGGGATGGCTGTGTTTTAACCTCTCACCCTGGTCTAGACTCTGTCGGCTCCTGCTGTCCCTTGGCCAGGAGGAGATGGAGGCCCTGGGCCTCTCGGGCCGGCTCTGGAGGCAGCGGATTTCCAGGAACTGAGCCTGGGATCGCTGGGCGGCTAGCAGCCCGCCAACCTGCCTCCCTCCAAACCGGCCGGTGAATTATTAAAGATGCAATTTCCTTTCATCTTTCCAGTAAAATAGCTCCCTGTGCCGTACTCCACTGCGTTCCTGTCACTGGCCAGCTGGGGTCTTGGCAATATTGCCATTCATTTCACTCCCTCCCCAAGCCTGGACTTTCCTAGGAGGCTGCACAGGGGCTGAGCCCTTCCTGAGTGGGTCCTGGACGTCAAGAATCTTGAGGAATCTAGGTGGGGCAGAAGAGACTAGGAATCCTAGATCTGTAGTACCTATTGTTTCACAGTGCTGGCAAAAGGAGCTCAGAGGTATATATATATGGCAACCAGCTCAGGTTAGCTCGGTAAGCCACCAGCAGAGCTAGACTGGAACCCAGGCCCTGTGATCCAAGGGAGGGCTTCCTCTTGCCTGCACCAGCGCAGCCGGGAGAGTCCGCCCCGTGCACCGGGATGACTGGCGAACACACTCCCAGGCGGGAGTTGGGTCAAGCTTCCCTGTGTATTGATCAGGTCTCTGAGTGTGAGTTACAGGCTTTGCTCTTTATTTACCTCCCAGTCCCCCCCCCCCCACCATCACCACAGCCGCTTAGCTGAGGTAAACCCATCATGATGAGTGCCCTCTTGTCAGTATTTATTGTTTTGGGTTTTGCTGTTTACTGTTGGTGGTCATTGCAGGGGGGCCTAGGAGCGCCAGCTCCACATCTCCTTCATGGCCGTGGGTCATGTGCCCAGGTACTGCTGCTCTAAACCCTGCTCCAGTCAGCTTTCCCTAGACACCCCTTCACTGGGGAGCCCCTCTTCAGACCACGCGATCTGCTGTGAGAAACAGGAGGAGAGGGCCGGAGCTTCCAGAAGGTGTATTGGTGTCTTAAGATAAGTGTGCTCTGCCAGTCCTGGGCTGACATTTTGGAGGTTCAAACATCGGGGGGGGGGGTCCTGCCCAGGTACAAGTTCCCTCAGCCCAGCCAGGCAGAACTCAGCAGGGTCCTTAGACTCTCTTTGGGGGACAGCTAACCCCAAACTCTGCAGGGCAGGACCGAAAAGCTCTCACCACTGCGGCCCCCGGTACTGGTGAGCAAAGCTGCCCGCAGTGCCCACCTCTCACTACAAGAACAGGCTTCGGCCCAGCCAGGATCTTCCTCGGACCCCGCTTGTGCCCATCCAGCTCCGTGGCCCTTCTCCGGCTTGCTTTGGCTCCCCTCCCCAGCGTCCCAGTCCTGACCTTTTCTGACTCACTCTCTCAAATCTTCCTTGCTTCCTTCTGGCCCGTGACTGGGAATAGCAGGGCCAAAGAAGAATTCCCAGGCCTCCCCGTGCTCGAACCCCTGGCATCCATGAGGGGCAGCAGGGTGCCACGGCTATGATAGCACTCTCCTGGCTCCAGCCCTCACTAGCCACACAGACAGGTCACTGGACTTCTTTGTGACTTTTCCCCATCGTCTGTAAAGGGGGATTTTCATAAGAATATAGTAGCCACTTCAGAGGATTGCTGTAAATAGGATATGAACTGCTCCTACATACAAATTCGACATACAAATGAATATTAACCTGTAACAATAGAAAGCAGACCCATGGTTGCCTAGGAAGGAACGGGATCAGGAGGGAGATTGACAAAGAAATGTTTGACAGGTAGTGGGTTTGTTCATTATCTTGATTTGAATAATTTCACAAGCATATACCTATGTTAAAATATTATATTGTACGAGTTTTTCCTATTTTTTTAATCTTCCCTTTTGTTACCATATGTTAGTTATACAAAATAATGGGCTTCATTATGACATTTTTTACACAGCGTATACTTTAAATATGATCAAGTTTTTTTTTTTTTTTTTGTATTGTCAAGTCTAGTCAAACAGCACTGATTAAGGCATGGCACGGACCCACGTGGATGGTAAGTGCCATAGCCCCTGCCACCGCCGCACGCCCGGGACTCCTCCTCCTCCTGTTCTGGGTGTGAGCTCCCCAGGGTTCTCAAGACAGCATCCAGGCTGCTAATGCTGCATCTCGCTAACCACATGTGTGCCTGTTACGAGACCCTGGGTGCTATTCCGTGGAATTGCTAAAAGCCACTGTCACCTCTTGTCCCGTCTCACCCCACTCTCACATTCCCCATCGTCACAGCCGCCCACGTCTAGTCACTCAGGGTTAGAGCCGGCCCAGCAAGGACCTCTGGTCCCGCTCCAGCTCATTCCTCGCTGCCTGGTGCCGAATGCTCACTATTTTCCACATCACCCCGTCTTGGACCATCTTCATCTTTGACCTAGCCACCTTGTCCAAGTAACCTTGGCCATTTGGCAGAGTCCAGAGTCCCAGTGTTTAGTAATGTCACTGTCCCTGAGCCTGACCACAGCAGGAAAAGTTCAGCTCTAAGAAAGCACTAGAGTTGAGCCTGAACCGGGGCCTTTCAGGAATAGCAGTTTGCCACCTCAGGTCACCCACTACCCCAGGAGGAGCCACGCTGGACTAGAGCAGGGCTCTGTTCTGGGGCTGGAGGGTATGGTGGTTTGGATGTGAATGTGTGTTCCCCACAGACTCAGGGGGTTTATTAAACTTGTAACTTGGGTCTCCAGTGGTCTGGCTGGAGGAGGTGTCACTTGGGGCAGACCCCAGGACCCAGCCCGAAGGTGTGTTTGGGGATGGATCTGATTCTAGCCCGAAGGTGTGCAGAGCAATCTGAGCTCTGGCAGATTTTTCCCCTTGCTACTAGTTGCTGATCACTGGCTACTGGTGGTTTCTCTCTCTGCTTGGATTTATGAATTAGAGCCAGCTTCTTCTGCCATTGATTTGAACTTCCCGTGGATCTGTAAGCTTGAAATAAATCCCTTCCTCCCATAAAACTGTGCTGGTTGAGCCGGGCGTGGTGGCGCACACCTTTAATCCCAGCACTTGAGAGGCAGAGGCAGGAGGATCGCTGTGAGTTTGAGGCCACCCTGAGACTACATAGTGAATTCCAGGTCAGCCTGGGCTAGAGTGAGATCCTACCTCGAAAACACTGTGTTGGTTGGATATTCATTCTAGCAACGTTGGAGCTGTCTATAACAGAGGGCATATACTGAGACTCAGGTCATACCTGGACACAGATCATAATTGGATTTTCTTGGCTTTGGTTAAATAGTTTCTGCTCCTTGAACTGCTCAAAGGCCTGGAGAGAGATGGACAGAGATAGAAACCGAGAGACAAAGTTTTGCAGAACTGAGTGACGTGACACTGTCAGAGGCTGGTATGGGAACAGAGTGGCATGATACTGTCAGAGGCTGGCATGGGAGCAGGAGTGGCATGATACTGTCAGAGGCTGGCATGGGAGCAGGAGTGGCACAGTATCACAGTCTGAGTACGGACTTGAGGTCCCCTAATACCTACACCTTATCTAGCTTAAGTGTAGAACCCTCCTTATGTCCTTATCTCTGATACACCCCCTCTTCTTGATTCTTGCGCCCCCTCAAACCATTGCCTCATATTAGACAATCTTGGCCTTTCCCCAGTACTTGGGTCAGGGGGGAGTGAAGAGACTCCTCTTTCTGAGGATCCCCACAAACACAGACAAGAACCCATAACCATGGGGTTAGTGGAAGCCTCAGGTTGGATTGGACAGAGTGGGTGAGGCCAGCAATGTCTGCAGTGACCTGCGTAGGAAATGACTTTGTCAGGGCTGGCCATCAGGGAACAATACTGAGAGAGCCTGAGCCAGGAAGCCACCGGTCACCTCAGAGTCATGACGCGGCCACAAAACCGAGGTCAAACCCCAGGTCTGCAGGAGCCCCTGGACCAAGCAACAGTGGAGAGAGGATTTTGTGTCGATGTTTATGAGAGTATCTAGGAAACAGAAAGAATTGTGAGGATTTGTGTAAGAAAAACAGTGCAAGAAAGAGGCACCCCCGGCTACAGGGATATGTTCCTGGAAGTGGGGTGCAGGTTTCTGGACTAGATCACCCTCTGCTGCACTCCCCAGGCTCAGAGGGAGACCCAGGACAGGTTAAGCAGCGAGACAGATGGTCCCAGATGCCTCTCCTCTTCTTTAACATATTTTTTTGTTTATTTTTATTTATTAATTTGAAAGTGACAGACAAGGAAAGAGGCAGGTAGAGAGAGAGAGAGAGAATGGGTGCACCAGGGCCTCCAGACACTGCAAAGGAACTCCAGACGCGTGTGCCCCCTTGCGCATCTGGCTAACGTGGGTCCTGGGGAATCGAGCCTCGAACTAGGGTCCTTAGGCTTCACATGCAAGCGCTTAACTGCTAAGCCATCTCTTCAGTCCTGCCTCTCCTCTTCTTTAGAGAAGTCTGTGGCTCCTTCCTGCTCCGAAGTCTTCCATCAGGGATGCTGGCTTCATGTCAAACTGGTGAGCTGGGAATTCCCACACACTCAGCCTACCAACCTGCTCTCTCTTTGTGGTTGTGTCAGAACCAGGAGACTCACAGTAGATCTCTCAGTCAATGGGATGGCTTACCTGTCAGCGGCCACCTGACAGGGCAAGCAGAAAACACCATTCCTTACTCACAGCCCTCTGGCAAGTGATAGCCACCTCTGAGGGTCTGTGGAGAATGGCATTGGGACACTCTGAGAATGACATTGGGGCAGTCTGGGCACTGACCTCATCCAGGCTCAAGGTGGGCAAGAGGACCCCCTTCATGCCTTAGCCCCCTCTCCAACTACTCCCCATAGTCCCTGCTTGGCTTCAGGAAGCCCCTCCCTGATAAGGGGCACATAGCTGGGAGACAGACAGGCAACCAGTCTCCAGCCTCGAGCCTTTGCCTTTTGAAGGTCTCACACTTAAGACTGAGCAAAGCACAAGTTGTTTTTAGAAAAGCTATCCTACAGTTGCAGATTTCTCCTCTAAGTTTAGAAGCTTTTTGAGCTCACCCTTCAGTGTCATGTGAGTCCCCAGATCCCAGTTAAGATATCAGAGGCCCTGACACCCAAGGTAGCCTGAAATTGCCAGAATTGTCCCCTGACAGCCTGGTTACAATAGAAAACTACAATAGAAAGCAGGATGGGGACACGGGCGTGTAATTACACAGGAGGCAGACAGAAGCAGGAGGGTCAAGAGCTGGAGACCAGCCTGGGCTACATAGTGAGACCCTGTCTCAGAAATCTAAGGGCTGCCAGTTGAGTTCAGTAGATGAACACTTGGCCAGACTAGCATGCACAAGGCCCTATGTTGAATCCTCAGTACTAAAAAAAAGAAAAAAAAAAAGAGAGAGAGAGAGAAAAAAAATCAACCTCTCAGCTGGTTAAGAATTACATTTCCTGGGCTGGAGAGATGGCTTAGCGATTAAGCGCTTGCCTGTGAAGCCTAAGGACCCTGGTTCGAGGCTCAACTCCCCAGGACCCACGTTAGCCAGATGCACAAGGAGGCGCACGCATCTGGAGTGGCTAGAGGTCTTGGCGTGCCCATTCTCTCTCTCTCTCTCTCTCTCTCTCTCTCTCTCTCTCTGCCTCTTTCTCGCTCTGTCTGTCACTCTCAAATAAATAAATAAATAAAATAAACAAAAAAAGAATTACATTTCCTGGGCTGGAGAGATGGCTGAGTGGCAAGGCGCTTGCCTATAAAGCCTAACAACCTGGCTTCATTTCCCCAGTATCCATGCCAGCTGCACAAAACGGCGCATGCATCTGGGGTTGGTTTGCAGTGGCTAGAGGCCCTGGCATGCCCATCCTCCCTCCCTCTCTCTCTCTCTCTTTCTCTCCCTCTCCCTCTCTCCCTCTGCTTTTTTTTTTTTTTTTTTTTTTTTTTTTTTTGTTTTTTGAGGTAGGGTCTCACTCTAGCCCAGGCTGACCTGAAATTCACTATGGAGTCTCAGGGTGGCCTCGAACTCACGGCAATCCTCCTACCTCTGCCTCCCGAGTGCTGGGATTAAAGGCGTGCGCCACCACGCCCGGCTCCCTCTGCTTTTAAATAAAAGAAAAGAATTACATTTCCTGCCTGACTGTGAGGTGATGAGAAGCAGGCAGGACTCTAGGTGAAGCCTCCACAGTCTGGCTTCCAAACATAAGTAACTTTAGGACCTGAGGTTTTATCAAACCATTGAATGTGGTTATAGCCTATAAACTGTATACCACACATCAGTATATGATCAGGACATAAAACAGATGCATAGTTCTGTTCTCTGCTCTTGTGCTATGGATAGTCTAGGGACAGCCAGAACATTAACAAATAAATTCATAAATGCATATGTGCTTCTATGAGGCAGGAGAGATTCTAACTATACTCCCTAGGACTTTGGTTTTCTCATCAGCCATAAAGTGAAGGTAACTTCAGCCACTGGCCAGTGTTTCTAGGAGGAGAAGTGAGGCAAGTGTCTTCAAGAATGGAACACCGAGTCTGGCATAGCACGTATGGCTTTGAGCATGCAGGTCAGCAAAGAAAAGCAGACCCGGCCTCCCTACAGGGACTGGCCCAGACCCTGGAGCTGGAGGGACACTCAGTTGACAAGCAGTCTCCAAGCCTGACATGAGACTGCAGTAGTGTCCAGATGGAGGCCAACCATGCATAGGGTAAAAAGAAGCTCCACACAGGGCTGACCCATTGCACGGTCAATGAAGCAATGAAGTGTGTAAAGAGCAAAAGGTTAGGGCTGGAGAGATGGCTCTGCAGTTAAAGACAGTTGCTTGCAAAGCCTGAAAGCCTGGCTTCAATTCCTCAGTACCCATGTAAAGCCAGATATACAAAGTAGGCATGGGTCTGGAGTTCATTTGTAGTGGCAAGAGGCTCTGGTGTAGCCATTCTCTCTCTCTCTCTCTCTCTGCAATTAAATTTTAAAAAGTTTAAAGATAATAGGGAAGAAAGGATACTTTAAGTAGGAGGTGTGTTTTTAAGACTCAAAAAACATTATTTATTTATTTATTTATATATTTATGGCAGAGGAATGTATGGGCACAACGGTGCCTCCTGTCACTGCAAACAAACTCTGGACGCATGCCACTTTGTGTGTCTGGCTTTATGTGGATACTGGGGAATTGAACCCAGGTCATCATGCTTTACAACCAAGTGCCTTTAGCCACTGAGCCATCTTTCCAGCCACCCCTTCCCCTTTTAAGACTTTTAACTGGGCCCCTTACAAAGCAAATCAGAAATAGGTCAGCCTTCACAAAGTTATACCAGATTGGACTCATGTGAGCTGTCTCTACTCTAACTCCTTTCCAGAAGCATGAGTAGTTAAACCTCTGGGTCATCTTTGGAGGGCCTCAAATTGTGTCTAAGACTTTTCCATATGCAATGTTTTGCAATCAATCCAATTTACCAGGCATATCAGGAGAAAAGGCTACATAAATGTGAAAAACAGATAACAAACACTCAACATACCCAGATACTGGTACTTAAAATAATACACCTTAAAATAACTGTGACTAATATATTAAGAAGAATATAAAGGATGAAGAATGTTAGCCAGGTGCGGTAGCGCACACACCTTTAGTCCCAACACTTGAGAGGCAGAGATAGGAAGATCACTGTGAGTTCGAGGCCAGCCTGAGATTACATAGTGAATTCAGGTCACCCTGGGCTAGAGTGAGACCCCATGTCAAAAAAAAAAAAAAAAGATGAAGGACTTTTAAAAGAACTGGGACCTTTAAAGTTATCAATGGTAATTCTAGAAATAAAAAAAATTACAAGAATCATAATGTAATGGAGAGATGTTGCAGCAAATCAGATAAAGCTAAGTAAAGCTTAAGGAACTAGAAAATAGGGCAATATTCACTGGAACTAGATGGGAAGGCCCTACTGCTAAAGATACCACGTGCTTCTATTGCAGGACATGGAGAAATCAAACTGAAATTGAGCTGCAAGTTTCTTTCCTGCTGCCTAGCTTTCACAGTTGCCGGAAGGTGCTATGTAGGCTGTTGGGAAAGAAAACTCATCCACAGTCTTACCTAGCTTTAGGCCCTGCATGTGTTAGGAAAGGTGTCCCCACTATGCAACAGTGACATGACTGTAATGGAAGCATTAACCAGCTACTTTCTGATTGGACCTGAGGACTGTTCCGTGGGAATGGGGTTCATGTCTGGTACAGTCAACTTGGTCAAAAAGCCCATTGCTGGGGAGGTCATGGGCCCTAGTGAGGAACCTACTACTGTGGTTTTGCTAGATGGGTGTGTGTTGTGTCCATCCAATTGCATTCTAAATATTTATGCATATGCCATAGTTTCGTGCTGCTCTCAGCTTTGGCCAGAGACTCTTCGCGCTTCTTTTTAGGGAGGGCAATGGTTACTACAGAAGCTTATGACTGATAAAGATGCTGAGCACACATGATGATTGAGTGCTCTAAATGTGACTTCTATATCAACCCCACCCCAGGGCTCAGGGGACATTGTGGAAGAGAGAGTAGAAAAATATAAGAGCTGGAGGATGGGGAGGAGTGCTGTGGAGCACTCCTGTAGACATGATGTGCATGGCTGTCGCACTCATGTTCATAACAGCTATGGCTACCTGCACAAAGTTGGACCCATCAGCATTCTGACAGGGATAGGGAAGTGGCTCCACTCCTCCTTGAGGGACTCCTAGTTGATGGTTTCTGGGGAAGAGGAGACATTTTCTTTGGTAATGTAGCCGCTGCTAAGTTTTCCATTCTCTAGCAGATAACCCACGCCCATGGTCTTGAAAGCCAGCCTAACTGAAGTCACTAGATCACAAAAAAAGTGTAGGGGGGTAGGAAAAGAAAGAAAGAGAAAGAAGAAAGAGAAGCCATGAAAATAGGAAGAGGGACTAATTGAGAAGAACAAGGGATTCAGTGGGAGGGGGACAAGAGAAGATAATGGGGATGAATGTGATCAAAATACATTCTGGACATGTAAAAATGTCAAATAAATTAATAACAAACAATAAAAGAGAAACTAGGAGAGCTAAGAGATGGCTTAGTGGTTAAAGGCACTCATTCTTGCTGGCCTGGGTTCAATTCCACAGCACTGATATAAGGCCAAATGGAAAGTGACATGTATGGCACGTATCTGTGACCCAGTGCACCTATGACAATGAGAAGTAGAGCCAGGAAAACGCAAGGCTCACAGGAAAGCTAGTCTGGTGTTTATTAGCAGTCACAGTTTGTTTGCAGTGGCAAGAGGCCTTGTCTTTTTTTGTTTGTTTGTTTTTTGTTTTTTCGAGGTAGTGTCTCACTTTAGCTCAGGCTGACCTGGAGTTCTCTATGTAATCTCAGGGTGGCCTCGAACTCACGGTGATCCTCCTACTTCTGCCTCCCGAGTGCTGGGATTAAAGGCGTGTGCCACCACGCCCGGCTCAAGAGTCCTTGTCTTTTTTTTTTTTTTAATTTTTTTTGTTTTATTTATTTATTTATTTGAGAGTGACAGACAGAGAGAGAAAGAGGCAGATAGAGAGAAGGAGAGAGAATGGGCGTGCCAGGGCCTCCAGCCACTGCAAACGAACTCCAGATGTGTGCGCCCCCTTGTGCATCTGGCTAACGTGGGTCCTGGGGAGTTGAGCCTCGAACCGGGGTCCTTAGACTTCACAGGCAAGCGCTTAACCGCTAAGCCATCTCTCCAGCCCAAGAGTCCTTGGCATAAAGAAGTGGGGCACAAATACCTTGAAGTTGTCCTCTGATTTACACACGCATTAATTAATTTTAAAAACAGGACAGTATCAAATATCAATCAAATATAGATTTAAGAACATAATCACAAGTAAAAATCCCTAAATTTACTCCTATAAAGCACAGTATACTTCACTCCTGGGTTTTGGCAATAAAGAAAGAAAGAGAAAGAAACAATAAAGCATGGTATACAAGGTTTTGTATATATAACCCCTAGAGTATAGTGTGTGTATATAGTACATGTGATACTGGACAGTATGTAATAAAGAATATATAGGGGGCTAAGAAGATGGCTCAATGGGTAAAGTGCTTGCCATGCAAAGCATGAGTACCCGAGTTCAGATCCCCACATACACATAAAATGCCAGGGGTAGTGGATCTCAAATATAATCCCAGTGCTGGGAGGCAAAGACAGAAGATCCCCAGGGCTTGCTGGCTAGACCAGTTGGTGAGTTCTGGGTTCAGTGAGAGACCCTGTCTGGAAAAATAAGGTAAGTGTGATCAAGTAAAACCTATCATTTACCTCTGACCTCCACATGCACACTCATGCATGTACACACATGTGGACACGTACTGCACATGTACAAACATGTATACACACACCACACACACATACACATACCGAAAAGGAATACATATGTACATTGTACTTACAGTATTTGTGTTACATAAAAGACACAGAGCAAGAGGCTGGAGAGATGGTTTAGCAGTTAAGGAGCTCGCCTGTGAAGTCTAAGGACTCAGGTTCAATTCCCCAGTACCCACATAAGCCAGATGCACAAGGTGACACATGCATCTGAAGTTTGTTTGCAGTGGCTAGAGGCCCTGGCACAACCATTCTTTCCCTCCCTCTCTCTCTCTCTCTCTCTCTCTCTTTCTCTCTCAGATAAATAAATAAAAAGAGGGCTGGAGAGATGGCTTAGCGGTTAAGCGCTTGCCTGTGAAGCCTAAGGACCCAGTTCAAGGCTCGATTCCCCAGGACCCACGTTAGCCAGATGCACAAGGGGGCACATGCATCTGGAGTTTGTTTGCAGTGGCTGGAAGCCCTGGCGCGCCCATTCTCTCTCTCTCTCTATCTGCCTCTCTCTCTCTCTCTGTCACTCTCAAATAAATAAATAAAAATGAACAAAAAAAATTTTTAAATAAAAATAAATAAATAAATAAATAAAAAGACACAGAGCTAAGTGACGGAAGCACTAAATGTGTGGCCATTAAGATTCCATGGCATGCCAGGTAGGGAAGAGAACGGGCTTTTGGGTCCACTCCCTTGGTTAAACCCTGAGTCTGCCTCTTACTAACATATACCCCTGGCCTAATCACACAACCTCTCGGAGCCTGTTTTGTCATCTATAAAAATGGTACAATGTTAGCCGGGCGTGGTGGCCCATGCCTTTAATCCCAGCACTCGGGAGGCAGAAGTAGGAGGATCACCATGAGCTTGAGGCCACCCTGACAGCTACAGAGTGAGTTCCAGGTCAGCCTGGGCTAGAGCTAGACCTTACCATGAAAAGAAAGAAAGAAAAAAAAAAAGGTGCAATGTTGTATTAAGGATTCATTGAGGAAATGTATGTTCATGATACCCAGCAAGTGCTCATGGGATGATGAGGGGACACACAGAGCACTCAGAAGTGACCTCTGCTTCTCTCCCCAGCACACAAGCTGTCTGTCCCACAACAGAAGTAAGTGTCCCTTCTCCTGGTTTCAGATCCTCTGAAACCAAAGCCTCCCTCGTGTCCCTGGGGAGGGTGTTGTGTGTTGTTTCCTGGGAAGATGCAATGTCGCCTTCACCCCAGAGTGGACACTGACAACAGACCAAAGAAACATCCCACCCACTTAGCTCCGTGAACCAAGGAGTTTATTGGCGTTTCTCATAGGAGCGTGGGTGACTCTTGGGTAACTATACTACTGCAAAGCCCACCCCAGAATGGGTGATGACTCACTAAAGCTACATCTCTGGAGTTCCCTACCAACTTGCACTCACCCCCAGGGTGGCCGGGGAGTGGGGTCTCTTCTCCCCAGTAAATGTTGACTGCTTTGATAGTCTTGGGAAGGAGCCTTACCAAGTGTCTGAACTTCCGGAGCCTGGTACATTTCTTCAGCTTCCTGAGTCCTGTGACATTCCCTCCTCCTTCCAGAAAGGAATGTTTCTTTTTTTTTTTTTTCTCAATTTTTATTAACATTTTCCATGATTATAAAAAATATCTCATGGTACTACCTTCCCTCCCCCACTTTCCCCTTTGAAATTCTATTCTCCATCATATCCCCTCCCCATCTCAATCAGTCTCTCTTTTATTTTGATGTCATGATCTTTTCCTCCTCTTATGATGGTCTTGTGTAGGTAGTGTCAGGCACTATGAGGTCATGGATATCAGGCAATTTTATGTCCCAAGGTCACTGCCATCTGAAAAGAGAAAATTCTCTACCCAAAGTGAGAGTAGTGTTAATATAAGGGTATAAATATTAAGAAAATCAAATGGACAGTTTGATAAGCATAGTATATACATTTTTCCAGACATCAGCAGATGTTACACCCCTAGGGCTCATGACTACCCCTGTTTTAAGTTTTCAGTATCAGGGATGTATTCTCCCCCCCATGGAGTGGGCCTCCAGTCCAATTGGAGGGCAGTTGGTTTCCACCATGACAGACGTGCCACTATTGCACCCGTTGGCTCATTTGGCCTGGCTGGCCAAATATAAGGCTTGCAGTGTCCACTGTTGAGTATCTTCACTGGTGGTCTCTCTTTCTCCCATTGAACTACATGTAGAATGGCTTCTTCCAGATTTCTCTCAGCTGGTCTACATGGAGGAAGTTATCAGCTCAGTTCCAGCAGGATTTCTCAGTGGCCTTGCAGCCCAAGTATGTGGAGTCTTCAGCAATAGGGTTGTGGTGGTTTGAATAGAATAGATGGCCCCCAATATATTCAGTTATTTGTTTGTACTTTGTATCTGCTGCCACCTGGCTGGAGGCAGTGCCACTGGGTGGATCTTAAGGTGTGGTGGTGGGTTTCAGATTTCAATCTAAAGATATGCAAAGTGTGCTTAGCAGGAGTTCCTGAAGTGTGCTGTGCTGTGTGGCTTTTGGCTGGTGCTTCTCTCTCTCTCTGCTTGGACCTGTGAAGGCAGGCCAGCTTCTTCTGCCATTATGGAACTTCCCCTGGATCTGTGAGCTTCAATAAATATCCCTTCCTCCATAACTGTGTCTGGTCTGAAAGTTCATCTCAGTGAACCTGAAGCTGTCTGCTACAAGGGTCTTACCATCTATTCCTGGTGGGAAACCAAGGGCCTTGGCAATGGACTATAATGTTTTGGGGGGCATCAGAGACCTCCCTGGCCAACAACTCACTGGAGGTATCCCATCCCTGGCACTGAAAATTTTCTAACAACGATCTATGGCTCCTGAGTGTTCCATTGTCCAAAACTGGAGGATTCCAAAATCCTCTTAGATTGTGATTAGCCCTCCCTCCACCTACAGAAAGGAATATTTCTATTTAGAGGAAATAGTTATACCACAGAGGGAATGGTCTACAGATTCATTTCTACCTACCTCCAGCGCTCAGTAGAATGTTTGCTTTCAGATTTAGCGGTCCAGGAAGGGGCAACACGTACCTAATAGGAATGATGTTTGAATGGGCTTTAGGACGCAGACAGGCCCTGTAGGAGGCGGTTGGCAGCAGACGGGTAATCTCCCAGACCACTTCTTCCAATGACTATCACCCTACTGACCACGATGATCAGTATGGTCACCTGTCAGCTCCTTAACTCCCTGGTCTCTTTTCTCTTTTTTATTCCAGCCCCCAGCCCCTCCCCCCAGTCTCTTTTCTACTTCAAGGCTTTTATGTGCTGTTCCATGTCCCTGGAACCCAGCTGTCTGTGCTCTCTCACACCCACTCCTGCTCACCCATCAATTATCAACCAGGTATCACACCCCAAAAGGGCCTTCCTTCCATGATGGACCTATGTCCCTCTTGTTTTTTTTTTTTTTTTTTTTTGTTTGTTTGTTTGTTTGTTTGTTGTTGTTTCCCAAGGTAGAGCCTTCCTCTAGCCCAGGCTGACCTGGAATTCACTATGTAGTCTCAGGCTGGCCTCAAACTCACAGCGATACTCCTACGTCTGCCTCCCGAGTGCTGGGATTGAAGGTATGCGCCACCACGCCTGGCCCTATGTCCCTCCTCATGACATTTAATGATGCTAAGCCGTCACTCTATACTGTATCTGCATTCTTATCTCTTGTCTGAGCATTGTCTGTGTAGCTTTTACAGAGCCTTGCACACGTCATCACTGCTAGTTTGAGACTAGAAGTAGCAATGCTCAGTGCTGTGGTATGAATCGGAAATGTCTAGTTTCCCCTGCAACGTTCAGCTCCTGGGGGAAAGAACTGGTTCAGCTTCAAGTAAGGCTGGGATTCAACACAGAAACGGAGAGTGAAGCCAAAGATTGTGGTGTTGATAGTCAGCCATGGAATGGGAGAGCTAGTGTGGCTTCCAGGGCAAAGGGAGCAGGGTCCTGGGAGCAGAGAGGCATGAAGGAACGGAGATTAGATCATGATCGGCCACACGCAAGGTCCCAAGACGCTGGTGACAGAGCTCACACCCCTAAGGCGTAAGGGAGAGTCACCAGGAAGTCAGCAGGCAGCAGCAAGGAGGAGGCAGAGCGAGAACGTGGCCTCACGGGGCTGAGTTCACAAAGAAGTAAGGTTCCAGAAGGGAGGTGGCGTGGTTGGAAGGCGTAGTGGGAGCAAGGATGCGCCTACCCCTGAGAAGCCCCACAGAGTCCTTAGAGGTCACCTGGAACAAAGAAGAAGCTGTGTCTTGTGATCAACAGGGAATCTGCCCTGCCCGGGCACGGAACCCCAGCCTCCCATTCCCTAAGAGAAGACCACACACAGGCCTTCTCCCCCCTCAGGAGACACTGCTGGCCCCCAACTAAGGCTGTGAGCAGCAGCTCTCACTCCTTGGCCCTGCTGGCATGACATTCTCCCTTCCCAAGCATTCCATTGTGTTTTAATGTAGTGCAGTACTTGTTAAATGAGTAAATTTAGCTTTTATGGGGAGAAGCGGCAGGGCTTGGTCAGGAAGGCTGGGGCAGGGCCTGGGATGCCATGGTAACCCCAGTCTCCTAGGAGGAGTCTCCGAGGATGCCTCCTGGTCACAGGCACCTCCACCCCCTTCCTTACCTGCTGCCACCTTCCCTACAGCCTCTCGTTCTGCAGACGGAGCTGAAGGCAGGAGATAAAGAGGAAGGACAGGGCCACAGGTCAGCTAGCTGTGTGACTGCTCGGAGACAGCCCACCACCCTCCTGTCCTTAGCTATGAAATGGGTAAAGTAGCCAAGGATGCTTCATGGAGGAAGCTGTCTTGAGCTGTCCCGAAATATACTCCCCTATGTGTATCCTAAAGTCAGACTAGACGAGAGTAGGGCTCAGGCTCCCCAGGCACCTAGAGCCACCTCCCTAATGTACGTTCCAGAAGCAAGTCAAAAGAGACCATAGGCTGAGTGTGGTGGCGCACACCTTTGATCCCGGCACTCGAGAGGACAAGGTAGGAGGACTGCGTGAGTTCGAGGCCACCCTGAGACTACATGATGAATTCCAGGTCATCCTGAACTAGAGCAAGACCCTACCTTGAAAATCCAAAAAACAAAAAAAGAAGAGAGAGAGAGAGACCATAGATCCCAGGTAGTGTTAGCACAATCCTCCAAAGTCCTGTTCCCCAGAGACTCAGGACTCCCCACAGAAGGCTTTCATCAGGATGAGAGAGGGCAGGGAGGGGCGAGGTCCAGCGAGCCCTTAGGTCAGAGTGTGGTGAGGAAAGGCCAGCTTGGTGCATCCTAGACCTATGAACTGGAAGGAAAGCTCGCCAAGGGAGAAGGCAGTCTGGAGTCTTGTTACCATCCTCTGCCTCTGGGCACCCTGTGCCACCCCAGCAAAGGCCCACCACTGTGTCCCTGCTGGATGGCAGCAGCCTATGAGGGGTGGACATTTCAGTATGAAGTCCTACATCTTCAGTCAGCCCTGGAGTCAGAGGGCCCATAGCCAATCCTACCTCCCTCTTTTTTTTTTTTAATTAATTTATTTATTTTGGTTTCTTGAGGTAGGGTCTCACTCAATCTAGCCCAGGCTGACCTGGAATTCACTATTTAGTCTCAGGCTGGCCTCGAACTCATGGTAATCCTCCTACCTTGGCCTCCCGAGTGCTGGGACTAAAGGCGTGCGCCACGACGCCCGCCTCCTACCTCCCTCTTTATGTGGTGGGGCCACAGGCAGCTCTTCCATTGGTCCTCAAACAAATCCTCTCAGAAGAGAGAAGTAAGCAGGCCTCAGTCGTGGTGGACAGCCACTGGCAAAGGCAGAGGTAGATGAGCAGTGAGACAGCGCCCTCCCTCCTGGGCTGGCGAGCGCTCCCTGCCCGGAAAAGAGCCATGAGCAGACCAAGCTTCGGAAGCCTCAGCAGGGCGACACAGACCCGTCTCTCATGCGTTCTCTCCCCTTTCTTCCCTTCCTTCCTTTCTGCCTCTCCCCATTTCAGAACATCCTCTGGGAAGCCTTCGTGGTTTCCAGTCACACAGCCCTCTCTCCCTTGCCCTCGGAACCTCACTGCCTCGGATGGCACCTCAGTGGTTTAATCTTTCCCATCCCTGCTCAGCGTTGATCTCTAGTGAGTTCGGCCTTGTCTACCTCTCTAAGCAGTGGCTGGGCCCACCAACGTTCCCGGCTCAGCAGACAAGTCTCCAAAGGGCTAAGACAGCCCCTGAGCATGACCTAGCACCAAGGGAGCAGACGAGGCTGTTTATGGGCCCTGAGTCTCGGCACTACACTCATGGCCTTCTGAGCATGGACGGGTGCGCCAGTGTGCTCTGTGTGGAGCTGGGCAGGCCAAGGTAAGAAGGATGGAAGGGGCACTGAGGCCCAGCTAGCAGGATCTAGAGTAAGGCCATCAGCCTCAGGACTGAGCCTGCCCCCTAGGAACAGGGCCAGGGTGGAAGGACACAGGCTCCACCTCTAAACGCCTTGCCTGAATGAGAAGGAGAGGCTGCCCTGTGCTCAAAAGAGCCACCTCAGGGTGAGAGGAGCTGGGGCAAGACAGTGAGAAGCTTGCTGCCCCTCCCTATGGGAACTGGGTTAGAACCCCTGCTCCCTGACGCTCCCTGCCCTCCCTCCCCACATGAGCAGCAGCTTTTTGATTACTTAGGCTCTGCATTGGTCACCACACAGACTCTGTGACATCCTGGGCGAGAAGGGACGGTCTGGTTGCTCCCACAATGCAGAAGAGACAGCAACCCAGAAAAGGGAAGCACTTTGTCCAAGGTCACATTTACTAGCAGATCTGCCTCAAAGCTCTTGAATACAACCACTTCTGCCCATGCCCAAGCCTGCCCAAGCCCCAGGACCCACCCCTTCCCGGACGCTTACCCTACACCCTGCCCTGTTGGCTTCTTTTCTTCTGACCCGAGTCCTGTCTAGAACGCTGGTGGTGGCACCCATCTTGCAGGAGGTCCGTGAGACATCCAGACAGACAGAATGGCTGCTGACCTCAGCCAGAAGTCTGCACATCCACCCAGGCTCTGCTTT
This sequence comes from Dipus sagitta, assembly GCA_036346955.1. Classification (NCBI taxonomy): domain Eukaryota; kingdom Metazoa; phylum Chordata; class Mammalia; order Rodentia; family Dipodidae; genus Dipus; species Dipus sagitta. The sequence goes on from CM070771.1 coordinate 38,826,695, forward strand.
ATTCTTGCCTTAGTCTACCCAGCCCCAAGTAGGTACCAGGCCCTGGGCTACAAAGCCTAGAGGGCAGCTATCTCCCTGACCCGGGGCTGGGGAGCCCCACTCCTCACAGCAGGCAGGTGTCTGTCCACAGAGCAGTCCCAGGTCAGCAGAGCTCTGAGGTGTATCAAGTTCAATACAGTGGCTAACAGAAATGTTGAGGTCTTGTGTATAGGGTTATCAGGCTAGGCTTTTTTTTAAAAAAAAAGATTTCATTTTCATTTATTTATTTATTAGAGACAGAGGGGGGAGAGAGAGAGAGAACAGGCATGCCAGGGCCTCCAGCCACTGCAAACGAACTCCAGATGCATGTGCCACCTTATGCATCTGGCTTACTTGGGACCTGGAGAATCGAACCTGGGTCCCTTAGGCTTCACAGGCACGTGCCTTAACTGCTAAGCCATCTCTCCAGCCCCAGGCTAGGTTTTTTTTTTATATTTTATTTTTATTTATTTATTTGACAAAGAAAGAAGGAGAGAGAGAGCAAGCAAGAGAGAGAATGGGAGCACGAGAGCCTCCAACCACTGCAAACGAACTCCAGACACGTGCGCCCCCTTGTGCACCTGGCTAACATGGGTCCTGGGGAATCGAACCAAGGTCCTTTGGCTTTGCAGGCAAATGCCTTAACCGCTTAGCCATCCCTCCAGCCCCAGGCCAGGTTTTTGAAAGTACCTTGCTGAGCCCAAAAACCAGCATGGAAGTGGTGGGGGGGAAGCCGAGCATGGTGGCTCGTGCCTTTAATCCTAGCACTTGGGAGGCAGAGGTAGGAGGATGGCTGTGAGTTTGAGACCACCCTGAGACTCCATAGTGAATTCCAGGTCAGCCTGGGCTAGAGTGAGACCCTAGTTCGAAATACAAAAAAAAGAGGGGGGGTGTTGATACCAACCCAGGCACCAGCAGGTTAAAGCCAGTTAGTTCCTGGCTTCCAAGATGGAGCCTTGAGCACAGAGTTCTCCCGAGGAGGACTGCAGAGTTCTCACAAAGCGGAAGAGTGGAAGAGCCCTCGTCCGTCCACGAGGACACACGACTGCCCATCAGAGCCATCCCGACACAGCTCAACAGGACAAAACAGCCGAACCACAGCAACGGCCAACATCGCCGGCCTGCTCAAGGAAAACCTCTGCTCTATTGCCAAAGTTAGTGATCTCTCTACTCCTGACCTATCACTTTCCCCTCCAGCAGGGCCCCTGACCCACAGGCTAGCCAAGTGCAGATGGGCTGGTCTCCTCCAGCCTCTGCCCTCAGCCTCAGGTACCTCCGCGGAGACAGCCGCGTGCCTCTGAGGGTAGTCTGGCCCTGAGCCAGCACGCACAGTCTCTGTCTACCTCTTCGCGCCATGGGACCTGATTCACGTCACTTCCCTGCTCCACACAGGACGAGCATCCACAAAGCCCTGCCTCTGTAAACATCTCTGTTTAGGTTGGGAGGGCCCATGGGGGTTAGGAGCACCTTTCTGGTGCCTCCTCCGTGAAGGGCAGGTGGTGCCAGACATCTCAAGGTGTTGGACTCCAAGCCCGCCTCCCTCTTTCCCTGAGGTCTAGTATGGACCAAAGGCAGTCATTGGCTCACCAACTCCTTCCCAATTTAGCCACTAGCCTCCTGGCTCCCCCCCACCCACCCACCCGGGTACAGTTGAAAGCCTTGTTGGTGCCCAGAACTGCCCTTATCTATCCTCACTGCCTCCCTGCCCTGCCCCGCCATCCACCTTATATCCCTCTGCCTGTACTTTGCACCCACATCACTAGGAGCCCTCCTTCCCACTCCACCCCACCTCTGCTCCATACCACCCCAGGGTGGGGGTCGGTGCTACTCAGTGAAGGAGACAACCCAGACAGAATACACCCAGTAGGTATCACACACAGACCCTGGACCCTTATTTCCCTAACTTCCAAGACCACTAGTACCACTGCCCACCTACTGCACCACCACCCCGCTGTCCCCCCCCCCTGCTCCCCAGGCTTTTAGAAATTTATTTGAAAACAGCCTGGCGTGGTGGCGCACGCCTTTAATCCCAGCACTCGGGAGGCAGAGGTAGGAGGATCGCCGTGAGTTTGAGGCCACCCTGAGACTCCATAGTGAATTCTAGGTCAGCCTGGGCTAGAGTAAGACCTTACCTCGAAAAAACCAAAAAGAAAAAGAAAATTATTTGAGAGAGGCAGGGAGAAGAGAATAGGCATGCTCGGGCCTACAGCCATTGCAAATGAACTCCAGACGCATGCGCCACTTTGTGCACCTGGCTTACATGGGTTCTGGGCAGTCGAACCTGGGTCCTTTGGCTTTGCAGGCAAGCTCCTTAACCGCTAAGTAATCTCTCCAGCACCTCCCCCCACCAGGGGGGGGTGCTTTTTGAACAGAGAGCTACTATTGTTTAATCCCCGGACCCTCTTTGGCTCTGTCCTGGTAACCTTGCCCAAAGCTGGTGGCAAAACATGCAACCAGCCCCTAGATGTTTCTGCCCTGGCTCTCAGTGGCTCCAGCAGCATAAGCATACAACCTATTATAGAACTTCAGCACCTCATTCTTGGCGCTGGTCACTCACCCCTGCGCTTCAACTGTCCCGCCTCTGCTCCCTGCTGCGGCAGGGGCTGGGACTTGCTTCAGCTAGGTTTGACCCCCTGTCTGCCCAAGTTCTGTTTGTTGTATGAACAGAAGAGTCTGGCAGCCAGCCCTAAGCCCTAGCAGGAAGACAGTGCAGTGCAGTAAGCTTTAGTCAAAGTAAGGGAACTGGATGGCCCAGCATTGGGAGGTTCTGGGAGATGGGTGGGGTAGAGAATGGGAAAGAATGGCTTGGCATTGGGAAGAGGGGACACATGTCAGTTTCCAGACCCAAAACAACCTTGCAGTTGAGCATTTGACACAGGCTGTAGAGAATGGCATTTACCGAACAGTTTAGGTCAGTATCCTCGTTCTCACGGTGAACTTAGGAAACATCAACCTTATCATTGCGTCCCACCAGTAACAGCGTGGCAGGCCTTACCATCCCCATTTTATCAATAAACACCCAAGACTCAGGCAGTTCTTATCTTGCTCCAAAGCCCTCTTCTCACATCTGTCTCTCACTGTCTCTGCCTCAAACATAGTCCTTCTGCCCTGGAGGGAATGAGGGATGGCGGATGTGACTAGAGTCCACAATTGCTCCCCAGATCAGATCAGAAAATTGAGCCTGAAGCCTTCATCCCACCAGCCTGCCATGGCCAGTCAGAAGGCTGGTTCTCCTCACAGGCTGGCTGACAGCTGCCTCTGACACCTTCCTTCTCTACTGGCTTTCAAAATCACGCACGCGTGTGCAGATATGCACCCACACATCTCCCTTGAGACCAGTGTGACTGCTGCTTCCACAGTTGCCCACGTTGGGCCCCTGATGCAACAAGAAGCTATCTTTGGGCACCAATGCACCCTCGGACTCAGAAGTCTGAGCCAAGTGTGCCCACCAGGAGGCTCATTGTGTTACTTACTTTTCTCATGGCTATCACCAAATACCTCACCCACGAAGCCTAAGGACCCAGGTTCGACTCCCCAGAGCCTACATAAACCAGATGCACATGGTGATTCATGAGTCTGGAGTTTATTTGCAGTGGCTGGAGGCCCTGGTGTGCCCATTCTCTCTCTTTCTCACAAACAAATTAATTAATTAAAATAGGCACATTCTACAAGCCAACAGAAATGTCGGGGGTCTCGCACAGAGTTATCAGGCTAGGCTTCTGAAAGTACCTTGCTGATCCCAAGAACCAGCATGGAAGGTGAGGGAGAGGGGCGTCGATACCAATGCAGACACCAGCAGGTTAAAGCCAGTTCCCCTGCTTCCACCATTGTGCCCCAGGCACAGAGTTCCCCTGGGGAGGAAATGCAGGGTTCTCGCAAAGCAGAAGAGCAGAGAAGTACTCAGATGGGGGACAATTTCCACACATGTGTATAATGTATTTTGAGCATAATCCCCTGCATAATCACCTTCTCTTGCCCCTCCTTCTCCTTTCCCTGAACTTCCTTCCAACTCGCGTCTCTTCTGCTGTGATGTCTTCTCTTCTTTGCCCCTCCCCCACCATCCATGATGGAATGTTGATGGGTCCTACATTGTACAGGTCTTACACAAGGTCACATAGGTCACTGGGAGGTCACAAATGCAACAACCACTTCATGTATGGAAGACAGGGCCCCAAAGCACTTATCCTGTGACACCCCCCCCCACACACACTCCTTCTGTTCCCTCCTCCACAATGTTCCCTGAGCCCCAGAGGGATGACACAGATGTCTCAATGAGTGCTCGGCACTCGTCAGTCACTCATTTTCAGCACTTGGACAAGCTTGGAGTCTCCCTATTGGTCATCGCGGCTGCCGAAAGAAGCTTCTCTCTCTTCCTAGAGATGGCTGGGGTGACTCCAAACTCATCAAAAAGCTGAGCATAAGAGGCTGTTGAGAACCCAGAGCCTAATGAGACATCTCTATCTCAATCTCCAAGGCTCAGGGTGGAAAGAATGTGAGAGCCAGAGAGGGTGGGGAAGAGGACTTGGGGATACTACCCTCCAGATATAAAATGACCAGCACATTAATGACCTCATAGCAGTCGTCAGCTGTCATTACCTCCACAAGCCTGCACAATATTGAGCCCATCAGCATTTTGATGTGGATAATGGAGGAGGACTAAAAGAAAGAGACATTAAGAAAGAAGCGGCAGCAGTTGGAAAGGAGAGGGGGCTTAATGGAATGAGGATGGGGTGGCGAATGAAAGATGATAATGAGAGGGACTAGACCAAATTATGGTATGATCATGTATGGAAATTCTTTTTTAAATTATATTTAGTTGTGAGATAGAAGGAGAGAGAGAGAGAGAGAGAAAGCATGGGTATGCCAGGGCCTCTTACCACTATAAGCAAACTTCAGATGCATATACATACCACTTAGTATCTGACTTGATATGGGTAGTGGGGAATCAAACCCACACCAGAAGGCTTTGAAAGCAAGTTCCTTGAACTGCTGACCCATCTCCCAGACTTGAAAATTCTTCTTATTATTTTTTTTAAAGAAGCTTCTCTGACGAAAGGTAAGAACACCAGTAGACTATGGGCATAAACATAATGTTGAGAGGACAATTGAAAGGACAGAACATACCTGTTAGTCAAGCAGCAGTGTTGCTTCCCTCTTAAGGCCTATGAACTTCCCAACCATAGGATTTTTTTTTTTTTTTTTTTTTTTTTTTTTTTTTTTTTTGGTTTTTCGAGGTAGGGGCTCACTCTGGTTCAGGCTGACCTGAAATTAACTATGTAGTCTCAGGGTGGCCTTGAGCTCACATCAATCCTCCTACCTCTGCCTCCCGAGTACTGGGATTAAAGGCGTGCGCCACCACGCCCGGCTCCAACCATAGGATTTTGACTAGGTTTTCAGGACCAGGCATGAATTCCCTTCCATGGAGCAGTCCTCAAATCCAATCAGAAAGAAGAGGATTAACCCCATAACAGTCATGCCACTATTACACCAGTGGGCACATCTTGCTTGGCTGGCCGATTGTGTAACTCACAGGGTCCACTGCTGGGATAAGCCTGTTGGTGACTTTTCTACCTGTATAGAACTTTCCAATATGATGTCTAGCCAACAGCAAGGAGGCTTCCAGCTCAGTTCCCACTTGATTTCTTAGTGTCCTGCAACTGAAGCATGTGGAGTCTTCAGCAATAAGGTCTTACCATCTAGTTCTGGTGGGCAGCTAAGTAAGAGCACTGGCAATGGCCACTATTTCTTCATAACAGCCACTACGACTGGAGTAAAATGGGATCTACTCCATAGCCCATTTTTTAAATATTTTATTATTTATTTATTTATTTGAGAGACAGAGAAAAAGGCAGAGAGAGAGGGAGACAGAGAGAGAGAATGAGCACACCAGGGCCTCTAGCCACTGCAAACAAACTCCAGACACATGTGCCACCTTGTGCATCTGGCTAACATGGATCCTGGGGAATCGAACCTGGGTCATTTATAGCCCATTTTTTGATTGGGTTGATTGATTTCTTGTTTAGTTTGAGTGCTTTGTCTAGATATTATTCCTCTGTCAGATGTAGGACTCGCAAAGATTTTTTTTTTTAATTTTGTATGCTGCCTCTTGCTCAATTAACAGTTTCCTTTGCTGTTAAAAAGCTTTTTAAAGCCAGCCATGGTGGCCCATACCTAGAATGAGACCCTACCTTGAAAAATCAAAAAAAAAATAAATAAATAAAAAAGGTTTTTAATTTCCCGAGGCTCCGTGTGTTGATTGTTGCCTTTATTTCCTGAATAACTGGATTCCTATTCAGAAAGTCCTTACCAATACTTATAACTTGAAATGATTATCCTATTTTTTCCTCTAGCACTTTCAGAGTTTCGGATCTTACATGAAGGTCTTGGATCCATCTGGAGTTGATTCTTGTACAAGGAGAGAGACAAGGATCTAGTTTTATTCATCTGCATACAGACATCCAATTTTTCCAGCACCATTTGTTAAAGAGACTATCTTTTGTCCCTTGAATGTTTTTGACATTATTGTCAAGATCAAATGGCCGTAGCTGTGTGGGTTTATATGTGGATCTTCTTTTCTTTTCCATTGATCTATATGTCTGTTCTTGGGCCAGTATCATGCTCTTTCTCTCTCTCTCTCTCTCTCTCTCTCTCTCTCTCTGTGTGTGTGTGTGTCTTCTTCTTTTTTTTTTTTTTTACTATGGCCCTGTAATAGATTATTTTTATTTATGTATGTATGTTTTATTCAGAATTTCTTTGGCTACCCCAGATCTTTTGTGCTTCCGAATAATTTTTATTTATTTTTAGTTTTACTTATTTATATGTGTGACAGAGGCAGATAGAGAGAGAACGGGCATCCTAGGGCCTCTAGCCACTGCAAATGAACTCCAAATGGATGCGCCACCTTGTGCATCTAGGTTATGTGGGTCTTGGGGAACCAAACCTGGGTCCTTTGGCTCTGCAGGCAAGCACCTTAACTGCTAAGCCATCTCTCCAGCCCATTCCAAATAAATTTTGAGGTGAATTTTTTTTTATTTTAGTGAAAAGTGGCATTGGAATTTTTATGGGAGTTGCACTAAGTTTATAAACTTTTGGTAACAGTCATTTTCACAAAACTGACTCTTCCAATCTATGAGCACGAGCTGTCTTTCCATTTCCTAGTGTCTTTTTCAATTTCTGTCTTGAATATTTTAAAGTTTTCATTGTAGAAGCCTTTCACTTCCTTGGTTAGGTTTATTCCTAGATATTTTTTAAAGGAAATTATGAAAGGGAGTGTTCCCTGATTTCATCCTCAGGATTGTTGTAATTGGTACATAGAAAGGTTACTGATTATTTTGTGTGCTAATTTTGTATCTTGCTATTTGCTGGAAGTATTTGTCAGCTCTAACAGTTTTCTGGTGGAGTCTTTAGGCTCCCTCATGTATAGAATCATATCATCTGCAAATAAGGATCATTTACTACCTCCTTTCCTATTTATATTCTTTCAATTTGCTTCCCTTCTCTTATCATTCTGCCTAAGATTTCCAGTGCTATATTGAGTAAGAGGGAAGAAAGTGAACATCCTTGTCTTGTTCCTGATTTTAGTGTAAATACTTTGAGTTTTTCTCCATTTAGTATAATATTGCTTATAAGTTTGTCACATATAGCCTTTGTGATGTGGATATATTTTCCTCTGGTCTTAATTTCTTCAAGACTTTTTTTTTTTTTCCCGAGGTTGGGTCTCACTCTAGCTCAGGCTGACCTGGAATTCACTATGCAGTCTCAGGGCGGCCTCGAACACTCGGCGATCCTCCTACCTCTGCCTCCCAAGTGCTAGGATTAAAGGCATGCGCCACCACGCCCGTCTCTTCAAGACTTTTATCATGAAGGGATGTTGGATTTTGTCAACTGCCTTTTCTTCATCTATTGAGATGATCATGTGACTTTTGTTCTTGAATCCATTTATATAGTGTACCACATTTATTGACTTGTATATGTTGAACCATCTTTGCATCTCTGGAATAAAATCAACTTGATCATGGTTAATGGTCTTTTTGATGTATCCTTTTTAAAAATATTTATTTATTTATCTTGAGAGACAGAAGGAGAGAGAGGAAAAAAAAAAAAGAGAAATGAGCATGCCAAGGCCTCCTGCCATTGCAAACAAATTCCAGATGCATGAGCCACTTTGTGCACTTTGAACCCAAGCCGTCAGGCTTTGAAAGCAAGTACCTTTAACTGTTAAGCCATCTCTAACCCCCCCCCTTTTTTTTTTCAGTTTTTTGAGGCAGGTTCTTACTCTAGCCCAGGCTGACCTGGAATTCGCTATGTAGTCTCAGGGTGGCCTTGAACTCATGACAATCCTCCTCCCCCTGTCTCCCAACTGCTGGGATTAAAGGTATGCACCACCACATCCGGCTTCTCCAACCCTTTTTGATTCTTTATTTTATTTATTTATTTATTTATTTATTTATTTTGGTTTTTCAAGACAGGGTTTCACTTTAGGCCAGGCTGAGCTAGAATTCACTATGTAGTCTCAGAGTAGCCTTCAAGTCACAGTAATCCTCCCATTTCTGCCTCACAAGTGCTGAGATTAAAGGGGTGTGCCACCATGCCTGGCCTCCTTTTATGATATATTTTTATATTCAGTTTACAAGTATTTTGTTGAGTTTTTTTGTTTTTTTTTTTTTTCTGGTTTTTTGGTTTTTTGGTTTTCTGAAGTAGGGTCTCACTCTAGTTCAGGCTGCACCTGGAATTCACTATGTAGTCTCAGGGTGGCCTCGAACTCTCAGTGATCCTCCTACCTCTGCTCCTGAGTGCTGGGATTAAAGGTGTGTGCCACCATGCCTGGCTTGTTGAGAATTTTTGCATCTAATATTTATGAGGGAGATTGATCTATATATTTTTCTTATTTTGTTGTGTCTTTATCTGGTTTTGGGATCAGGGTAATACTGGCTTCATAAAAAGAGTTTGGTAGTGTCCCTTCCTTTCCCATTTTATGGAACTGGGACTACCTAGTGAGTTCCAGGTCAGCCTGAGCTAGAGTGAGACCCTACCTCGGGAAAAAAACAAACAAAAACAAGAAAAAACATAAGATAAATAAATATGGCTGAAGAGATGGCTGAGCGGTTAAGGTGCTTGGCTCCAAAGCCAAAGGACCCAGGTTTGATTCCCCAGGACCCACATAAGCCAGATGCACAAGGTGGTGCATGTATCAGGAGTTCGTTTGCAGTGGCTGAAAGTCCCAGTGTGTCCATTCTCTCCTTCTATCTCTATCTGCCTCTCTCTCTCTCGAATAAATAAAATTAAATATTTTTTTAAACTTGTAAAAAAAAAAAATAGGCCAGACATGGTTGTGCACACATTTAATCCCTGCACTCAGGAGGCAGAGGTAGGAGGATTACTGTGAACTTGAGGCCAGCTTGAGACTATGTAGTGAATTCCAGGTCAGCCTGGGCTAGATTAAGACCCTCAAAAAAAAAACAAAAAATAGGGCTGGAGAAATGGCTTAGTGGTTAAGGCGTTTGCCTGCAAAGCCTAAGGATCTAGGTTCAGTTCCCCAGGACCCACGTAAACCAGATGCACAAGAGGGTGCACGCATCTGGAGTTCGTTTGGAGTGGCTGGAGGCCCTGGCACACCCATTCTGTTCCTCTGTCTCTGTTTCTCTCTCTCTCAAATAAATAAATTAAATTAATTAAAATAAATAAATAAGTAAAAAGAATCCAGGTCCAGATGGATTCACTGGTGAATTTTACCAGACCTTCTAAGAAGAACCAATGACATTACTTTCTCTTTTTCATTCAGTCTAAGCCCCCTAACCCATGGAGTGGTACCGCCCACATTTAGAGTGGGTCTTCATAGACATGCCTAGAGATTTGTCTCCTAGGTGATTCTAGAGCCAATCACGTTGATAGTGGGGATTAACCCTCACTCTCATGTTTCTTGGCTAACCCCGAATGTTTGCTCCCTTCCACGTTGCTTCACAAGTGACTGTTTCCTGAGCACCTCAAAGAGCCGGGGGCTTTACCAAGACTCTGCCTCTAGGAGCTGGCTGGAAAGGAGGCCAGAGCAGGCGTCTGGGAAGAGACCTTGGCTACACACACAACAGTGATGTCCAAGCAGGGAACCTTACTCCCCCGGCCACAGCTCCCTCATTTGGGAAGCTGGTACTGCTATCTTCATTTTGGACTTAAGTGGTTTTAAAAGATTAAGTAAGATCATCAATATAAAATATTTTGCACTCGCTCTGGAACGTACTAAGCAGTCAGTAAAGGTTGGTCATCGGTGGAGAACACTGCACGTGAGTAGGCTGAGGGCCAGCCATGCCTCGGGGCACCCAGAGGTAGGCACAGGCTGGCAGGGGCACTGCACTGTGCTGGTGAAGAGTGACAAGGACGGGCCCATTACCAGGGGTGTGCTGGGAAGACAGCCAGTCAGAGAGGCATAGCAGAAGGCCCATAACGCTCTCCCCTAATGCCCTTCCCCACTGGACCCTCAGCCCGGTGCCCTAGGCCTCTTGCCATTGTACAACGGCTGCTCTTTGCTCACCAACGGCCCTTAGCCACACTTCTGCAGCCACGCTCAGGCCCTAAGATTGCAGGTGGGTGCACCCCCCGCCCGACCCCACACGTATGTCAGGAAAGGGGCCAGCATGATCCCAGTAGAGGGAAGAGCATACTTCCCAGCGGTCCTGCCAGCCCGCACCATGTTCCAGCTTGTTGACCTGGTGATGGCATAATTACAGTTTCAATCACAGATTAATAATAAGTCATTTCTGCAAACGAGGAGGCAGGTCCGCACTAGAAAGGGCCCCAAAGGGCCCGTCGCCTCTGCTATCTGAGGCTGCTGGCCGCTGTTTGATGTTTTTTTTTTTTTTTTTTTTTGCAGAGCTGAGATTTTTTTTTTTTCCTAAGGACGTTTATAACAACCACCACTCAGGTAATAACATCTTTGCTTGCCCCGCTGGCCCCAGATGCTGATGGAATTGGCTTCAGAGAAGGTATCTGCTTGTGTGTACATATGTGTGTGTGTGTGACTTCCCTGTGCCCATCAATATCTTGCTGTGAGTGTCCATGTGTATTTGATGTGTTGTGTGTATGTTTTTTTGCTACAGCAGTACCCAGAGGGACCCCCCCCCTCCCAGCGAAGTTGAGCCTCCCCTACCCCTCCCCATGCTCCTCCTCCATTCTCAAGGGGACTAAGGATACAAGATTGGGAGGGGCAGAGGAAACCGGGGCCCTCCAAGGCATTCCTGAAGATAGCTTTGGGGGATAGCCTAGGCTCTAGGCACCACGGAAGCGCTGAGAACCTACCTGTGTGGTTCTGCTCCCAAGAGGGCTAGCAAGGAGCTGATCTCGACAACCTCTTATGAGTGTGCTCTTAGTTTCCAAGTTCTTTTTCCAGGGCTGGAGAGGTGGCTAAGCCATTAAGGTATTTGCCTGTGAAGCCAAAGGACCCCGGTTTGATTCTCCAGGACCCACGTAAACCAGATGCACAAAGGGGAGCATGCATCTGGAGTTTGTTTGCAGTGGTTGGAGGCCCTGGCATGCTGTGCCCGTTCTCTCTCTCTCTCTCTCTCTCTCTCTACCTCTTTCTCAAATAAATAAACAAATAAAATAAAATATATTTTTTAAAACTTAAAAAAAATTCTTTTCTAGTCTCTTCTGTGTTCATCACATCATTTGATTCTCACAGCATATATATATGCATACATACATATATATATATATATTTGGTTTTTCGAGGTAGGGTCTTGCTCTAGCCCAGGCTGACCTGGAATTCATTATGTAGTCTCAGGATGGCCTCACACTCACAGCGATCCTCCTACCTCTGCCTCCCGATGGCTGGGATTAAAGGTGTGCGCCACCACGCCCAGCTCGAGAGACAGCAGGTGTCAGGACTCCCCCTGGGGTTGGAAACAGAGACTCAAGAGGAAGAGGATGTTCTCAGGGAACACACTAGTGGATGACAGACATTGATGGAGACCTAGCCCCAGCTGTTCCTACAGCCCACATTGGTATGAGTCCTGCTTTAGCCTCATGCAGGCTGCCTGGGCCCAGGGCAGGAAATGTTCAACAGCCCCGGGGATTCCTGGGCCCTGGAGGACTGCAGTGTGGCTCCCAAGTGCCCAGCTCCACATCCTTCCTTCACTGCAGACCAGTCCTATCCATACAGCCTAAACCTGGCTCCTTCACGGGACAGTGGCTGGGTCCGCTCATGCCCTTCTGCCAAGCCTGTTCTAGCCTTTTTTTTTTTTTCACAACCCTATGCACATGGCCACACCCAGTGAACTCCTGAGGAAGCTAGGGGCCAGGATGGAGGTCAAGAGAAGGGGTTCATGGACTTAGCTTCCTGCTGCCAGGCTGTGCCTGCCTCCGCCCAGCCCTGCCCTGGGGCTCCTGGTTACTCAGTGTCTGGAGGGCAGACCTGGTCCTCTCTCCCTAGCAGAGGAGCCCTGCCATGCTGTTCCTCCAGCTGAGCTGTCTGACCGCCTTGTACTTCAAAGCAACATCTAATTACGCACAGGTGGAGCATTCCTCAGAGATGGGGAATGAGTCAGGGCCAGTTCTGTCTGAGCAGCCCCTCAGAGCCTCTGTTCGGGCCTTACCATGGAATGGAGAGTGAGGCGTGGAGGGCCCCTTAAGAGCCCCCTTCCTGTAGAGGCCTGTGGGACCCTGGTACTCGTCTCTAAGATGATACTCCAAGTCCTCCCATGGTGACCTGATCCATCCTTCAAACCACACCACACTTCTTGGGAACCCTTGCCTGACCAGAGCTCTTCCCTCCCAGCTCAGAGCCAGTGCCGTTCTCTTTCCTCTTCTCTCTATCCAAGGTTGGGAAGTTTTGTTGTTGTTGTTTTTCTGAGAGGGGGTTGTTTATCTTTTGAGGGATTGACTCATAGCAATCCTTCTACCTCAGCCTCCCAAGTAAAGGCGTGACCCATGACTCCCAACTAAGGTTGGGAGGTTTTTTTAAAATATATTTTTATTTGCTTGTTTGTGAGGGGAGAGAGAGAATGGGCACACAAGGGCCTCTTGCTGCTGCCAACAAACACCAGATTCATGTACCACTTTGTGCATCTGGCTTTACGTGGTATGGGGGTTTGATTCAGGTGTCCCCCATAAACTTATGTGCTCTGAATGCTAGATCCCCAGCTGGTGGGAATTTGGAATTGGAGCCTCCTGGAGGTGGTGTATATTTGGGGGAGGGCTTATGGGTGTTATAGCCAGCTTCCCCTTGCCAGTGTTTGACACACTCTTCTGCTGCTGATGTCCATCTGATGGTGGCCAGGAGGTGATGTCCACCCTCTGCTCATGCCATCATTTCTCCTACCATCATGGAGCTTCCCCCAAGTCTATAAGCCAAAATAAACCCTTTCCTCCCCCAAGCTGCTCTTGGTCTGGTGTTTTCTGCCAGCAACGCGAAGCTGACTGCAACATATGGGCTAGAGAATCAAACCTGGGCCAGCGAGCTTCGCAAGCAAGTGCCTTTAACCATTAAGCCATCTCTCCAGCCCCATGCTGGGAGTTTTTAAGTCATTGTTCAGCCTTCCACCTCTGATGTCTTCAGCAGTGTTTGGCACACAGCACGTACTCAGTGAGCATTTCCCAAATGAAGAAAAGACATCAAGCGGCAGGCTAGAGAGATGGCTCAGTGGTTAAAGGCACTTCCTTGCAAAGCCTGACAGCCTGGGTTTGATTCCCTAGTCCCCATGTAAAGCCAGATCTGGAGTTCATCTGCAGTGGCAAGAAGCCCTGGAGCACCCATTCTCCTCTCTCTCTCTCTCTCTCTCTCTCTCTCTCTCTGCTTGCAAATAAATAACTAAGAGAGCAGCTGAGCAAGCCAATGCCTGGCCAGTTGCTTCTGGCCTTAGTGGGTGGTTCTGTCATCTGAACCCCTGGGAAGTAAAGTATTGAAGTTTTCCTGAGTAAAAAGGAAGCCTCTGGAAGCCTGGGTATGGCTAAATCTCCTCCCTCTGTGTCTTAGGGGGACCGCAGGATACCCTGGTAAACCCACTGGGGGCTCAGGAGTTATAGTCTGGTACCGTGATAGAATTGTTAAGAATTTTTCTTTCCTTTTTTCTCCCTCTTCCTCTTCTTTTGAGGCACTAAATATAAATCTGAGGTTTGAAAGTGCTCTACCACTGAGCTCTACTCCCAAGCCCCGCCGATGAAATTTTAAAAGCACATGCTTTCTCTTCTTCAACCCAAATCTCACATTCCAGTCACTAAGAATATTGGATGTGATCTGTTATTTTCTGTTGTAGTCGTGGTAATAATGACAGTTATTCATTCCCTCTGGGCCAGGTGCTGATCTAACTATACAGCATGTATTAACTCATTCAAGTCCAGTGCTTCCCAATCAGGGTCAGCTTTGCCTCGGGGACACTTCGCAATATCTGGAGACATGTTTGGTTGTCACAGCTGGAGGCAGAGTGGTTACTAGGGGTCTCCTGAGTAGAGACCAGAGATGTCAATAAATACCCCACAGTAACACAGGACAATCCTCATGCAGCCCCAAATGTCAGCAATGTCAAGGCTACAAGTTCTCCCACTCCAGCCTAAGGTCAGCTGATCGGAACCTTGGACCACTGAGAAAACCAAGGTCCAGAGGAACTGAATCACTTCCTAAGGTCACACAGCTAGTCAGCAGGTAGTTTTCACCCCGGCTGTCTGGGCCACAGTCCACACTTCCGGCCACCGTACTCTTCAACCGCACCTTGAGGCAGTGTCGCTTCAGCTCTGTGGCTGGGACTTCTCCCTGAAGGCAGCTGCTTTGCGCAGCCAGGAAGCTTCCTCTTAGTCACAGGGAGGAGAAGTTCCCGCAGAGGCCAGGCCACAGCTCCCAAGTGCTTCACCTCAGTCGCCATCACTGATAGCTATCGGGTACACCGACTTCCCTGCTCAGAACTGTGTCCCAGCCCCACACAGGAGATGGATCTCCTGTGCAGGGCCCTGGGTGAAGGTCAGAAAGGGGTTGGCAGGCCATAGCCCCTCCTATATCCCACCAGGCCTAGACTCTGAGCACATATTGGCCTAGGTCAGACACCTGTGTCTTGGCCTCTGTGAGGGCAGTGGGCTCAGAGGTGCCAGTGTAGAAGATGGATGCAATCGCTGGGGCCTCCAGGCTACCCCAGGCGCCATGGGGCCTGGGCTAAAGACGTGGCAGTGGTTGAAATGAGGAACTGGCTAGGCCTTCCACACAGCAGGGAGGAGGAAGAGGCCCTGAGTAAAAGAGAGAGATGACTGGACTGGCGCTGGTCGTCTGGAGTTCAAGGCCCCTGACTGCACCCGCCAGCACGGTCCTGCTTGTGAGATGGTTGGCCAGTGTGAGGGTGATTAACTTGGCAGTGGTGATGGCTGCTTGTAACATGTCTGTAAAGATATTCTGTGGGCTGCAAGTGGACAGATTGTGAGCTGTATTTCGATAATTCCCTTCAGAACAGAACATTGCTGGATTGAGACAATAGATATTAAATATAAACTATGGGTCAGAAAATTGTGTCAGTATTAAAACTAATTCTAGGCTGGAGGGTTGGCCACCAGTTAAAGGTGCTCGTTTGCAAAGTCTGATGGCCTAGGATTGATTCCTCAGTGTTCATGTAAAGCCACATGCACAAAGTGGTGCATGTGTCAGGAATTAATTTACAATGGCAGAAGGCCCTAACTTGATCATTTTTTCTCTCTCTCAAATAAATAAATAAATAAATAAAATTCTGGCATGGTGCCATATACCTTTAATCCCAGCAGTCGGGAGGCAGAGGTAGGAGGATCGCCATGAGTTCAAGGCCACCCTGAGGCTACATAGTGAATTCTAGGTCAGTTTGGGCTAGAGTAAGACCCTACCTCGAAACCCTCCCCCACAAAAATAAAAAAAAGGAAATAAATAAATAAAATGGGCTGGAGAGGTGGCTCAGCAGTTAAGGTGCTTTCTGAAAAGCCTAATGACCCATGTTCAATTCCTCAGTGCCCACATAAAGCTAGATGCACAAAGTGGCACATGCATCTAAAGTTGATTTGCAGTGGCTAGAGGCCATGGCATGCCCATTTTGTTTGTCTGTCTCTCTTCTCTCTAGGCCTCTCTGCTTTCAAATAATAAATAAAAACTTTAAAAAACAAAAACTAACCCTCAGGACTGGAGATATGGCACAGTGGTTAAAGGTGATTGCTTGCAAAACCGTGTGGCCTACGTTCAAGTCCCCTGTGCCCACATAAAGCCAGATGCACAAAGTGGCACATGCATCTGGAGTTCATTTGCGTGGCAAGAGGCTCTGGAGTGCCCATATTCTCTCTCTCTCTCTTTCTCTCCTTGCAAATCAACACAATCCTTTTTTAAAAATGAATTCTCATGTTTGTGAAATAATGGGCAGCCCTAAGAGGTAAGTATTATCATTTTATATCTTTTTATAGAAGGAGCAACAGAGACGGAGAGATCTACTTACTAGCCAAGAATCACACAGCAATCAAAGAGCCCCTAGTCTTTGTTTCTCCTGGCAACCTAGTGTCTTCCTTTGTTGTACTCATGGCAACTAGTAATTATATATCTTCTGTTCCATAGGATGAAGAACTTCCTTGAAGGCAAAGACAAGGATCTTCTGATTACTTCATATTTTCAACACTTGCTGAGCCTATGATAAGCAAGGCTTGTATGCCTGTCAGATGAGGCTTGGCTTATAGATGTGTAGCTTGGATGGGTAGGTAGATGGGTGAGTGAGTTCGTGAGTGCAGGAGGAGTAAGTGGATGGACAGGTGAATGGCTGGGCATGTGACTGAGTAGATGAATGGGGGGCACATGGGTGCGTGAATGGGTAGATGGGTGGTATATGGTGTGTGTGGTGGTTTGAATCAGATGCTCCCCCCCCATAAGCTCGTATCTTAAGTGCTTGGTCCCCAGCTAATGATAATTTGGGAGGTAGAGCCTGGCTGGAGGAGATGTGTTGTTGGGACAGTTTCCCCTTACTACAGTTCACCTCACAATCCTGCTGCTGTTTTCCACCTGCTATGTCCAAGGTGATGCCCAGCCTCGGCTCATTCCATGTTGTCCCCTGCCATCCTGAAGCTTTCAAGAGTATAAGCCCAAAAAAAAAAAAAAAAGGCTGACCTGGAATTAATCTCAGGGTGGCCTCAAACTCATGGTGATCCTCCTACCTCTGCCTGCCTCCCAAGTGCTGGGATTAAAGACATGCACCACCACACTGGGCTGGGTTCTTTTTTATAATTTTCATTTTATTTATTTATTTATGTATTTATTTGAGAGACTGAAAGATACAAAAGAAAGAATAAGTGTGCCAGGGCCTCCAGTCACTGTAAACAAACTCCAGACACATGCACCACCCTCTACATCTGGCTTAAGTGGGTTCTAGGGAATCGAACCTGAATCCTTACACTTTGCAGGCAAGCACCTTAACCACTAAGCCATGTCTCCAACCCTTGGTTAGGTTCTTTATCCCAGAGACAAGAAGGTAACTGTAGCAGTGTGAATGAATGAATAGCTGGGTAGGTGGCAGATGGGCGCCTGGATGGGTTGTGAGTGTGTGCATGAGTAGCTGGGTATGTGGGCATATGGGTGGGTGAATAGGTACATGTGTAGCTGGGTAGGTGGCTAGGGTGCGTGGATTTGGTGTGTGAGATGTGTGGGTGGACAGATGGCTGCATAGGTGACAGGTGGGTAGGGACGCAGATGAGTGCATAGGTAGGTGGCAGGTGGGTAGATGGATGGGGTATGTAGATTGGTGGGTTGGTACGTAGATGGGTAGGTGACTGGGTGGGTAGGTGAAGAGTAGGATTCTGAACAAAACGGTTCATTCTCAGAGCCACTAATACTGGCCTTGCCCCATCTATGCATATCACATTATATCCTGAGATGGAGCTCACCACAGAGTGACTCTTCTCTTCAAATACCAGCCACTAAGCTTCTGCACCATCCTTCACGACCCCCCATAGGAAGTTCTCCTGGCCCGGCTCCTTTTCCACTCTCCTTCTACTGCACAGTACTGGCAAACAGCCTACATCAAGGCCAGTAATACAGACAGACTGAGCCAGGCGTGGTGGTGCACGCCTTTAATCCCAGCACTCGGGAGGCAGGGGTAGGAGGATCGCCATGAGTTTGAGGCCACCCCGAGACTACATGGTGAATTCCAGGTCAGCCTGGGTTAGAGCAAGACCCAACCTCGAAAAACAAACAAAAAAGAAAGAAAGAGCCGGGCGTGGTGGCGCACGCCTTTAATCCCAGCACTTGGGAGGCAGAGGTAGGAGGATTGTTGTGAGTTCGAGGCCACCCAGAGACTCCACAGTGAATTCCAGGTCAGCCTGGGCTAGAGCGAGACCCTACCTCGAAAAACCAAAAAAAAAAAAAAAAAAAAGAAGAAGAGAGAGAGAGAGAGAGAGAAAGAAAGAAAGAAAGAAAGAAAGAAAGAAAGAAAGAAAGAAAAAGAAACTCATTCCTGAGCTGAGGAAGGGCAGGCTCCCACTGCCTCTGCTCTCCCAAGGCTGATCAGTTGATCAGTGGTGGGCACCGGCTGCCCATTTCAGAGTCACGGCCTCTGCCTGGGTAGAGAGGGAAGAACAGTGGCGCTTCATTAGTAGCACCAGCAGGGGAAGCTCACAGCAGCACCAGCCCTTCAGGTGACAAAGCAAGCCCTACTTGAGGAGGCTCCACCACAGCCTCACCCTGGTCACACTGGGCTTGAGCCACAGGAGGACTAGGCAGGCTGGATTCAGTGTGGGTACCTCCCTTCCCCCCCTCCCAGGCCCAGGCCGACCAGCCCCCAGGCAGGCTGGAGGCCTGTTTGCCTTGGCTCTGGGCCAGGCCGCCCCGCCAGTGAGTAATGCGTGAGGACCGCTGGCTCCAGTTCAAGGGAAATGGGCTGGAGACAGGGCCTCCTTGGCCTTCGTGGGGCTCGGCTGAGGGGGCATATTCCCAGAAAATGCCTGCTGCTCCCCTTCCCCATCTTGTGGTCCCTGTCGCCTTTCTCGTGCCACCTCTCACCCTGCTCCAGAGACACCAAAGAAGGCCAACCTTGAGTTCCCAGGAGGAAGATCTTCAAGCACTGCTCAGGGCCTGAGGAGAAGTATGTGTGGACCCCAGCTACCCAGCCTGCAGCCACTAATACGGCCGACCATGTTCCGGTGCCATCAGCCACACCTTCTGGGTATACGCATATGGAGGGCAAGAAGTTGGTATGGGGGCAGTTATGGGAATTCTTGGGGTAGACAGGGGCAGGTGGGGACAGGAGGCCTAGTGTCTCTGGGTGCTAGTCCAGAAGCACTAATACTGGGAAAGACCTCTCAGTATCTGCTCACGTGGGGGCTCCTGAGAAGGACCCTGAGGCCCAGGACCCAGGAGGCTATGCCCAAGCCCACAGCGTAGGTCACTGAGTCAACTGCATCAGGGTGAGGAGGAGGCTGCTCTTCTGAACAGTGGACCTTCTTTGAAAGCCTCATGACCCTCAGGGTGGAGGCATTTGCCTAGGGTGGTTCTATTCTGAGGCTGGAACCTCCTGGAATATTTATCACCAGGGGTTTCTGTGAAATTGCCGTTCTCCCCCTACAGAGTGGTCTCTGCCTGCTTAGGACCCGGCTGAATGACAGTCACAGTTACCAACGCTGTGAGGAGGCAGATGTTCCCAACTCTCCTGTGCCAGGCTTTGTAGCCAACTTTGCCCCATGCCCCACAACCATACCCCGCCTTTACCCGCGGTCAGAGCTCCTAGCTGCAAACATTATTCTGGCTTGGATAAGCTTAAAGAAAAAAAAAAAGTCACAGGGAATCCTAGGGAGTCGCACAAAATCAACAAGTCAGAAAGCGTCTCCACGGCCAGGTTGACTGCCAAGCCACACCACAGAGCTTGCCTTAATACTACGCTGGCCCGTCATGGAGCCCCAGGTGACTCTCCTCTGCCCACTGACATCAGCACTGGGCACCAAACACTGGATTCTGCTGTTGCCCTGCGGTCCCTGCTGTCTGTCCCTACCTCCAGAAGCAGGATGTGGCCACTGCCCACAGCTACAATGAGTCTCCTGCAACCCCGGCTCTCTGTTCCCAGATCCCTACTTCAAATCCAAGCAGGAGCCTCTGATGGGCCAGTCCTTGGCCACCAGGCTAGATAGGAAAGCAGGTATCTGGCCCTGTGACCTTTCTTAAAGATCCCAAGTAACAAAGATTCCCCATACAGTGAGACTTGATGACAGCAGGCAGATCGATAAAAAACAAACACCCCATGGACTCCAAATCCTTGCTGCTCCCATTTTGCACCCAGACTAGAGTGAACGAATGCATGGTGTGTGCTGCTAAAAGCCACTGGGGTCCAGCCTGTCGCTGCGTTCTAAGCAGAGCCCTTGCCCAGGGTATAGCACGCAGTACGACTGGACAGGAGAACTTCCCCATGAGGAACATGCAGGAGGCGGGGTAAGGTGAAGTGACCAGGAGCTCAGCTAGGTGGTGTCAAGACCTGGCCTCTGCCACCTGACTCCTCTCTCTGCTCTCCCACGGCAGACGAAGGGTATGGCTCAGTGTCACGGCAGGTGCCGCAGGGCCTGATTCGTGTGAATGGACCATTGAAAGGAAAAGATGGATTTCATGAGACAGCAGGGAAATGCATTCCAGGCAGAGCGACTGGGGTGAAAGTGTGCAGCTGTGGCTGGACATAGAGAGTACACACAAGTCGCTGAGACCCTGCCGGTGAAGCTAGTGACCCTTCAGGGCAGTTTATAACATCATACTCCATGGTCATCTTGTAACAACTTCTAAAAAATATTCATTTGGGCTGGAGAGATGGCTGAGCAGCTAAGGTGCTTGCCTACAGAGCCTAACAATCTGAGTTCAATTCCCCAGTATCCATGTAAAGCCAGATGCACACAGTGACACATGCATCTGGAGTCTGTTTGCAGTGACTGGAGGCTCTCTCTCTCTCTCCCTCTCTCTCTTCTATCTCTTTCTCTGCTTGCAAATAAATAAATAAATATATTACAATTCAAAAATATTTTATTTTAGGGAGAAAGTGATTATGGGTGCACCAGAGCGTCTTGCCACTGCAAACCAACTCCAGATGCATATGCCACTTTGTGCAGCTGGCTTCACGTGGGTACTGGGGAATCGAACCTAGGCCATCAAGCTTTGCAAGCAAGTGCCTTTAACAGCTGAGCCAGCTTTCCAACCCAGACATTTTTGTAACAATTTAAGTATCCACTCAACAAGTTTCCTGTGAGTACCTAATATGTGAGGGCACATAAAAAAGAGGTTTGGGGAGATGGCTCAGTGGGCAAAAGCACTTGCTGCCCAAGCAGGAGAACCTGAGTTTGATTCTCATTACCCACTAAAAAGCTCGGTGTGGGCACACGCACCTGTGACCTTAGCATGGAGGGGAGGTAGAAGCAAGACAATTGCTAGGGCTCACTGGTCAGCCAGTATAACCAAAGCTGATGAGCTCCAGGTTCAATGAAAGGCTCTGTGTCAAGAAAACAAGGGAGAAGAGTGATAGGAAGACACCCAATATCATCCTCTGTCTTCCACATGCGTGAGGCATGTGCATCTGTACACACATGTACATATGCTACACACACCACACATACAGAAATGACTAAAAGTCTGGAATGAGTGAAGTTCTCAGTAATGGGTGGAATGGGAGGGGAGTTTTGTTGTTGTTTGGGGGCAGGGTCTCACGCTATCCCGAGATGGCCTTGAACTAGTAGCAATTCTCCCACCTCAGTCTCCCAAGTGTTGGGATTATAGGCATGAGCCACCACACCCAGCGTTGGGGGTGATTTTTCAAATATTCTTTCTGCTTTTTGTTTGTGAACTTGTCACGTGTGTATGTGTGTATGTTAAAAATTAAATCCAAGGCCCTGCGCATGCTAAGCATGTGTTCCCTAACCCCACCAGCACCAAATATAATTTTCAATTTATTTCAGGGCTGGAGAGATGGCTTAGTGGTTAAGGCACTTGCTTGCGAAGCCTAAGGACCCAGATTCAATTCTGTAGAACCGATGTAAGCCAGATGCATAACGTGGCACATGTGTCTAGAGTTTGTTTGCAGTGACTAGAGGCCCTGGTGCAACCATTCGCATTCTCCCCCCTCTCGCTCTCATAAACAAATAAAAATAAAATATTAAAAAAGAAATAATTATTTTACTTTTTTATTTACATATGCATGTGTGTGTGTATGTGTGTATGTCTAGGCACACCAAGGTCTCTTGTTATTACAAATGAATGGATGCCAAATGTGCTACTTTTTTGTTGTTGTTTTGTTTTATTTTTCAAGGTAGGGTCTCGCTCTAGCCCAGGCTGACCTGGAATTCACTATGTAGTCTCAGGCTGGCCTCAAACTCACAGTGATTCTCCTACCTCAGCCACCCCAGTGCCGGGATTAAAGGCGTGTGCCACCACACCTGACTGTATGTGCTGCTTTTTGCAATCACTTCATGTGAGTGTCTGAGGTAATGAACCCAGGCTAGTAGGCTTTGCAAGCAAATATGTTTAGCTGTTGAGCCAGCTTCCTAGCGCCTCCCCCCACCATGTCTAAATTTTAAATAGAGACATAGCTTGCTAAAGAGATAATAATAAATAAATAGCAAACAAATGGCCCACCAATTTGCTTTTCTTACTTTTCATTGACAACCACCATACATGTACACAATATGTTATGACCATCACCCTCTCCCATCACACTTCTAGTGGATGCAGCAGTTGTCATCGCTGTCACTGCTGTGGCCTGTGGGACTTGGAAACTGCATGCTCACCAAGCTCCCTGTCCTCGAGAGTGTCAGTCCCTTCCACTGTCAGGAGGACAGCCACCACTGTTCCTCCTCTTCCTGGCCTGCCCCCTCCCCCACCCAGCTGCTTACTCCCTTCCCAGATATGAGATATGAGACTAACATACTTCCTGCTATGCTAATAAGGATGCTATTTTTTGTTTTGTTTTGTTTTGTTTAGTTTTTCAAGGCAGGGTCTCTCTCTAGCCCAGGCTGACCTGGAATTCACTCTGTAGTCTCAGGGTGGCCTCGAACTCACGGTGATCCTCCTACCTCTGCCTCCCGAGTGCTGGGATTAAAGGTGTGCGCCACCACGCCCGGTTGAAGATAATAAGGATTCTTAACCTACCCTACTGTGTACCCTGGGTCCTCACCAGAGGCTGTCCCCCAGGTCTCCAGGAGTCTAAAACCACAAGTGCCATTCTCATCCCTTACACTTTATACATTGTAAATGAAAGCAATGCTCTGAGTAGAGTGGGTAAGGGGCCCAAGGGGAAGAAGGGCAAGCCCAGGGAAATGAGACTGAATTTAAAAACACATATTTTGAGCCGGCGTGGTAGCGCACGCCTTTAATCCCAGCACACGGGAGGCAGAGGTAGGAGGATCACCATGAGTTCAAGGCCACCCTGAGACTACAGAGTGAATTCCAGGTCAGTCTGGGCTAGAGCAAGACCCTACCTCAAAAAAAAATAATAATAATAATAATTTTTTAAATACATATTTTGGGGAGATGGCTCAATTGTTAAAGGCATTTGTTTGCAAAGCTTGCTGGCCGGGGATTCAATTCTCCAACACCCATGTAAAAATAAAGCTAGATGCACCAAGTGGCACATGCGTCTGAAGTTTGTTTGCAGCAGAGAGGCCCTGTCATGCCCAACTCTGTGTCTTCCTCTCTCTCTCTAAATCTCTAAATATATATTTTAAGGTAGGGTTTCACTCTAGCCCAGGCTGGCCTTGAACTCACAGCAATCCTCCTTCCTCAGTCTCCCAAGTGCTGGGATTAAAGGTGTCCACTACCATACTGGGCTAAAAAAAAAAAAAAAAAATGTATTTTTTTTCTTTTTCTTTCTTTCTTCTTCTCCTTTTTTTTTTTTTTTTTTTTTTTTTTTAAAATAGAGAGAATGGTTGTGCTGGGCCTCTAGCCACTGCAAACAAACTCCAGATGCATGTGCCATCTTACGCATCTAGCTCTATGTGGGTACTGGAGAATTGAACCCAGATCATTAGATTTTGCAGGCAAGAACCTTAACCACTGATCCATCTCTCCAGCCCTTGGATTTTCTTTTTATGTGGGTTCTGGAGATCAAACTCAGTCTTTATTCTTACAAGACAAGCACTTTACCCACTGATATATCTCCTTAGCCCTCCTGGTTTAGAAAAAAAAACAGAGGGGCTGGAGAGATGGTTTATCAGTTAAGGCACTTGCCTGCAAAGCCTAAGGACTCAGGTTTGATTCCCTAGTAACTACATAAAGCCAGATGCACAAGGTGGGCACATGCATCTGGAGTTCCTTTGCAGTGGCTAGAGTCCCAGATACACCCATTTTCTATCTGTCTCTTTCTCTTTCTCTCTCGCTCTCTCAAATAAATGATTTTTTCTTTAACAACAGATTTGTCAGGGACTTAGTTCAGTGGGTAAAGTGCTTGCCTAGCTTGCATGAAGCCCTGGGTTTGGACCCCAGCACCACATGATTCCAACACCTGGGACGGGGAGGTAGGAGTCAAGGTCATCCTTCCTTGGCTATACAGTAAGTTCAAGGCTAGCCTGGGATACATGAGACCATGTCCCAAAGAAAATAAAATCAGGGCTGGAGGGATGGTTCAGAGGTTAAGGAACTTGCTTGCAAAGCCAAAGGACCCAGGTTTGACTCCCCAGGACCCACATAAGCCAGATGCACAAAGCGGTGCATGCGTCTGAAGTTTATTTGCGGTGGCTAGAGGCCCTGATGCATGCGTCCATTCTCTCTCTCTCTCTGCCTCTTTCTCTCTCTCTCAAATATATAGATATAAAATAAAATTTAAAAAGAAAAGAAAATCAGACTGAAGTATGATGCATGGACATAAAAGTGAACACATTTTCACATACTATACCACATGGAACCAACTTGTAGATTAAAAAGCAGAACTTCAGTTGCCCCATAAGTTCTGTTCTTGCTCCTTCTTGGCTTCTAACAATAAAACTTCACTTTGGGCTGGAGAGATGGCTTAGTGGTTAAGGCACTTGCCTGCAAAGCCTAGCGACCTGGGTTCGATCCTCAGAACCCACTTAAAGCCAAATGTACAAGGCAATGCATGTGTTTGGAGTTTGTTTGCAGTGTCTGGAGGCCCTGGCATGCCCATTCTCTTTCTCTCTCTCTCTCTCTCTCTCTCTGCTTTTTCTCTCTTATACTCTTTTAAATAAACTCTCTCTATATATATATATTTTTGAGACAATATATTTTTAAAACATAAAATAAAACTTCACTTTTCCTGGTTTTGAATTTTATGTTAATGCAACCATCCCATATGAACTTTTTTTGGTGGGGGCAGTGCCAAGGATTCAAGTGGACAAACCCAAGGCCTTGTGCAGGATTAAGCGAGCATCCTGTCAGTGAACTGCATTCCCAGACAGGTCCCAGGTTTCCTTAGCCTGGCTGTGACATCATGCTGGTGTGCACCCTGACAGCTTTCTCATTCCCATTGCATCTGGGTGTGCATTACAAAATAATCATTCCAAAGCTGGGCGTGGTGGAGCACGCCTTTAATCCCAGCACTCGGGAGGCAGAGGTAGGAGGATTGCCATGAGTTCGAGGCCACCCGGAGACTACATAATGAATTCCAGGTCAGCCTGGGCTAGAGCGAGACCTTACCTCAAAAAAAGAGGGGGTGCTGGAGAGATGGCTTGCAGTTAAGGCGTTTGTCTGCAAAGCCAAAGGATCCCGGTTCGATTCTCCAGGACCCATGTAAGCCAGATACACAAGGTGGAGCATGCTTCTGGAGTTCGTTTGCAGTGGCTAGAGGCCCTGGCGCACCCATTCTCTCTGTCTCTCTCCCTCTTTCTCTCTCTCAAATAAATAAATAAAGTACATTTTAAAAAAGAAAGAAAGAAAAGAAAAACAACAACAAAAATCATTCCACTGCTAGTGGACATTTTTAAGTTGTTCTTAGTTTGGGACTGTTCACAGTAGTATTGCTTTGCATATTCTCATACATGTCATGGGAAATAGACAAATGGGCTCCAAATGCTGGTGTTATTAGATTTGCTAAATTCTTTTCTTTAGGCAGGGAGGTGATATTGGGTCTCATTCTAGCCCAAGCTGACCTGGAATTCATTATTCAGTCTTAGAGTGGCCTCGAACTCACAGCAATCCTCCTACCTCTGTCTCCCGTTGTTTTTGTGTTGGTATTGTTTGAGGCAGAGCCATGCTATGCAGCCCAAGCTAGCCTAGAATTCAAGGTCTTCCTGCCTCAGCTTCCTAAGTGTTGGGATTATCAGACATGCAATACCATACATGGCTTGTTTTTCAGTATTTTCAATTTAAAAAAGAAACTTGCATAAGTAAATAAATCCTCTATTACCCTCACATGCCATTCCATTACCTCAGGCTGGCAACCCAAGTCTGTCTTTCTGGTTATTTCCCAGCATTCCCTCTGCTCTGGAATTACCCTGGGCAGGGCCTCTGGGACAAGTCTCCTGGGCACTGTAATTTCCTTGGCTGCACTGTGTCATTAGACAACTTGGTGCCAATGACACGACGCCTGTGTGAAGCAGAGATTACAGCTCCTGACGGGATGGGACAGGACAGCCTGGCCATGAAGCAGACAGCGCCTGGCACCTCCAGTCTCCCACTGGGGCTCAAGTTCATAGCAAGGCTGTGCAGCAGATCCAGGTTCATCAGTCTCTGCTTGAGAGTCCTTCAGGCGCCTCCAGGTCCTCATCTGGAAGATGGGCTAGTGACAGCATTCCCCCCTAAAAATGCCACAACAGAGCTCATAGAGAGCGCTTGACACACTCAGCCTTTGGTAAACAAAGGCGGTTGTTCTGAGTCGTGTGGCCATTATGACCACACCAAGAAAAAGAATTCTGTCTTTACCTTTAGGAGGAAAATAACAAGAATGAGAGTTCTTTATTTTCATAAATATCTTAAAGTGAGTAGACACTCACATTTTTTTTTTGTAAAAATGGAATTTGCCTGAACTTGAATGTATACATTTAGTGCTGGAAAGTTAAGTAGTTATTCAACATGGATTCATTCAAGGACTATCAGCAGTGCTTACTATGAGCTGGATACCATTCTAGATACTGGGAATGTGACCATGGCTGGGGTGCTCCCCTCGCTGTCACAGAGCTTACACTCTATCTATCGGAGTGTGGGGTGATAGCCAGACCAATGAACAGATAATAAAATGTCAAATGAGCCGGGCGTGGTGGCGCACACCTTTAATCCCAGCACTCGGGAGGCAGAGATAGGAGGATCGCTGTGAGTTTGAGGCCACCCTAAGACTTCATAGTGAATTCCAGGTCAGCCTGGGCTGAAGTGAGACCCTACCTCGGGAAAAAAAAAAAAAAAATTGAGGCCCAGGGAGATGGCTCAACAGTTAAAGGCACTAGCTTGCAAAGCCTGCTAGTCAGGGTTTGATTCCCAAGTACCCACATAAAGCCAAATGCACAAAGTGGTGCATGTGTCTGGAGTTTATTTGCGACAGCAAGAGGCCCAGGCACACCCATTCTCTCTCTCAAATAAATAATATTGAAAAAAAGAAAAAGAAAAGAAAGAAATTGAGGGCTGGAGAGATGGCTCAGCAGTTCAAGACACTTGATTGCAAAGCCTGTCTACCCAGGTTCAATTCCAAAGTACCACATAAAGCCAAACACACAAAGTAGCACGTGTGTCTGGAGTTCATCTACAGCAGCAGGAAACCCTGGCACACCTATACTCTCTCTTCTCTCTCTCTCTCAAATAAATAAAAAATAAACATTAAAAAAAAAGAAGAAAGAAATTGAAGCCAGGCATGGTGGCGCACGCCTTTAATCCTAGCACTTGGAAGACAAAGGTAGGAGGATTGCAGTGAATTCAAGGCCACCCTGAGACTACATAGTAATTTCAGGTCAGCCTGGGCTAGAGTGAGACCCTACCTCAAAAAAAAAAAAAAAAGAAAGAAAGAAAGGAAAAGGGCTAGAGAGATAGCTCAGTGGTTAAGATGCATGCCTGTGAAGCCTACGGACCCAGGTTTGATTCTCCAGGTCCCACGTAAGCCAGATGCACAAGGTGGAGCATGTGTCTGGAGTTCATTTGCAGTGGCTAGAGGCCCTGGCGTCCCCATTCTCACTCGCACTATCTCTCTCTGTCTCTAATAAATAAATAAATAAATAAATAAATAAAATAAATCTTAAAAATGAAAGAAGGAAAGATAGTTGAGGCTCAGAGAAGCTAGGTGACTTGCCCAAGTGAATACTCAAATCCAGCTGTGATGCCCAAACTCACAAATGCGAGGCATAGCCTATGTCTTTCCAGATCCCGTACCCCACCTGTCCCCAACACTGCTGCAGCAACAATTGAGTTGTGCTCCCTTCACACTGTTGGGTTGAGAACACACAGACCAACAAGAAGTTCCTCTGACAGCTAAAGAGTTGGCACTTAACTGGCCATCAGGAAGTCACTCTGTGCTGTAGCCTGTGTAGGACTGTAGGACAGCACTCACTTCTTGCAAGATTGGCTCCTCATGGGTCAGGGAGAATCCTCGGAGTGACTCCACTGAGCAGTGGCCTCAGCAAAGCAGAACTGAAGAAAAACACCTACACCTGCATAGGTGATGAAATTGAACCTGAACACTTCCCAGCTGGAGCACCTCATGCAACTCTTTGAATGTCAGGTTCTTCATCAGTACAATGAGGGTGGTGGTGTTTACCTGTGACTGTAGGGAATGTAGGGAGCAATCCCCAGCATAGCCTTGAACACATTGAGGGGGCTCAGGAGATGACTGTGGATGGGGGCTGCTCTGTAGGAAAGTGTCAGCTACCACTTGATGTTAGACTTCTAACCATTCCTCCTGTCCTGCCCACCTTCCTAGTTATCCATCTGTGGTGGTTTGATTCAGGTGTCCCCCATAAACTCAGGTGTTCTGAATGCTAGGTTCCAGGCTGATAGAGATTTGAGAACTAATGCCTTCTGGAAGCAGTGTATTATTGGGGGGCGGGTTTATGGGTTTTATATCCAGTGTCCCCTTGCCAGTGTTTGGCACACTCCCCTGTTGCTATTGTCGACCTGATGTTGGCCAGAGGGTGACGTGCACCCTCTGCTCATGCCATTGTTTTCCCCTGCCATTGTGGAGCTTCGCCTTGAGCCTGTATGGTCTGGGTGATTTCTGCCAGCAATGTGAACCTGACTGCAACAGTAAAGTTGGTACTGAGAGTAGTGTTGCTGCTAGACATCTGTGTGGTTTTGGACCCTTTGGAGATGATTTTCAAGAGGAATGTGGAGGGATTTGAAACCTTGGCCTAAAAGACTCCTTGCAGTGCTTTAAGTACAGCTTGATGGACTACTGAGGTCAGAGTTGAAAGGCCTGAATGCAATAAGAACTATGGACTGTGAGGTTTGGCTTGTGAGGGTGAGAAAGAGCTTTGCCTGGACTAGGCTAGAAGCAGTTTGTGTGAGAGGCTTGCTGCTATGCTCATGTCCTGAAAATTTGTGTAGAGTTGCTTTGCGTAGAAATGGACTAGTATGAACAAAGGTATACAGCACAGAAAGAAATTTTTAAGCCCAAACTGCTGCCTGTTCAGCTGCAATTGAGAGATTACAACCTTTGAGATTGAGCCAGCTGACCTGCATTGAGCCAACAGGAAGAATGCAGACTCTTTTGAAGAGGCCTGGGTGCTCAAGGAGTGCACTGTTCTTCAAAGTCTGTTTTATTCCCCCTTGGATTAACAAATTGGCACTCCACCTGGTATAATGGAGTTTAAGAAATGCAGGAAAGAGAGGTTAATTGAATTTGCAACACAATCTTGTGTTTTGGAAATGGCCATGGGCAGTGTGAAGCAGGTCTGCTGGATGCCTGCATGGAGACCCAATGGAGCTGTGAGGATGGATCATGGGTTGCAGTGGAGACCCAGTGGAGATGCCGGGACCACAAGATGGCTGCCAAGGAAAGCTGCCAGCCAGATGAAGTGTTCAGGACTGTGAGTGGTCTAGCTGGAGAGCTGGAATTGGAACTCCAGAGACTTGTTGGTTAGAATTATGGGACTTGCAGCCGGGCGTGGTGGCACACACCTTTAATCCCAGCACTTGGGAGGCAGAGGTAGGAGGATCACCGTGAGTTGGAGGCCACCCTGAGACTACATAGTTAATTCCAGGTCAGCCTGGACTAGAGTGAAACCCTACCTCGAAAAAACCAAAAAATAAAAAATAAAAAAAATTATGGGACTTGGAGACTTGTCACTGACTAGAGCTGTTGCACTTGGAGCTACAGAGTTTGATGTTTTCCCTGGTTGTTTTAAATTTTGTATTGGTTGAATATTTCTTTGCTGTATGCCATCTTTTGTAGTGTGTCTATTCTGTACCATTATGATTTTTTGTGGGTTTTTTTTTTTTTTTTTTTTGTATTATGGCTCAGTTAAAAAAAATTTTGGACTACAAAGCCAGGCATGGTGGTGGATGTCTTTAATCCCAAAACAAACAAACAAACAAACAAAAATCTTGGACTACAGGGATGTATAGACATCATTAGTATTCATAAAAATATGGGGACTTTTAAAGTTGGATGAATGCATTGCATTTTATATCATGTATGATTATCAGTGTATGGGGGCCAGGGGTGGAATGTAGTGGTTTGAGTCAGGTGTCCCCCATAAACTTAGGTGTTCTGAATGCTAGGTCCCCAGCTGATAGAGATTTGGGAACTAACACCTCCTGGAGGCATTGTTGGCGGCAGGCTTATGGGTATTACAGCCAGTTTCCCCTTGCCAGAGCTTGGCACTCTCCTGTTGCTATTGTCCACCTTATGTTGCCCAGGGGGTGATGTCCACCCTCTGTTCATGCCATCGTTTTCCCCTGCAATCATGGAGCTTCCCCTCGAGTCTGTAAGCCAAATTAAACCCCCTTTCCCCCCCCCCAAAAAAATCTTCTCTTCTTTGGGTGATTTCTGTCAGCAATGCGAACCTGACTGCAACACCATCCCACCAGAATCCACACTCCACACCCGACTGCAGCATCCTTCTTGAGGCCTCAGCTTCTGCTTCCCAAACCCGGAAGACAGACTCCAGCAGCCAGTCCAATGCGAGTAAATTGTGCAGCTGGAACCACACGAGATTCCATCACATAAACATCTCCACGGCCTGGGATCCTGGTCACCCTCCCCACTGACCTTCTCCATGCGTGATGACGACTTCCTCGACCTTAGCCAAGCTCCTTAGTCACTGAGAGACTCCTTTTTTTTTTTTTTCCCCAGAGCATCCTGGGGAGGACTAAATGGCAATCCCCCTAAACAGTGAGCATCGTGCCTGGCACCGGGAAGCATTTATTAAAAGGTGACTGTTAACTATTGCGGAGCTCCCTGACGTGCTCATGCAAGTCGGTGCTAACTGCAATGACTGACAGTTCCCTGATTTCCCTTCCATCCCCAGCGGTCCTCAACCACTACCGCCCTGGAGTTAATTAGAACCCTCCTTGGGTGTTCTCCAGAGATGAGATTTTACACTTACACCGGGTTAGAGAATCAGAGTAAATGTAGGAAGACTCCAGTTCAACCGATGGCCCTCATTGCCACCGGGGATCATGCTCCGGGGCACTATTTGGCATCAATGTTCTTTGGATTGCCAGTGCTTGCTCCTCAGTTGTACAACAACCCTATAAAAGGGTGGTGACAGGGCTGGAGAGATGGCTTAGCCATTAAGGTGCTCGCCTGTGTAGCCTAAGGACCCAGGTTTGATTCTCAAGAAGCCACGCAAGCCAGATGCACATACATGGTGGCACATGCATCTGGAGTTCATTTGCAGTGGCTAGAGGCCCTGCTGTGCCCATTCTATCTATCTGGCTCTTTCTCTCAAGTCAATAATAATATTTTGAAACAAAAGGGTGTTGACAGTAAATGGTGGTGTTTCACGTCATGATGTAGCAAGGCAATCAGCAGTTCCACAACGGCCCTCCAAAAATGGTTCGTAAAATGATTCTGGTTTATGAAATCCCAATTTTTTGAAAAAGGTTCTCGTTCTAGCCAGGTGAACCTGAACTGACTGTAGTACATGTTGGCCTTGAACTCACTGTGATCCTCCTTCCTCAGCCGGTTGAGGATTGAGATTATAGAGATGAGCCACCATCATGTCTAGTTCATATCCATCTTTTTTCCCCCCAAGGTAGTGTTTCACTCTAGCCCAGGCTGACCTGGAATTCACTATGTAGTCTCGGCGGCCTTGAACTCACGGCGATCCTCCTACCAATGCCTCCTGAGTGCTGGGATTAAAGGCTGCTATCCATGTCTTTTAAAATTTTTGCATGCACAGGTGTGTTATGGACTTGCCAGGACCTCTTGCCACTGCCAATGAACGCCTAGTGTTTGCACCACCTTTTGGTACCTGGCTTACATGAGTGGCTTGGGACTTGAACCCTGGCAGATTCCACAAGCAAGTACCTCTAACCACTGAGAAGCATTTCTACCCCTCTTTCCCTGATAACCAAAACCTTAACCCTTCACTTCAGAGGGACATTTCTAGATCTAGTGTTCAAACTCTTTGACAGACACTTATACCACCCATCTTTGGTGCCTGAATCTAGAGGGTAAGGAACAAAAGGTAGTGGGGGAGGGGATTATGATCAAATTACATTTATCTTCATGTATGAACATTGTCAGTAAGTTAAAAGTATTGAGGAAGTACTTCCACAGTAAGGGCCCCAGGGATGGGCTGGACAAGTGGACTACTGAATCTGTCACCTACCATCTAGTAGACAGGGAGGGGTGAGACTTGGACTCAAGAGTGCCTGGTACACATTGAGGGACCAGAAGGCAGCCTCGGCCCTTTGACCACCACTGACAATCCTCCACCATCACCCCACTCCCTTAGGGCCTACGTGTGTAGGACACCTCTTGGAATCCAGTCTGGCAAAGTCCCCTAGGGTCAGAATTTAAGGTCTGGTGAGGAGGTAGCAAGAAGCAGATGGACCCTGTGGGACTGTCCTTGCCCATCTGTCCCTGACTCAAACCAAACTCCTTCCGGGGGTCTCCCGATGACACTCCCCTTCCTCGATCCCACCAGCTTAGGAAAAAATCAGCCACAGGGCTCCCTTTGGTTGTCTCCCAATACAAACACGGCACACCTGCCAACTTTCCCCCACAGCCACGTCCAACAAGGAGGTATCCCTGGACCTTGGGAGCGGCTATTACAGGAAGGTCTTCCTTTTGTGGCCCCATCCCCACTCAACACGGAGCTGATAAGACCCCCCCCCCACCTCCCCTCCAAGCAGAAGACAACAGAGCTAAAGGACATAGAAATGGAAGTATACATTTTAAAAATTGTTTAATGGAACATAAACTCCTTTAGAAAAACATTCAGCTAGGTGATAACACCCATAGAAAAAACACCAATCTTGTGTTTATCTTTTTTAATTTGGCATTTGTTATTTGCATTTATATTAAAGCAAAGTGCATCTTTTCTTTATTTTTCTTGTTTATACACATTGCACAATACATAAATAATGATGCTTATAAAACGTCTTTATATTTACAAGTAATAATATATTTATATATAACATAAAATACATTTTTCTTTAATAAATCTCGGGGTTTTTTAGGAGTCCTTTGTCTCTCAAAGCACTACAATGCTAAATTTCCAATGAGAATGCTTCTCTTGTTCATTTAAACCTTTGTAGTTAGAAAAATAGCTTATGTTAAAGTCTAAACATGCTCATTGAGCTAAGAACAGTGTCAAAGTATCATACGAGTGTATGAGTTGTAGAAGAAATGAGAGGAGAGCTGGGTGTCAGCCTAGGATGGTACCTTCGGTTAGGATGGACCGCACCCTTCTTGGTGGGAAGAGGGCCACTGAGCAGGTCCCTCCCAGGGGATGCCCCTTGCTGGTCTAACAGTGCTCAACACACAGGTGGGGAGCTGGGGAGGAGTGTGCTGAGCTGGCTTTCCACATCCGGGAGAAACCTGATGAAACCAAGGCAGGGACAGGCTGAAGGGCCTGAGAGGGTAAAGGGTGAGCAATACTGTGACTGGGCTGCCCCGGCAGCCCTCAGGAAACCCATCTCAGAGAGATCCAGGAGCAGATGGCCAAAAAAAGACAGACATGACGATGGCAGCAGGGTGGCAGGCAGGGGCACAACAAGGATGGAAACAATTGGTTCTGGTTCAGCCTCTAGCAGACTCGCTTCTCAGAAGCCTGTGGATAGGCCTGTGTCCTAAAAGTGGGAGAGGCGGGGTAGGGGCTTCGGCAGGCTGGGCAGAACTTGGCAGCTGTTGGGATACCCGCCACTAGCCGGCCCAGGTACTGCCCCTGCCCCACTGAGCATGTCCAAAGGGTGCGAGAGAGACGCGGCTTGAACAGCAAAGCCTCTCAGCTGGGGACATCCGTAAGGAACACAAAAAGCACGTCATTTCCCCCATCTGTCGTTCACACACACACACGAGTGCATACTCACAGACACACACTCTCTCTCACTCGCACATCCATTCCTGACAAGTGAAATGCTGATCCGAAGGGAAAGGAGCGTTTCCCTTGAACTGTGTTTGGAGGTGGTGCTGACTTCTGCTTCCCCTTTTCCTACTGGGGTCCTGCCAACCATACCTACACCCCCTCCAAAAAAACAAAACAAAAAACAAAAACCATGTTTCATTTCATAAGCTATTTCTCAAAGAACAAAACAAAACACAAACAAGAATGACTGAGAAGTAAAAACAAAAACAAAAACAAAAAACCAACAATGGTAACAAATAAAACCGACCAGAGTTTGCATGAAAGCAAGCACTCAGGAGAAAAGATTAGCAGCAATGTAGTTTGAATGGTGGCCTGTTCGGCTCATGCTCCATCCGGTCCTCTCCCCACGCTCCCGCTCCGAGCTCTCCTCACGCCCACGTGGCTACCGGCTGTTAAAGATGACCTCCAGCCAGCAGGGGCAGCTGCTGATGAACTGGCGGGTGTAGCACTGGCCCCAGCCCTTCACGAAGCTGATCTGCACGGTGAAACCTGTCCACGGCTGCTGCATGAACTCGTGGTCGTTGGGCCGCTGGAGGCTGTACGCCTTCTCGTAGTCGAAAGCCTTGATGGAGAAACCGGGGAACACCTTGTGCACCAACAGCGTCCTGGAGTCCGGGTTGTCCAGTGTGGCGGACTTGATGAAGATGGGGTAACTGCTGCGGTTGTACACCCACACGCCATCCACTTCCCGCGTCAGCTGGATGCCACAGCCGATTTTGCTCCGCACCTTCTGCACCAGTTGACTCTTGTTGTCTGAATTGAGCTGTCCGAGGCAAAAGCCATTCCCCTGAGGTAGATCATAGAAGATATCCAAGGAGGGCTCCTGGACACAGTAGAGCCTCCCCACTCTCGTCTTCTCCTCCCAGTATGCCACCACGCACCAGTGTGACCGATCCCCAGGCTCCAGAAGAAGTTGGGAATCTGCAAAACAAAATGGTGGACATGGTTGGTGGTGATGGAGAACTGGGTTCCTGCGTCCTCCCAGAAACGACACGTATGCACTCATGTGAACACAGCAGCTCATGTGGGTGCCCAGAGCCGCCTCATCTCCTGGAGATGGAAAGAGTGGGTGATGGTGGGCCCGAGTATCTGCAGGCTTTACAGTGTTCCTACACAGGGGCATCTACATCCAGCTTTAAACGTAGGATTTCTGAGGTGCTTCTCTCCTTGGCACCTGGTCCAGGACACCAGCACCTGCGCCCACTTGGCCCTGCAGGGCAAAGACAGCCTAGGACCCTGAGTCTTGAGATTTTGAGCTGCAGAAGAGCTCGGCATGGCCTAGAATCACAAACGCCTCAGTTGGGTGGAACTTTGAAGGCCAGCTCCCCCAGCCCCCCTGTCATCAGAGGAGAAAGGCTGGTCTACTGGGTGGTGACCCGCCAGACTGAGAAGCCAGGTGTCCCCCACACGCTACAGCCTCTGAGCTTGCCACCCAGTTCTCAGATGAGCGCCTTTTGTTATAAAAGAGCTCCATCTGGTAAAAATAAAGGTGAAGGTGGTTTGGGGGTAAAACCATCTATCTCTCTGACAGAAAACCAACCCTCAGAGTAACAGCAGTCTTCACAAGGGCAAATTCGTGTCCAAATGCCAAGTCACAACAAGCAGATGGGCACTAACCCAGACCAGCTGAACACAGCCAGCCCCAGCCAGAGGGTAGTGTGTCTAAAATGGATGTGGCCATCCTTGACATGCCCCTTCTCTGCCAGCACCCACCCGTCAGAGGAGCCCGCACAGCCTAGGCTGCTGTTCCTCCCAGCACCGCCTTCCTCCCCTCTCGGTCTCCTACAAGCCCCACTGCCCGTGGCAGCCTGGGATGACTGGTGACTTTCCTAAGCAGGCTCCCTGAGTACTTTAAAGGAGGGCCATGCAGGGGAGAGCTGTGCGCCCCCCATCCCAGCTTCCCTCCCACTACCTCCTCAAGCTCAAGCCAGCAGAGAGCAGGCCTCAGACCGGGGACCATAAATCTCCCAGCCCAGGCAGGCTGCAGGAACGCTGTGGTTTGCGGCAGCAGGGTGGAGACCGGAAGTCTTGTATTTGTTAACAAAAATGGGGATAGGCAAGGGGGAAAGATGTGGGGGGGGGGATGGGGGAGGCAAGTCTAGAGTCAGAGACCTCCCGCTCTCCCACTCCTGTGGTTCTGAGAGTCCCTAAAGGTATGAGGGAGGCATTTTCTAGTGGCCTTTCTTTCTGGGCTCAGGCCCCCATGTCCTGTGGCCCCAGCAGGCTAAGGAACCCAAAGCAGCTTTAGTGCACCAAAACATTCCAAATTTTACAGGCATGTTAGGACCTGGGAACCAATCCACTCCATTGCCTTTTCTTTTTCTCCTTTTTTTTTTTTTTAAAGCAACAGCCACTCTTTGACAGCAATGTCCCTGTGAATGAGTCTGTACAAATGTGTAGACTGTGACCCACAGAAGCAGTCACACATACACACAAACCCGGAGCAGCTGTCCCTTCTAGAAACCCCCCAAGTGGCCTCCCAACCCCCCGCCCAGACAGCTAGCTACACACAAAGGCGAGGCCACGAGCTCATTTCTTTGCCTAGATCCTCACCCCAGTAAAAACCAACATCCCAAACCCACCTGCACTGGTCCCTGACCCCTCTGCCATGTATCTCAAGTTCAAATGTGTGAGACTGCATGGACATCCTAAGTGCACAAGCGCTGCGTGTGTGTGTGTGTGTGAGAGAGAGAGAGAGAGAGAGAGAGAGCAGGCGTGCACACACACAGAGGAACATATGGAAAAACAAGAGAAGGACAAGGGCTCAGAGCAGAAGGTGACTCATCAGGCATTAACTTGTTTCTGCAAAGTATCCATCAACTGCTAATAAACTCGTGAGCGCTGGCAATCTTTGAACTTTCTTGCAGAGGGAGCTCAGCTCCGAAGGCCACACCAACCACCCATAATGTCCACGGAAGTAATACACTTCTGGCTGCAACTGCTCTCTGGCTCACTACCCCAACTTGGGACAACAAACCTGGCCAGGGAAAGGAAGATGCAGGGAGTGGCTGGGGGGAGGGGAGGAGGCTGCAGAGACCCTCCGAGGGGCCCCTCGATGCTTTGTTTCATCTAGCCCCACAGAAACCTGGCACCAGACAGCAGGGAGGGAGGAGGGGAAAGAGGAAGAGGAGGGGCAGAGGCCCAGGATAGAGTTGCCCCCATGCCAGGCCTGCTGGCTTCCTTGGGAAGGGGGCGGGAGCCTGTCTGCCAAGCAGGCCTCTGGGGCAGAGGAGCTGGGTGAGGCTGGGGCCTGAGGCTTAGGGGGGGTGGGGGGGCATGCTTGGGTTTCTCTTTCATCTGCACAGCCAGCCTACCCCGCAATTTGCTGCCAGACATCCCCAGGAAAAGAGCCTTTTTCTGTTGAGGTTAATGGCCTGGCCCAGATAAACAGCAATGTGTGGGTGTCCCGTAAAAGTCAACTCAGTGGCCTAATGTACCATAGGAGACCCCTGCCTGCTACCCCATGCCTTCTGCCCCTCACCATCTCCCAGCAGCCTCCCACCCCACGCAGAGCAGCTCTGCTCCCCACTCGTGTGCAAAATGTTTCTGAGCACCAGAAACTGGCCGTGCTTTCCACACAAGATGGGCCCTGAACACCCTGCTGGGTAGGTCCGTTTCTGGGAATCACCCAGCATCATCTTACTGGAACAGTTCCCTGAACTGGGTCCACAGCCCACAAGTCTCCCACAAAGGGTGCTTGGGGGCGCGTGGCTCCTGGGGATTCCCAGGACATGTGGACAGGGCCTGAAGGAGTGAGTCTTGGTCACAGAAATGATGGAGAAGTCTGGGGAACCCAACGATGGCTTCTTACCCTCATGGCTGACGCTAAGGCCCCCAAAATGAAACTCCCATCCCTCGTTAATTTCCCCCAGCTTTTATAACCTTTTCCGGTATTTTCAACAACTTCTTCTTCCCCTCCCCAGAAAACTGTACAGGGGCTTGTCTTAAAACTGTATGCATCCATTTTAAAGTATCCAAAATAAAAGCTGTGTTGTAAAAAGCTCACTAATCAGATGCCTGCTCACAACTTTTTCCTTTTTATTACAGCTGAGGGAATTTTTGGACCAACACCAGAAAAATGCTGAATCTGCCTAAAAATTCTCTTAAGGTGTTTCTCCCCTCCCTTTCCTCGTTTTTCTTAAAGCATTAAAATCTTCCCTTTAAGGGGAAGGGAGAACTTAGGAGCTGCGCTGCCTTGGGGAAAACTGCTGAGCAAGAAGCTCCCTGCAAGGAGTTAGTTAATTATCTCGGTCATGAATGAACAGACTAGACCCTTGTCTACCAAGCGGCTTGTGAATGACTCTCACTCTGGGCCTCGGGGACACAGGGTGACCAGACCTCAAGAGCACATTTTAGGAACACAAAGAACTTCCTCATTTTCAAATATTTAATTTGAAGGTGTGAGACGATGAGGAAGAATAATACGCGGAGAAGGAAAAGGCCAAGTTCAGGGCCTCAGTGGTACCATTTCTGGTCTCCAGGTCATCATGGAGTTGATCCTGAGGCCAGAGGGACAAAACTGTTCCAGCACATTCGTTTCTAAGAGCAGGAGTATACAGTGGGGTCCATATGCAGACAGAACCAGGTACTAGTGGGAGGGGCAATAACTGCATCTTTTGGGACAGATAAGCTTAAGATATACTCAGTGTGGACGGAGCAACAGCAGCTGGTACCCACTGAGGTTAAATGTGCCCAACTGCCAAGATAGAGGGGGTGCTAGAGTAACAGATGGCAAGGAGGGGTCTCAGCCCACTCTCACCTCTGTGGGGCACTTGGATTATAAAATGGTACTTCTCTGCCAAACCCAATGGTGCCATGGGCCCATGAGTGCCTCCCGGATGTTACAGCTAGGCAGGAAGAGCACGTGGACAGAAACACTCCTCCTGAAGGTCTCTCCATGCTGGCAAAGCAAGAGCAGAGACAGATACACAAAGGCTGGCAATCAGCAAAGGCTGGCTGCTGCCATGCCTCACCCACCGTGGGTCCAGGGTCCTCCCTCCTCAAGACCCAAGAGTCATCGGCGGCTGCCCCATCCTGTCCTGCTCTCTACATCCGACATCTCAAAGCAAAACCCAGCAACACTGCCCTGCTCCTCGCCCTGTCAGGAAGCTGGCTGTTCTGAGCTGACCCAAGCCACTCTGGGAACAAGGATAAGCAAAAGGGCACCCAGTACCAATTCACCCCATCTAGTCTCGACTCAAATCGATGCCAACTAGGACCCTCACTGTCTCCTTTCCAAGAAAAAGGTGATCAAAACCCATAGCCAACAGGAAAAGCTGCCTGAAGTAGCTTGAATCTGCCAAGCTCACGACCTCACTGAGAACATGGGTAGAAATAATTCAGGGCTCCACCAGCCACCCCATGACTCCTTCACCAAGTAAGCTGAACTTTTGTTCATGCTCGGCTGATATCCATGGTAGTGGCTTGACTGGGGGAAGAAGGGATCAAGGGGTGTCATGGAGTCCCTTTCAAAGGCTAGGGTGATCTCTCAGATCCATGAGTTCAACCAGTAGAGTCACTACCCATTAAGAAATCCCACCATGACACATCCCAAAGGTGAGTTGACCAGCTAGAGTCAGACATCCCAAATCAAATCTACTTGCCCTGTAACTTTGGTGGATGATGTAAATTCATCCTAAAAACGGGTCTCCCAGGGCAGCAACATGAAGTTAGGGTGCTAGCCCATTCTAAGGTGGGTGCTCTCTACACACATACACACATACACACACCTCACTTCTTCAATTGCTGGGAAGAGGTCAATCAGACACCCACTCTGCCCCTGCCCATCCGTAGAAAGGATGAGGGTTCTGGGCCGGTGCTGATACCCAGTAGACATTTCCATGCACAGGTGCGTACTGCAGGGCTCAGAACAAGCCGGAGGTGGCAGAGTAACACCAATAAGAGGACCAAAGCCTCCTAAGTCATGTGCTAAGGAGCAGAGCGGGAAATTCAAGGCCGGGGAGCTGAGGGTATGGTCATCTCTAAATACTCCAGCAAAAAAAAAACAGAGTGAAGGTCCAGTTCCTAGTGAAATAAAACAGCTTCTTCACCAGCAAAGTATTTGTGACTTTGGCCAAGTGGCTTGCCCTATTGGGAGTACCACAGTCTGACCTGTCCATAAATGACAGGAGGAGGATTGGTGCAAAATGAACCCCAGGGTCTCCTTTGAGCTCTGATGGTCTATGGCTGGCTTTGTGACGCATGAATGGGACCATACACACCAGGCAGTGCCAGGTCCAGTTGTGACCACTACCTTCTACTGAGTAAGAAAACCACTCTGGCGGGCAGGGCGTATTTTTTGCTTCTCATTTGCAACAACAAAACAAAACCAAAAAAGAAAGAAGGTTTTATGTCAGGTTTTGTCACATCCATCTCTAAAATGATTCATTTTTGTTTCAAAGAGTTACAAACTTCTTTATCTTATAACTAATCACCCTCAGGAAAACGTGAGTCCCTAAAACGGGGTCTCCTACCATCACCCAGATTTCCAGTGTGTGCCCAGGCTTGGCCCCCCTAAAGCTCCTCAGTCACCACCACGCTCCCACCAACTCTCCCAGGCTTCCATCATCAATCACCACTACGATGTAGAGCCATGCTTCCCCACACTGGTCCTACCCAAAAGTCCCCCAGCCAGGGGCACTATTTTGCCATCAGAGAATATAGCTAAGGGTAGAACAGGACACAGGAGGGAAGCCACACACAAATCAAAAGCTCCTGTCTGTCTCGCCATTGGAGCTGACACTGCTTCCTGTGGCCCGGTGTTCAGCCATGCAAATTATAACATGTACCCAGCTGCCTGCAGCCACTGCTGTCTGAGGAGCCCAGCTCTGCCCAGCTCAGAGAGGCTCAGAGGAAGGGTGGGGACTCCCAACCCAGCCAACTCCATTCATAATATTTACAGTAAATGGGCCACTCTGGCTGCTGCTTAGTACGCACCCAGCCTAATTACCTCTCAAGTTTGACTTCAAGGTTCTTCCCTTCCCCCCTCCATGATGTGCCACCAGTTAAGTTCCCACGGCGACCCCCACAACTCAACAGCTCCCCACACAGCCGGGGTTCATGCACTTCTTGCACATGCCACACAGCAAGAACTGGAAAAACATGCAACAGAAAGTCCAACTGTGTCCAAAAGGGACATTCAAGTCAAATCCCTCTCCTCTCCCACCCACCTGCCACTTTACACAGTGTGGAGAGCCCTGGCCGGAAGGCCGCTGTGGACCCCAGGAACATGCACGCTCCAACAACGGAGCTTTCTCATAAACCACATCTTAATCTTTCACTAACCATATAAGATGTTACATGGAACGTGTATCTTAGATAAATGTTAGAAGCTTAGCAAAAATCTTGGGGCTGGAGAGATGGCTTAGTGGTTAAGGCACTTGCCAGCAAAGCCCTTCAAAGGACACAGGTTCTATTCCCCAGTACCCATGTAAAACGAGATGCACAAAGTGGCGCATGTGTTGGGAGTTTGTTCGCAGTAGCTAGAGGCCCTGGCACCTGGCATACCTCTTTAGATCTCTCATATAAAAGATTTAAAAAATCGTAATGAAATACACACACACACACACACACACACAATGAAACCCATAACTTTATACACTAACATTTAAGAAAAAAAAGTAGAACCAAAAATTAAAAGGCAATTTTCTAAAAGGTCAAAAATCCCCAAATGTTTAACACTATTTTAGTTTGCTCTTGCAGATTTGGGGGGGTGGTGTGTACAAGGAACCAAACTGTTTTTGCCCTGGGCCTTGCTTTAATAAAAACCCCAGGCCACACTGACCCCAGACCCTGAAAAGTGTCACAGGACACAAAAGCCTCCCTCCCATCCCCCCCACACACAGTTCCAACTCAACTCCAGTTTTTCTAGAGGGTAGGAAAACTGTCAGAAGACATGGAAAAATACAGTGAGGAACAAAAGTCCTTTTTATCCCCTCCTTCCCCAGGCTCCCCTGCTCCGTAACAATTATGAAAACTGTTGGATGGGAAGCATTCTGAATATTTACTGCATTCCGGCCAATAAATTCCAGCGCAGGATCTGATGGAAAGGCCTCTCTCTCCAGTGAGCTCCCTCCCAGCCCTCATTCCTCCTTTCTTTACAACCCCAGCCCAGGGCCTAGCCAGGCCAGGGCCACACTGTACTTACAGGGAAAAACAACAGAAGACAGTCTGGAGACAGTGTGCAGACTGGAAAAGTTAATCATTACTTCTGTCTGCCTCCATAATCTAATCTCCCCAGCCTGGACACACTCACTGCTCAGCCATCCCAGCCCTTTCACCCCCAAAGCACTTGGGACCTCCTAGACCTGAGTCGTCGGTCTCCCCCCACCCCCACCCCTCCTTCCATTCTCAGGCCAAGGGAATGGAAGGCAATGAAAGGCCTCCTCCAGGAAGAGGCAGCTATCACAAGGCCCTGGAGTCCAATGTACAAGGTTGCCCTTCTGTGTGGCGTGGCCCATAATTCATAGTGCTCTCTAGCCTCATATAATGTGGGCTCCAATCTGGCTAGTGTTCCACAGCCACCAGAGCAGAGTTGCTGTCTCCTGTCTTGGGTACATATTCAAATACTTGTGACTTGATAATTGTGTTAAGTAATTTTTACTCCAGGAAAGAAAAAATAAGTAATAAAGGGGCTAGGAGAAGTGGACATCCCAGGGGTAGAATTCTTGCCTATTAGGCTCCTGGTCCAGGCTTCCATGCCCAGCCCAAGAAGAAAAGAAGGGAGGGCTCTCCCTCATTCCCTTCTCCTTGTGCCCCTCAATGTGCCATCAAAAACCTGCCTTTCTGAACAAGGGCTTTTGAAGTGGGGGGGTTCTACAAGACTAAGCCTCACCTGAAATATATGCAAATGATGGTGTTACCTATGCATTTTCTGGGCTGAGATTCCTCAGCTTTCACTCCTACTGGAGAGTTTGCAAGATAATAAACATGAAGAATTATGCTCTTATTTTAAAATGAAGAAGCCAATAACTACCTAGACCCCAGATTCCCACCCCCCATCCAGCCTCAAACCCAAGAGCCAATGGATCACAGATCTTAGGATGACAAATCAGCAAGGAATTTGGTGACCAAGCCCAACTCCTTATTTTGCAGAAAACACAAGTGTCAAGCACACAAATGGGTCATGCAAATGGCCAAGTCCCAAGCCCCACTGTGCTTAGCCTAGAGCAGCAGGCCAGGCTCTAGGACCTGGGGGATGTAGCCTCCTCCTAGGACTGCAAACACAATCGGGAGACACCAGACGCTGGAGGGGGGATAAGACAAGCAGACATGAGGGGAGGGGGACAACCCAACTGGGGACTTTTGACTCTTTCAGGAAATAACCCCCAGTGGTTTCCGTTGTTACCCCACAGAGATGGAGATGGGGGGCCCATCTATCTTTAAATTCTAGGCACACCCAGAGCACAGTGAGAACTTTCTTTTCCCTCTAGGTTACTGATTAATGAGGGGGAGGGGCAGTGCTGTCTGACAGGCTGCCTGCCGTGGGGCTACCCAGGTCCCTAAGCACTTCTGAGCTGAGCAGCTCAGATGACCCCCACTTAGGTCTACTGGGAAAGAACTACTTCCAACTTCATTAGGTGCCTGACAGCGAAGGCGACAGAGAGGGAATCTAATCCCCACCCACAAAAGTGCAGACAGACAGTCTGGACGCTGTGTGTAGCTTTTGCCCCTGTTGAACAAAGGTCCCAGATCACAAAGTCAAACAGCTGTACAGAAGTGAACCAGGAGCCACCAGCAGTGACTGGTCAGGTTATCTAAGGCCGGGGGGGGGGGGGGGAGGTTTATGATGGGACGGGACAGAAGCTCACGACTCTGCAAGGTGAAAGTGGAGTTGGAACCAGTTCTTTCTTCCCTTTCTGCCTTGGCATAAGCCCCAAGCCAAACTAGCTCTCCTGCTTCCCCCG
The DNA here is from genome assembly GCA_036346955.1 of Dipus sagitta. Taxonomy (NCBI): domain Eukaryota; kingdom Metazoa; phylum Chordata; class Mammalia; order Rodentia; family Dipodidae; genus Dipus; species Dipus sagitta. The sequence continues at coordinate 38,871,010 of CM070771.1, forward strand.
GTGGGACACCACAGAGGAGCAACAAGGCTAATTCAATTAGCACGTTCTCAGAGCTCACAAAGCTGGTCCCCAGGGTCCCCCACGGGGCAGGATGAGCATAGAAATGAAACACCTTGGTAAACACACCTTAGACTGTTGTACAAGCAACTTCCGGCCAGCTAGGGACACACACACACACACATACACAGAGGCGCTGGGGCCTCAGTAACAGTCTTGACCTTCACATTTCAAATTAAAAGAACTTTTATCCTCAGGGGCTCCTTACACCAAGCGCACTGGAGTTACAAAGGAAAAGTCAATCTCAGGCTCTGAAAACATCACACCTTCCCTCTGGCCCTCAAGACGTTGACACTGTCCTGTAAGGTGCTCCCACTCCCTCCTCCCCTGCTGTGGTCACATCCATCATCTCTGCTCTCCTGGAGGGTCTACAGGGTGGGCTACCGCCGTGCCGCCGCCTCTCACTGCTGTCATCAGGCAGTCAGCGACGATGACTGAAGAGCCCTGCCTAGAACAGTCACCCAGGGCGCTCATCCTTGGCCCTCTGTTGGGTGGGCCTGCTCCTTCCTACCTCCCTCCACCAGTCTGACTCAACACCACTCTGATCTCCGCCCTGAGGGCCCAGACGCCCGTCCCCCAGGCTGCACAGAGCCTGGCATCTAGCGGGTGTTTAGGAAACAAGTATTTGCTACATGAAGGAACTGCGGAGAAACACTGGCTTCTCCCAAAGCCACTGGCCCACTTGGTTTCACACTGGGGACAAGGAGGCACATGGGAACCTGCATAAGGAGTAGGACAGGGGAGTGTGCCTTCCCAGCAAAGCCACCACCTTCTCCTGGACCCTGGGCAGGTGGAGAGAGACTCCTCTGCCCAGGCAGCTGTGGTGGAGGCTGCTGAAAGCTGGTTCCAAGGTAGGCGCCGGCCCGACAACCTCTGTGGGCACGCCACCTGCCCACAGCATTCTGCTTTGGCGCCCTGCTCTGTTTGGACAAGTTACCCTCAGCGAGTGTTCAACAATGCTTTTACACACCCCAAGGCTCTTGTTGTGTTATGAAAACAAAACAAAGCACGCTAAGGAGAAAAGCTGGGAGGGTGGGGGTGAGAGGGAGTGCAGAGCCAGCCACACACAGTCTCTCTTTCTTTCTGCTCTCCATCCCAAAACTGGCTCTATGGCAGCTCTGTCAGGCCACTGTCCCATGCCCAAATTCATAGGTGCTCTATCTTTTTCTCCACTCCAAGCCCCTTTCGGGAGGATGCTTCTGGGTACACTGGTGGTCACAAGACCCAGTTACAGGACCCAGCAGTACCAAGGGCTGTGCGACCCACCCCCACCCCCGTTCCAATCCTCTCCTCACTAGAACTAAGGAGACTTATCTCCTGTGTGACAACAGAAAGGGGTACCAACCTCACTGAAGGGAAGGCCAAAGTGGTGTGAAAAGGCAAAGGACTAGACTAAATTCCTACTTCACCCTCACACAAAAAATAATAATAATAACAATAATTTTTTTCAAGTTAAAACTGAGCTAATGACACTGGGTGGGGCTCTGCATGGAGGACGGGGACAGCGCAGCCAAACCCAAATGAGCTCCCAGCCAAGAGCTGCTTGGCCTCACCATTTGGGGAAGGAAGCTGAAAAAGTCATGAAAGATTCTTTAGTAAACCGGGAAATAAGGCTGCAGTTAACATTTCAACTGAAGGTGACCCTTCTGGTAAAATATATTTTTAAATAATAAAAATAACATAAAGTTCTCAAACAACTTCTTTCTTAAAGAAAATGGCCTAAAAGTTCTCATGGGAGTATAAGGGAACGGGGGGGGGGAGGTGGGGGGGTCAGCGCCAGTCATCTCTTTAGCCACTCACTACCTTTCAAATAACTTGTTCTGGAGTTCTTCTCAAAAAAGGGATGATGCAATTTCCTGTCTTGTCCCAATATTTCCTGTTAACTGACAAGGTGAAAGTTATCACTGTTTTAAATAACAGTCCTAAACTCCATTGAAAGTTCCTTTTCCCACCCAGTTCCCATACTTATTACAGGCTGTCCTCATCTATAAATACTATTGTTTTCTATACCTTTAAGAGTGAGCTTAAAAAAAAAAAAAAGCCAGATGATTCTCTCTAGAGCAGCCATCACATCTACAAATGGCAGCTTCCCTAGGAACCGAGCCAAGGGCTAGAACCCCCAATGTGACCCCACAGGGAGAAGCAGAAAGGGCTGGAGGGGAGTAAGTCCCGCCATATGAGCCAATGGCTGGATGAAGTGAACACAGCTTTCTTGGTGTGTTAGCCACTAAATCGAGGACTATGCCTCAGCAGTTAATAATATCTTCCCGCTGAAAATAGCCCAGAGAGGAAGCCTCCGTGTGACAGTAGGCAGGCGGCCAGACGCTGGGCCAGCCATTCAATCCTCAGCGAGAAAGATGTTAGGGCCAGTGGTGACTTCCCAGTGACAACACTTACAGTATCCTGTCTCAGGCTCCCACAAAGGTTCACCTGCCTGCCCCAGAATGCAGTAGGGATGTCACATGGACTAGGAGCTCCAGTGGCCCACGAGGGGTCTAGGCTTTGGGGAGCCGGCTCTCACTGGTTCACTGTCATTATACTGGGCAGGCCCGGAGGACATGGCATCCGGACCAAAATGGGAACAAGTACACTTCCCTCCACCCCCTCCACCCCAAGCATCAAGGTAGAGCTTGGAGAAGAGCCAGAAGAAATTTCCTGCAGCACACAGGGAAACGGAAGGTTAGAAACTCAGCGCCGAGCTGCACCTGTTTGTGCAGGTAAAGTGCTGCGGCCTCTGCTTCCAGAGCCGTCAACGCGTCCTCACTCCCAGCGCCTATCTCTCCAGTTCCTGTTTTTCATTGACTGGATAAAACCTGCATGCATTTAACAGCTATACCAGAGGTCGTCTTTAAAAAAAATCATGGTAAAATATACCATCTGTGATGGGGTACATTCAGACAACTGCACAACAATCATTACCCCAAAAGAAAACCTGGTCCCAAGGAGCATTTTAATATATATATATATATATATATATATATATATATGGAAGGAGATAGAAAGAAAGAAAATATGGGCGTGCCAGGGCCTCTAGCCACTACAAACCAACTCCAGTTGTGCATCTGGCTTTATGTGGGTACTGGGGAATCAAACCTGGGTCGTTGGGCTTTGCAGACGAGCCTCTTAATCATTGAGCCATATCTCCAGGCCCGGGGGTCACTTTTGCAATGTCATTCACAACAGAAAAGCCCAGCAGAGGACAGTAAGCAAGCAATCACCATTTTCTTCAAATACTTCTACAATTAAGCAAAAAAGTCCTTTAACTGTGGCACATACTGATAGGAAACTACTGAACAGGCGAAGGCAGGAAGACGAGGAGTTGTGAGGTCAGCCTGGGGAACACATGTAAAATGGGTTGGGGCTGAGCGTAATGCTGCACGCCTTTAATCCCAGCGCTCAGGAGGCAAAGGTAGGAGGATCGCTGTGAGGCCAACCTGAGACTACATAGTGAATTCTAGGTCATTCTGGGCTAGAGTGAGACCTCACCTCAAAAAATTAATTAATTAATTAATTAATTAATTAAAGCCGGGCATGGTGGCGCATGCCTTTAATCCCAGCACTCGGGAGGTAGAGGTAGGAGGATTGCTGCGAGTTCGAGGCCACCCTGAGACTACATAGTGAATTCCAGGTCAGCCAGGACCAGAGTGAGACCCTACCTCGAAAAACCAAAATTAACTAATTAATATGGGCTGAGGAGTGCTGAGAGATGGTTCAGTGGTTAAAGACGCTTGCTTACAAAGGCTGCCAACCCAGGTTCAATTCCCCAGCACCCACATAAAGTCAGACACAACATCAGCACATATGTATAGGCACATTTATAGCAGCAAGACATGATATGCCCACACATACATACATATGACACAATAAGTAAATAAACAAAAGTTAAAAAGAATCCTGAGCTAGGAGTGGTGGCGCAAGTCTTTAATCCCAGCACTTGGGAGGCAGAGATAGGAGGATCACCATGAGTTCAAGGCCACCCTGAGACTACATAGTGAATTGCAGGTCAGCTTGGGCTAGAGTGAGACCCTACCTCAAAAAAACACACAATTAATTAATTTTTAAAAATAAATGAAAAACAAAAGGGCTGGGGAGATAGCTCAGAGATGAAAGGTTCTTGCTTACAAAGCCTTTTCCCACATAAAGACAGATGCAAAAAGTGATAAATGCATCTGGAGTTCCTCTGCAGCCAGCGGATCCTGGCATTCCTATATATACACATGCAAATAAAAAAAGAAGGCACACCTTTAAAAATAAAAATTTTTTACAACAGGAGGAGGCTCAATCCCTAAGAAAGTGAATGTGCAAGTCTTAGGAACCAGCACATTACATCTTTTTTAAAAATTTTAACAGGCCAGGTGTGATGGCACACGCCTTTAATCCCAGCAATCAGGAGGCAGAGGTAAGAGGATAGCTGTGAGTTCGAGGCCACCCTGAGACTGCATAGTGAATTCCAGATCAGCCTGAGCTAGAATGAAACCTTACCT